>JAIFKI010000020.1:7111899-7711899 GCA_025389145.1 Misgurnus mizolepis
CTGTGACATCTGAACTCCTGCCCAACCTCGCCAATGAACTGCAACACCTGGAAAGAGAGCAGCTCGACGGCACCCTGGACAAGTTCATAGCCCTCGACCCAACGAGTCACAAGGAAATAGACAAGATCAGAGGTGCCATCGCTCACAACCTCATCATCCAGCTAAAACTAGGCGAAAGGAACGTCGCGCAACTGGAACAGGATGCAACAGCTCTACAGCTCCAAGCAGCAGAGGCACGGAGGAATCAGGAGGATGCGCAGAATCGTCTAGATCAGCTGACACAGGGATTAGAGGATCAACAACCATCAACGGAGGAGGAGCACTGGAGGCTAAAGGACGAGATTGGACAACTCCAAGAGGCCTTGTCAAAACTCTGCACAGACACAGAGCACAAGGAGCAACAGGAAAAGACAGCCAGAGAAGAGCTGTCTGGAAAGCTCCAGCAGGCTGAACATCTTCTGGTGAGAGCAAAGGCAGAACTGAAGGAACGTGATGCCAAGCTGAAGGCCTGTGAGAATCACCTGCGAGCGGCTCGAGATGAAGGTCGAGCTCTGGCTCAGCAACGAGACCAGGCTAGGGATGACCTTGACTCCGCTCAAAGAGAACTTATTTATGCGTATAAACTGCTAGCTGAACGAGGAAGGGAGGTTGGAGCGTCCACCTGTAGTCCATCTGGAAGACACAAGGAGCGAAAGCTGAGAATACTCACCTGTAATTCACGTGTGGATAAAAAGAGGAAGTTGGGAAGACCTACCTGCAAATCCCCGTGAGAGTCAGAAATGACTCTGATCCAAAGTTCTCCAGACCCAGAGAGCTTGGCCATTTTAAGCACCCCTTTCCCTTTTTAATTAATAAATATTGTTTTATCCTATTTGCTCTCGTCCGTCTGGTCATTGGGGTGTTTTTGTGACCTCCTCGGGGTGGAAACTGAGGGAGGAGCGAGACTCACGAAAGTGGTGGTCCGCTCCGACCTGTGACATTATGCTTTCCTAAAATCCACTGTATTTTCAGTGAACACTCATAGATGGCTCGATGACTCATAGCTCATTGTTGGCCAGTGAGTGAGAGGATCCGTGTGGGTCACTCATACCAGGTTTTTTAAGTTATTTATTTTTTGCACCTTACCTCGGACCTGAGGATAAGTTTCTTCAAAGTGTCTATGTTTAGTTTCGTAATGGTGTTTAATGCCCCCACTTTTGACAACCGCAACAGACTCGCAAGCATATGATGCTCTCTGCTTTCTTCCCTGCACACCTGTCTGTGACTGTTTGCGCTGGCGCCGCATTTGAAACCTGTGTCTGTCGATGTAGGACCCATATAGCGCTACTGTGCTGACCATATATGTGCCTGATATAAATTGGATTTTATAATAACGTTAAATAGCATTTGCTTTTTATGTATTTTATTGTGTTAAAAGACTTGCAGTCCAGATGAAATACTTAATAATTGATAAATTTTTCATATTTTTACCCCCTTATTACCCCAAACTTAACATATTGTTCCCTTATATTTACAAGTACGTACTGTAGAGGTACTTTGTTGTTACAAATAGGTACACTGTAAATTCGGTTTAAATACACGGTACATTGCGGGTCGTAATATAAAGTGTTACCGTGCATTCTGTGTATGTGTGCCGGAGGGGTAGTTTTGGCTTCCTTTCTTCATTTTTGTCCATGGCCGATCATATTGACAACACTGTAGAAGACAAGAAACGTGTAACTGTAAAGGATACAACGATGTATTTTTCCATGCCACTTAAATTCGTTGGTGCATAACTTCCTATTCTGAAAGTTTCATCAATTGTGCATAATGACATGTGCAAGCACTGTACAAATTTAAGTCTATTTGGTATTTTTTCAGTACTGCAGTTATTTTGGCAAAATTTGAATAATTGCATTGCAGGTTGATTTAAGGTGTGCCCAAAATTTTCAGCTTGCTCCTAAATATTTCAGTCAGGGGCTGTAGTGCTCGTAATAAAAAAAGTTGAAAGCCCTGAATGACTAGACTTTAAAAATAAATTGTGGGGGGCACTTCAAATGTGGTCACCCTAGGGCACTACACTGTGTTAATCCGAGTCTGCATACATTCTAATGCTAAGACAAAAAATCTCTATGTTGTGCTTAAAAGATTCAATATTCAGGTAATGAACCAGGGACCTTGCTGTGAGGCAACAGTGCTACCCACTGAGCAACTGTGCCGCCCCAACACTTAGGGCGGTTTCATATTTGGTGCGATTGCCTGGTCCGAACCCGAGTTCGATTGCTCCCCCCTCCCCATGCCCTTCATGGACTGTGTTCACATATTATTTTTGGATCCGAACCGCGGTACACTTGCATCATCAAGCTGCAGCCGGCGCGTTGTTATGTTGCTTGGCAACCGCTGTAAACGAGAAGACGACAAGTGTGATTGACTAACTGCAAGCAGAAAGATGATTTCTGAATGCCTCCGCAAAAATTGACGTCGGCGGACAGACCGCGTTGTCATCAAAACGACTTTAGTATGTTTGCGGCAGACAGACGAAAGTGCGTTTCTGTATTATTTATTTGAAAACAAAACCAAAGCACGCATTCTATGCATTTTGTTGTCAATGTAAGTGCACGCACACAAACACACACTTCTGTTTTGGTGGGACATTCCATATAATACGTAATTAACAGCGGTTCACTTCCGCGATTTGGTACGATTGCGCTCACATTAGCAGCGAACCGATCAGGAGTTCACATGAAACGAACCCCAGACCACCCTTTTTAAGCGGACTCGAGTACGTTTCGCGGGTGCACACCCGAGTTCGGAAGACAGCGTTCACATCATCCTAATGTCCCCAACTCTGATGTCAATCGAACCCGGGTGCGCACCAAAAGTGCTAATGTAAAAACGCCCTTAAAGCTAGCACAGGATAGCAAATATAAGGGCATTAATCAGGGGAGAAAATGATGATGTTTCAGGTAACATAAATGAAACAATAATAGGATAATTAACAAGGAGACAAGAGGGCGGCGTCAGGAGACGAGATAAGTAAGCACACAGTCCAAACAAAGGTCATGTGCTACTACACAAAATATGTAGGGCTGCAGATCCTGCAACAAGGAGCAAAAACTATGACAAGAGCCGTTTCCCAATGTCAAGGAAGGATCCTCGGAAGCTAGAATTTCGAGGATGCTACGTCATCGACGTCCGTCGAAGGACTGTTCCAATGTCGAGGATCCTCGAAATTTCAGCCAAGGACTGAGTCCTTCGTTCGACAAATATCCCATATACAGGAAAGGATGCAAATTTGTATCCTTCGCGCTCTTCACGCGCTGAAATCACCCACAATCCTCTGCGCGCAGCACCGAAAGCACACCTTTCAATCACGTAATGACGTAATGACGTGCACTTGCTAGCCTGTTCCATTTAACGTGTTCTCCGAATGCTTAAAAGGAGCCTCGCCTCGCCTCTGAAGGAAGTGACTTGTAAGGACTAGTCCTGCCAAGGAAGTATCCTTGACATTGAGAAACGGCTAAGAAGTCAGGACCATGCCGGTACCCCCATCAAGGTACGCCACCTAGTGGCCCTCATGGGGAAACACGGGGCAAGACAAACTGTGACATAGACAAGACCTAATAACACATATCAAATAAATACAAGGCCAAGCTAAAATATGCCACAACAGAATAGTTATATAACAAAAATAACATCCATGGGAGGGGGTGTGGGGACAAGAAAGTTTTGGGGGGAGTGGTCCTGTCACCATTTTCTAAGCATGCCTTGTTTTATTTACTGTTGGTTACTAGGTTACCAATACCATCGTCATTCGCCCTAACAACTTGATGGAAACGCACCTAATTCACTTTTTTTTTATGAAAGAGGAGAGTAGAACAGGGGTTCCCAAACGTGACCCACTTAACTAGGTAAAATCTATCCTTGGACCCATCATACTTTTAAATGGAAATATAAGGTTTTAATTTTCCGTGTCATTTTATTAATGACGTGTAAGTTCCTTATGCTATATCATATCAAAATCATTGTCATTACTTGTCAGTTGGATTAAGCAGATTATTTTTCATTCACTGCTGCCAAAGTCAAGCAACTTTGTGCAACCCACATTATCCCACTGTTCGACCCACAGATTGAAAACCCCAGAATTAGACCACCCATCCCCAAAGTAAATTTTTGTTCTTAACTCTTTCACCGCCATTGACGAGATATCTCGTCAATTAAGAGAAAACGCTTCCCCGCCAATGAAGAGATTTTCCGTCTTTCCGCAATACCGCTATTATCCACCAGGTGGCGCCCTTCCGCAACTTTTTAAACCCGGAAGTATTGCCCTATGGCAAGCAGCTGCATGTCCGTGTCTGTTTTAAATATCGCTCCGAATGGGATCTCTATGAAAAATGGAATTATCTCTGCTTTTTGCTCAAAATGTGGTGTTTTTGAAGAAACCTACCCATATTCAAAAGCTGATTACAAAAGAACCACTGAAGGTAGGATGAAACGTTTTTTTTTTTTTTGAAAGCAGAGGGTCTGTTCTTTCATTTGGTATATTGTATGTTTATATATTTAAAGAAGAACATTTTCTGGAAGGCATTAAACTTTGGTGAAAATCATGAAAAACACTGGCGCTGGCTGGCAACTTTTTTTTAAAAACGCTGGCGGTGAAAGAGTTAAAAGGGTTCCCTTATGCTCACCTCATAAATGACCCAGCCTCAAAAGCTTTTCTCTGTGTGTTTTACATGGATGGTTCAGGAAGACTTTCAAAATATATTTCTCCTGTAAATCTGTAATGACTGTCATTCTGCGTCGATACGGATTCAAATGGTTGATGAACATGTCTGGCTTCCTGACGGATGTGTAGGGTATGATTTATGATGATGTAATTTATGCCAAAACCTCTTCTATTGATTGGGCTTCTAATCTTTTTGTCCTCGTCTGATGCATTTTGGTTTGTCAAGATTAAACTAAGACGTACTGGAAAAAGGCTGAGATGAAAGTTGTTATCTTTGATTATTCTGATGAATTAAATTTAACCAAAGCTGTTAAAAAACAAATATTGTTCTTTATAGCAGGACTGTTGCTAATTGGCTGAAAGTGAATAGGGGAGAGAAAGTGTGTATATGCTCAGTCATTCAAAAATTATTTTTGTTAAAGAGCACCTATCCGATTCACGATTTTACATTTCCTTTGGTGTGTAAGTGTGTACAAGTACATGTTAACAATATCCAAAAGGTACAAACCCCTAAGCAAATGTTGACGCAAGTTATTGTCTCCAACGTAAATTTCATTTCTTGGTCTACAACAGTGGTTCCCAATTCCAGTCCTCGGGCTCCCCCTCCCAGAATGTTTTATATGTCTGCTTATATGATACACCTGATTTCACCCATCACGCTCCTTAATTAACACACTAATGAGCTGATAAACTGAATCAGGTGTTTTTATATATGGAGATATATAAAATGTTCTGGGAGGGGGGGCCCGAGGACTGGAATTGAGAATCACTGGTCTACAACAAACCCACAGATTGTAGGCAACAGTTTACTTCCTGAGCCTGTTGACATGGACAAGACCGACATTATCATAATTCCTCCCGCTTCAGACTGTAGCATTGCATTGTGAGCAAATCTTTCAAACATGGTAAGGAGCGTCATATTTCCAGCTGACGTCAGAGGTCTTCAGGCCAATAAAAACATACAGCTTAGCTGGCTAATCAGGGACACAGCACTTTTCAGATCGATGAGCTTTGTACAAAATCAGTCCGTTTCAGGAAGACAAAGATATCTGGAGCTACAACAATGTGCGGTATAACCATAAACCACATGAACACATTGTATTAAACCAAATAAACTAAATAATGTTGTTTTTTAGCAAAATTGACAAATATGTTACTATGTAACTCTATAAAATTCTGGGTTATTTTCAACCATTTGGTCAAAAGGGTATTGTATGTCAGTATTTTCTGTTTTTATTGGCTGAAAGCAACATCAATTACTAGTTGTGAGGCAGCTTTTGTCTGATGCAAAAAATCTGACTGACACGACCCGAGATTTAATTATTATTATTATTTGTGTGCAATGTGTAGCTTTTAGCCTGTTGTTTCCAATGATCATAATAAAAATTAATGAAGACAAGTGTCGATAACAGCATTAGATTTGGATCTGTTCTTTTTGCATATATACAATTGCCCACCCATTCTACTGCCCTACAAAGGCTAAGTGCAGCAACTATGCAAACACTGAAACCGAGAAAAATGCCCTTAAAGTTTTTGACACCAGCCAGTCAAACATGTTACTGCAATTTTGGCACACACGTTTCTCTGAAATGGGACAACATTGAACCAGGAGACTTTGTCACAAGACAAAACAGATCTCACAAAGCCGCTTTCAACCATTAACTCAATTTTGACCAAATGTGTAGTTACTGCGCTTTGGCTTTGTAGGGCAGCATAGCTTCCAGGCCACCCTTCTATAGCTTAATGACTTGCCCTAAAATTAGACCTGTTCGAGTCGTGACTCACTCGGTGTCACGGTTAATCCGTGTCATGTCTTGTCTCTGTTCTGATTGTTGTCACCTGGACATTCATTGATTAATTACCTGCCTCATCACACCTGTTTGTCATTTAGTCTGTGTGTATATATACCTCTGTCTTCTGTTTGCTCACTGCTGGATCATTGTCATTGCTACCCCGTCTGTGCCCTGTCTTGGATGTTCCTGTGTTCACTGTATTCACCATCTTATCCCTCGTGTTTTATTATTAAATGTTATTTATTTTTTAACCTTGCGTTTGCGTCCTGTATCTCCTTCCGTGTCGTGACACTCGGATCTTTAACCCGGATCTTTTTTAAATTAACTCATGAGTCGCGAGTCTCTAGTGTCATTAACCCGGATCAGTTGAGTCCTACTACAATTCAATGTAAAACCATAAACAGCGCCATCACACACACAAACCTCTTTCAACATTATTAATGAGACTTCGCTCGCACTACAGATCCACTCGTAACCGGCTGATCTGTGCGAGAACTGACCCGAGATTCTCACTCAGAGCCGGAAACATTGCAAACTCAAGAGACCTGCGGATACTTCCATGGTCCATGGTCTGCGAGTCTGCAATGTGTCCGGCTCTGAGAATCTCAAGTCGCGTTGATCAGCCGTTTACCATGTGGTCTGTACTTAGTTTCCTTGGCAATTTAGCAATACTGACTCAAATGACTCAAGTGAATCACACAACCCGGATCACTTTAGTGAGTGACTCACAATAACCCGGATCCTTAAAAGGAATCGAGTTTGCCAGGCCTACCTAAAATGTGCTCATAAAGTGGAAAATACTAAATGAATATTTTTATGTGAACTAAAATTAAATGAAAAGCTTTTATACTGCTATTTATCTTTAATAAAACATTTTATGCATTTAATGTACTTGATTAAAAACTGTGTAGATGGCCTTTAGATAAATCTGTCCTTCAAAATAATGACCTCAATGTTCTTTGTGCAAGCAGCTTAATACGTACAGTAACGCTTAATACAACCTGTGGTTATGTTTCAAGGTTTTTTGCCTTTTATGTCATTTTAGACGCATTTTTTCTGCATTTGTAAAAGTATAAATGGTTGGTATTTTGGAGCATCTAACCCCACCCCTACCCTAAAGCCAACAGCTTCTCAACTATATAAAGCACAACACACAAGTTCAATTCAATTCAATTTTATTTATATAGCGCTTTTCACAAAAGTCAATTGTTTCAAAGCAGCTTTACATAAATAGAAGCAGTGAAAAGCACAGAAAACGACAGATAGCACAACAAAATACATGATAGCATGAGCAGTTAAATTTGCTGCGGCTATGACTCAATATTATAATTGCACGTATTACTAAAGCAACGTATAGAAGAGGAAGCTAGGTAAAGCCCAAAAAGGCTGCCTCCCCGGGGTGAAAAACCCCCTAGGAGAAAAAAAACCCCCGGGATTTTATCCGAGGAAAAATAAGTCCTAGGAGGGAAAAACCCTTGGGAGAACGGAAATGGAGATTTAGCGGAGATTAAGCGGTTCTGCCGGTGATCGTTGGTCAGGTATCAGCTGGGCATAACGTTGAAGGACAGCCAGTAGATCAGAGGTGTGCCGACTTTCACATCTACCGGGACTGGGTCTGTTTGTCTCGTCCTCGGGTCGAGGATGAGACAGGGAGAGAAAAACAAAATCGTATTAGCGTAGCGGCCGTTCATATGTATTGAAGTGTCACACAGTGATGTGGTTTAACTCAGCTTAGTTCCAGACAGACTAAATATTGCGGCATAATTATGTTATCCACAGTTGAGGATTTAGCAAATTGGGGGCCCAATGCGAGGGTATATATGGTAAATAAGGGTCACCTTCCGATCTTTAAGAGAAAATGAAACCTGACGACCCGTTTGACTAAGGCCTAAAGCCCCACTGTCGTCGTTAATGCAGGTTCAGTGGCAAACGGGTCTATATTGTATACCATTTACAGGACCAGGAGAAAACGCCAAAAACATTGCAACCCGACCATACGTGTTAACCCGTTTGACTAAGGCCGGAAGCCCCACTGTCGTCGTTAATGCAGGTTCAGTGGCAAACGGGTCTGTATGGCATACTATTCATAAGACTTACGATAGCGCCAAAATCGCAACCCGACCATACGTGCCAACCCGTTTGACTAAGGCTGGAGGCCCCACTGTCGTCGTTAATGCAGGTTCAGTGGCAAACGGGTCTGTATGGCACACTATTCACAAGACACACGAAAGCGCGAAAAACGCAACCCGACCATACATACCAACCCGTTTGACTAAGGCTGGAGGCCCCACTGTCGTCGTTAATGCAGGTTCAGTGGCAAACGGGTCTGTATGGCATACTATTCATAAGACTTACGATAGCGCCAAAATCGCAACCCGACCATACGTGCCAACCCGTTTGACTAAGGCTGGAGGCCCCACTGTCGTCGTTAATGCAGGTTCAGTGGCAAACGGGTATGTATGGCATACTATTCACAAGACACACGAAAGCGCGAAAAACGCAACCCGACCATACATACCAACCCGTTTGACTAAGGCTGGAGGCCCCACTGTCGTCGTTAATGCAGGTTCAGTGGCAAACGGGTCTGTATGGCATACTATTCACAAGACACACGAAAGCACCAAAATCGCAACCCGACCATACGTGCCAAACCGTTTGACTAAGGCCGGAAGCCCCACTGTCGTCGTTAATGCAGGTTCAGTGGCAAACGGTGGCAAACTATTTAATGCAATTCATTTTAAGTGTTCATGTAGAAAAAGTTTTTATTTATTTATTTATCAAAATGATATCAACATTCAGATACGGCAGGGGGGAGAGGACGCAGGCGCTGTGTGTTCGCCGCTTCTCATCCTGCTGGAAAACTAAAACTAAAAATCTGACTTTACTTATTTTTTTTAGCTGTTTTTACTGATTGTTACTGATAGCAAAATGAAGCCCTACTCATATTTGTCTGGATATTAAAAAAAAAAAAAAAAAAAAAAAAACATCTAGACCTGGATGTTTCTTACCTGAAGCTGCCGCGACTATTGGAGTGCTGAGCGATTTTGAGCTATTCATCGTTTTGAGATGTTGTCATCTGGACTGGCTTCATTAAATTGAACATATTGTTGGTATAACCCCTCGGACAGTCATAATATAGTAGCTGCCGACGCTGCGCTGGTCTGCGGCTAGGCTAACGTAATCGGTTGCTATCATCTGATACTGTCCTGGAACAAAATCTTTTACAGTCCATATGGGCTCCCCTCACCTCCAATTTATGCCACATTTGTCCTCTCTGTTACTACGGGCACTGCCATTTATCCTGGTGTACATATCCAGCATTCATCCACGTTTGCCGGATCCATGGATAGCTGTCAACAGTAGCATCACAACGGTTTCCATATCCACCATGCTCCGGTACCTGCCGAACCAACTCTTGGAATTTAACACTTGCTGTGCCCCATCAAACCTCTCCTCTCTGAAGCAACTGGGCATCCTTCGCCGACCCCGCTATGTTCATAGAGGGTCGCGTCGACGCCTTGTTTATTCTGAGACCACTACTGAGAGCTCAATCCCGAGCCTCTGGACAGCTGCTAGCGCCGGCGCGCACCAACGTCATCATCGGACACGTCATCAGAGCGCTCTTGGCTCAGGTCTAAAAACCTGCGACCAACCACAACGAGGCCTCCTGCTGGAGGAACAAGGTACTGTGTGCCCTGGGAAACGCGGAGTGGACTCTACTGTTCTGCGCTCGTTGGTAAAGTGGACACCATCTTCAACTTTTAGAATTGATCTGTTAAACTGTCAGTCACTTACCAATAAGGCATCTTTTATTAACAACTATATATCTGTTCAGAACCTTGACATTATGTGCCTCACGGAGACATGGCATAAATCTGAAGTATATTCTGCACTAAATGAATCGTGTCCCCTTGGCTACTCATATCTGGAAAAAGCTAGAGGTAATGGACGTGGAGGGGGTTTGGCGGTTATTTATCGTTCTGATTTGCACATGTCTGTAATAACTTTGCAAAAGCTGTCATCATTTGAATGCTTGGCATTTACATGTGAAAAACCCATTCCTCTTACAACTATCCTCATATACCGGCCACCAAAACCACATCCATGCTTTATTTCTGAATTAACTGAACTACTTCTGTCAGTGTGTACTACATCAAACAATGTTGAAATTCTTGGAGATTTTAATATCCATGTTGATTCTCCCACAAGTTTATATACTGCTGACCTATTACAACTTCTTGACACCCTCAATCTCAGACAACACGTGACAGTACCTACCCATACAAAAGGACATACATTAGACCTCATTATAACAAATTTTCCTGTCAATAATGTTCAGGTGCATGATTTAGGCATATCTGATCACAATGCCATATCATTCAATTTTTCAGTCCCGACTTCACTCACTAAGCCCAAATACAATATCTGCTTCCGCAAAACAAAAGAAATTAACCCTGAACACCTGTCTTATGACCTACAAAACCTGACCCTGTCCGTCCATCACTCTGCTCCCGATGCGCTTGTCAACCAATACAATACTGGACTAAAAGATATACTTGATGTCCATGCGCCCCTTAAGACACGAACTGTTACATTTACACGTTCTGCTCCATGGTACACTGGTGCGCTGCGTAGACAGAAGGCAGCTGGGAGGGTCCTTGAGAGGCGCTATGTTGCCTCTGGGCTTACTGTCCATAAAATCGCCTATAGGGAACATCAAAGAGCATATTCCAAATTACTTAGTCAGGCACGTTCTCAATATTATTCTAACATCATTAACAATAATCCAGGAAACTCAAAACAGCTTTTCAAAACAATAAATTATCTTCTCAGCCCACCAAATTCAATGCAAAATAATAATAACACTGATGATCAGTGTAATAAATTCCTTGATTCATTTACCACAAAAATAACTACCATCCGCTCTAACCTAATACCTGGTAAGATCATCCCATCGACCCCTCTAACTCCTGCACCAACACTTTCTCAATTCATTCTCCCCACACATAGACAGGTTGAGACTCTCATACACAGTATGAGATCCTCAACGTGCAGATTGGATCCATTTCCCACTTCCCTTATCAAATCAAATACGACCCTCTTAAGCCCTTTCATCACCGCCATTATAAACTCTTGCTTGCAAACTGGCTATCTTCCGATCTCTCTGAAAACTGCACTTATCAACCCTCAGCTTAAAAAACCCTCTCTAGATCCTGACGTTTTATCAAATTACCGGCCCATCTCTAACCTTCCATTTCTTTCAAAAGTCATCGAAAAAGTTGTTGACACTCAAATTCATAATCACCTTCGTTCACATAGTCTCTATGAAAAATTCCAGTCTGGTTTCCGTACTGCTCATAGTACGGAGACCGCTCTGGTCAGGGTCACAAACGATTTGCTTTTGGCCGCTGACCAGGGCTTTCCATCTCTTCTTCTGCTCCTGGACCTCTCAGCTGCCTTTGACACTGTTGACCATGCCATCCTTCTCCATCGGCTACAACACTATATTGGTATTTCACATACAGCACTTCAATGGTTTCGTTCCTACCTGACTGATAGAGTTGCCTATGTGACCCTAGGTGGAGCCAGTTCGAGGCCACACACACTCACATGTGGAGTGCCACAGGGCTCAGTCCTTGGCCCTTCTCTTTTCTCCATCTATATGCTCCCCCTGGGCCACATCATCAGCAAGCATGGAGTTGCCTTCCACTGCTATGCTGATGATACCCAGCTCTATGTCAGGCTGGACCCCACATCCCCCGTTTCATCACTTTCCCCTCTAAATGCTTGTCTGGAGGAGACAAGGGCATGGATGACTGATAATTTTCTTCAGTTAAACAGCTCTAAAACTGAGGGTATCCTCATAGGGACCCCACACCAACTGCGATCCTCCCCTCTGGCTGTTTATTCATTCTCTGGTCACGATATTCCACTTACATCCTCTATAATAAACTTGGAAGTTCGATTCGACCCCCACCTATCGTTTAACACCCACATTCAATATATCTGTAAAAACGCATTTTTTCACCTCCGGAACATCTCCAATCTTCGCCCCTTTCTCTCTCTTTCTGATGCAGAGAAGCTGGTTCATGCTCTTGTCTCCTCAAGACTCGACTATTGTAACGCACTCCTCATCGGGATCCCTGGCAGTAGCATTCAGCGACTGCAGTACATCCAGAATTGTGCTGCCAGGGTCCTGATGAGGGTGCGTAAAACTGAGCACATCACACCCATCCTCCATAAACTCCACTGGCTTCCTGTTAGGTTTAGGATTGAGTACAAGATCTGTCTCCTTACCTATCAGTGTGTCTACGGCAGTGCACCATTGTACCTAAAAGAACTAATCAATGGTCATAATCCAATCCGACACCTCCGTTCTGCCGATAGTCACAAACTCCAGGTCCCTAAGTCCAAACTCCGCACTATGGGAGATAGGGCCTTCCAGGTGGTTGCACCTCGACTGTGGAATTCCCTCCCCAACTACCTGAGATCACCACAGTCCTTAGAGGTTTTTAAAAATAAATTAAAGACCTATTTATTTTCTATTGCATTTTCTTAATATAATCTTGTTCTTATGCGCTCTCTTAATTGTTTTTATGATGTATTGTTTTTACCTGTGTACCTGTAGCACTTTGAGACATGTCCTTCATGTATAAAGTGCACTATAAATAAAAATTATTATTATTATTATTATTATTATTTGGTTGGTCTGTGTTATGACCGTGAGTGCTTTGTTCCGTGCAAATAACTATTGCGAGTTAAGAACCTTTACTAGACAAATTATGCGAATGCTTTGTTGAAGAGAAAAGTTTTAAGTCTAGATTTAAAATGATCGACTGTGTCTGATTCTCGGACATCGGTTGGTAAATCATTCCAGAGCTTAGGGGCTAAGTAGGAAAAGGATCTTCCACTTTTAGACACTTTTGATAGTCTAGGGATAATCAATAGGCCAGAATTTTGCGACCGTAGTGTGCGTGATGGATTGTATTCTGATAGTAATTCTCTAAGATATGAGGGTGCTAAGCCATTTAAAGCTTTGTAGGTGATTAGTGATATTTTAAATTGGATGCGATATTTAACTGGTAGCCAGTGTAAAGATGCCAGAATTGGGCTTATGTGGTCATACTTCTTAGATCGAGTAAGTACCCTTGCAGAAGCGTTTTGAACTAGCTGAAGCTTGTTGACCTGATTTGAATGGCATCCCCCGAGTAGCGAGTTATAATAGTCTATTCTAGAGGTCATAAAAGCATGAATAAGCTTCTCTGCGTCAGATGTAGACAGTATATGGCGTATTTTTGAGATATTTCTAAGATGGAAGAATGCTGTGCGGCAGACGTTGGCGATATGACTATCAAAGGATAAGTTGCTGTCGAACATCACACCTAAGTTCCTAACCGTGGAAGATGGCACCACAGTACAGCCATCTATGTGCAATTTGTAATCTGACATATTATGTTTGTAGCGATTTGGTTCAATAATAAGTACCTCTGTCTTATTGGAGTTGAGCTTAAGAAAGTTATGTGCCATCCAGTCACTAACATCGCTAATGCAGTCTTTTAGCCTAGAAAACGTGTGTGTTTCGCTGGGATGCGAGGAGATGTAAAGCTGGGTATCATCCGCATAGCAGTGAAAACTTATGTTATGTTTCCTGATAATGTCTCCTAGGGGTAACATGTATAACGAGAACAGGATAGGACCTAAAACTGATCCCTGCGGTACACCATATTTAACCAGGGAGTGATATGACTCTTCCTCATTTACATAAACAAAGTGATTGCGATTGGTTAGATATGACCTAAACCAGGCTAGCGCCTGACCACTGATACCAACATAGTTTTCTAGTCTATTGAGTAGGATTCTGTGGTCTATTGTGTAAAAAGCTGCACTAAGGTCTAGTAATATAAGAATTGAGATTTCACCACGATCGGATGTTAATAGGAGGTCATTTGTAACTCTAAGCAACGCTGTCTCTGTGCTATGGTGGGGCCTGAATCCTGATTGGAACTTTTCATATGTACTATTATTTGTCAAGAATGTGCGTAACTGGCTTGCCACTACCTTTTCTAATATTTTCGAAAGAAAAGGGAGATTTGAGATTGGTCTAAAGTTATTAAGTTCTCCTTGGTCAAGCTGTGGTTTTTTAATCAGCGGTTTAATAACTGCTAGTTTGAAAGCTGTTGGAACGTATCCTATTTCTAGCAATGAGTTAAAGATATTTAGAACCGGGGTTGACACTACAGGGAATACTTCTTTAAGTAGTTTTGTGGGAACGGGGTCTAATATACAGGACGATGATTTGGATGATGTGACTAGTTTAGAGAGCTCATCTATTGTAGTAGGTTTAAATGAATCAAGATGTTCGTATGGTAGTCTAGTGTTAAGTGGACTAATGGGTAGAGTGGTGGCTGCCTGGGTAGCTACGATGTTTTCCCTAATAGCCGAAATTTTGTTAGAAAAGAAGTTCATGAAGTCGTTACTATTGTGTTGAAGTTTACTATTGGTTTCTGTTTGTTCTTTGTTTCTAGTCAGTTTCGCAACTGTGCTAAAGAGGAAACGAGGGTTATTATGATTCTCATTTATAAGCTTGCTAAGATATGTAGATCTGGCGGTTTTAATAGCCTGTCTGTAGTGTTTAACACTCTGTTTCCATGCTGCGCGCCATACTTCTAACTTTGTGCTTCTATAATTTCTTTCCATTTTTCTAGCTGCCTTTTTAAGGGCTGCTGTGTGATGGTCATACCATGGAGCTGGCGGTTTTTCTTTGAATCTCTTTTTTCGAATGGGAGCAACGGCATCCAAGGTGTTAGAACAGACATTGTTTAGGTTTTCTATTTCAATATCTAGATTGTCACAGTTATCTGCTACATGTTTCATTTGGGACAGGTCTGGAAGAGTGCTAATAAAGCTATCTTTAGTGGTGGAAATTATTGTTCTGGCTAGTCGGTAGCATGTTGTAGATTGAGTGATCCTATCTAGAAGTACAGTGTATGACACAAGGTAATGGTCAGAAACTGCATCACTCTGAGGTGATATTTCGACGTCATTAATATTGAGTCCGAGTGACAGAATTAAGTCTAATGTGTGATTACGAGTATGCGTTGGCCCTGTCACGTTTTGTCTAATATTGAGAGAATTTAGAACATCTATAAACGCACGTCCTAATGCGTCTTTTGGGTTGTCCACATGGACATTAAAATCACCAACAATAAGAGCTTTATCTACAGTGACTACAAGCTCAGATAGGAAATCTGCTATTTCATTAAGGAAATCTGCATGGTGGCCCGGTAGTCTATAGATTGTCGCTAAAGCAAAAGAAAGCTGTTTGTGGTTACGATCAGTTATTTCCATATTTAACAACATTACTTCAAATGATTTAAATTTTAGCTCAGATTTTTGGTTTACTTTAAACATTGTGTTGTATATTGTAGCTACACCACCCCCTCTCCCCTTTAATCGAGGTTCGTGTTTATAATAATAGTCTTGTGGGGTGGATTCATTTAAACTAATGTAGTCGTCTGCTTTAAGCCAGGTTTCTGTTAAACAGAGTACATCTAAGTTTTGGTCTGTAATTATTTCATTGACAATAGGTTCTTTATTGGTAAGCGATCTAATGTTAAGAAGGCCGAATTTTAAGATTCGAGATTCATCTGTTAATGTATTGTTTTCTAATTTTATTTGAATCAGATTTGTACCAGATGTAACAAGCGGTGCCCTGTATTTATTTGTTCGGGGAACAGATACAGTTGAAATGTGCTGATATTTCGGTAAGATTGACTCGAAGTGCTGGGATATAAGTGGTCTTGACATATCACGGCAGCTAACAGATGGACGGTTAAGCCGATCCGTCTGTTTCCTGACCTGGGCCCTGGATAGTCAGACTATATCAGAATTAAGACTATTGATCAGATTTTTAGTGAGTATAGCACTTCCTTCCGATGACGGATGAAGGCCATCTCGGGTTAGGAGAAATGGTCTTCCCCAGACATGCTTCCAATTGTCTATAAACCCTACGTTATGCTGAGGGCACCACTTTGACATCCATCCATTGAGAGACACTAATCTACTATGTGTTTCATCTCCCCGGTAGGCGGGGAGGGGACCAGAGCATATTACATTGTCTGACATTGTTTTTGCAATTTCACACATCTCCTTAATATTATCTTTGGTGATTTCCGACTGGCGGAGCCTAGTGTCATTCGTGCCGGCGTGAATAACAATCTTAGAAAACTTCCGCTTAGCATTAGCCAGCACTTTAAGTTTGGATCTAATGTCAGACGTTCTGGCTCCCGGTATACAGTCGACTATGGTGTTTGGTGCCTCAATGTTAGTGTTCCTGAGTATAGAATCTCCAATGACCAGGGCACTTTTAAAAGGTGTTTCAGCTGGTATACTCCTTAGGGGATCGATTCTGTTAGAAATTGTCGTTACGTTATGGGTCTTAGAAGGACGCCTTATATGACTATGCCGCCTAACAGTCACCCAGTTTGACCGCCGACTTGACTCTGATGACGGAACCGAGCCATGTGTATTTTGATCAACACTATGCGCGCTCGATACAGTATTTGTAATATTTATATTAGCATCTGATGTCGGAACCGAGCCATTAGTCTTTTCGCTCTATAGATTATTTGCGACAGTAACATTAGCGGTTTTGATATCCTCAACTAGCGTTCGGATGCGCGATTCTAGTTCAGCAACCTTCTCAGTTAACCTTAATACTTCAATACACTTAGTGCATGTAAACCCCTTTATGCTAACAGCAGAAGCTAAACTATACATGTGGCAAGTAGTACATGTTACAAAAACAAGCGGAGTCTTACCGCTTTCATGCTGGGCGATGGCGTCTTCGTTTACCCGAACGCGGTCCCCGGAGCTGCATCGCGTGGGGTGTTCGGTTGTGACACGCCTCGGTCGCCTGCGAACGTCTGGGGCCAGGGTGATGTTTGGCTTGCCGAATCTGCGAAGGCCGGGCAGCGGTACCTCCACAGCTTCCCGATCGCTTTCATGTCGTTCACGGTCCGTGAAGCTGCATCGCGTGGAATGCATGTTTGTTGCTCGCTTGTGGACGTCGGAAGGCAGGGTGAAGTGGGCGCTGTACGTCGCCTTGGATCTGCTAAAACCGGGAAACAACTCCTCCACAGCTTCCCGCTCAGGTGAGGATAGGTCAGAAAAGCATATATCAGATGAATCCGCCATTAGATCGGAAAATGCTAGCTTCAGCCTCCACCGTGTGGATGCTAGCGGGCTATATGCTAACTGTTTATTAGTGATAAATAGTTTCACGTGGTAGTACTGCTCAATAATCGTCACGGTAAAGTATTCCTATGTAAAACTAATAAGTTATATTATATAAATAGGAATTAGATGGTTAAAAAAAAAAAAAGCTTTTAGATGATGAACTCGACGGAGCTACGATGCACGATCTGTTCAGTTCAGCGTGACGTCACAAACCGGATGTCTGTAAATGTAAAAGTACAGTCACAGTTATTGATTACCCAAATTGAGCAATAAACAACAGAATAAATATTTAAGAAACAACTTGCGTTGCAAATCTTGCGAACTGAAGCCATAAGATTGCATTTGACTTTATATGAAGAAATCCATGATTACAGTCAGGGCTGCATTCAGCCCCGACAAAACTTTGCACATTGTTTTTTAAACAGAAACGGTGCTGCGTTGAACACCCTGTTCTGATGACATAAGAGTTTCAACTACGGTAGCTGAGAAGCCATTCTTTGTGTTCTTTTTGAAATGTTATCAGGGCCTTATGAAATCAGTGTTTAATATTGTAAAATATCCTCGATGTAACGCTTACTGTCCTTGCCGTCCAGAATGAGAAAGAATATTCCAATTTGGACCCATTGTGCAAGCTGTCTCTTTAATTCCGCATTGTTTATTTACATTTTGCTGCTGATTGGACTGCAGCTCTGACACACACACCAAACAAAAAGTCTCAAACCCTGTTGCACACCGGTGCACACCATTTCCAGGAAACATGTCATTCAACCCGGAAACCGTTGCAAAACGTTACACACCGGTTTGAACTTGAACGTGCCCCAGGTCTCATTCAAACATAAACTGGAACATAAGAGTATGACGCAATCGGTCACAAGAGCCAATAGCTTTTCTCATACCAACCAAACAAAATTATGAAATTTCCCACGTAGAAGGTGACGTTCTCATGACCTTTCGCAACGTTCCCTAAAAGTTCTTTAAAGGGGATGAAAAGACCTGAACCTTTAGAGAACATTAGGTACATTCCTAAAGCGTCCTTTGTTGGTTATAAAAGTCTTGCAGTTCAAGGTTCCTTATGTGACTTTAGGGGGACACCTGAGACATTAACTGAACATTCCCATATGGTACTATTTTGGTCAGATAAAAACGTTCCCGATATGACTGTATTAAGACGTTCCATATTGGTTATCCTGTGGTCACATAAGAACGTTACAGAGAGGACATTTGGAACATTAAAGAGCACCAATTATGCTAATAAATTAGCACGTTATTGTAATATCCCATAGTACATACATGTTATTAAAACTTGAACTAATTCATTGTGAGTCTTATAAATTGCTTACATACCTCACCGATTTCTGCCTGTCTGGAAAACGCTCGGATTTAGTTCCTGTCTCCGCCTCCCAAAATGTCTAGTGTACTCGGATTGGTCAGATGACTACTCAACTGTTATTGGTCAACTGGGTTCGGCGTGTGTTTGAAAGGTTACGCCCCTGACTACGCGTGGGTTTTCCGGTTCTGACTGAGAGTCACAGGCAACGTAAACAAGCATTATATTTCTCTATAAACGATGGTGTCTGTACTGCCTTACCACTTCGAGCTCGATCCAGAGAGTTCAGACGGCCGTTACGATATAAACGATCTCCGTCAATGAATGGATTTAACTTTTTTAGGTGTCCTTAGCTCTGCCAGAATGCTAAACGAAGACGAAAATGTGTTGCAAAGACATCCAAAAGGTAATTATAACGTACTACATTACTTTGCAAACTATATGGAAACATCAAATGTAGCACATAGAAAGTATTTGTTGAAATGATTATAAAACTATTTCATTTGTTAACATTATTTTACTATAGTAAACTTTATTATAAAAGACTGCTTACATACTATATCACTGTGCAAACTATATGGAAACACCAAATGTAGCATATATAAAGTATTCGTTGAAATGATTATAAAACGATTTCACTTGGTAATTTCTACATTATTTTACTATAGTAAACTTTATTATAAAAAACTGCTTACATACTATATTACTGTGCAAACTACATGGAAACACCAAATGTAGCACAAAGAAAGTATTCATTGAAATGAATGTTCTACATTATTTCACTATGGTAAACTTTATTATGAAAGACTGCTTACTTATAAGTGCTGTTTTTACTTATTAGATTTTAAGGAGAATGCAACAGGTTCCAGGGCCTCTTACCTGCGTGATTCATCATCCAGGTTTTGCACAAATTGTCTAAATCCTTACACACAGAACATTTATTGTACCGACTATAAGCCTTTGAGGTGCAGGACTAGAGTAAGTTTTATTACATTTTTAAACCAATAACACTTAAGTATCATTATAGTAACAAAGTACCCAAAAGAACAAAAGATGTAACTTTAAAGAAAATATAGTAGTCAGTAAAAAGTTTTTTTATTACATATATATATTTAAATGTTAAACAATATACAAATAAACATACTTTAGTAACCATATTGTGCTGTTTACTTCATTTCTTACAGCTATCTATTCAGATAAATGGCATATCAAAGCTTTGTCAGCTGGTGCTATCTAAGACGACACTATAAGGTTATCATCCTGTCGTGTGTTGTTCTCCAGATATGCTTGGAGCTTCCTGATCAGATCGGTCACAATTTTGGCTTTCGACGACCCCTGCACTGAAGATGGCATGCAATCACGTCCTCCTTTGAAGGTCTCTCAAACTGTGATGCCAGGTCCATTGGAATCGGGGTTTCCTTCAGCTTATCTTCAAATACCTCATCAAACACAAGCCTGATCATATCATACACATAACTGTACAAATATTGCAGTCAATAAATCGTTTGTTTTGATCATTTAATTCCCTGCTTCATACATTAAGTTTTTAATTATGAAAGTATTTGAAATAAAACATTACTGCTTACGGTATGTCACTTGTGTGTTTTGGGAACATAGCCTTGTACTTTCCCTCTCCTGCTTTTGTTACGGCTTGGTGACATTGTAATGGATGGCTGCAAGGTACAACCTGTAAAAATATAAACAAGCATAAATTTATTGTAAAAGTAAATACTACTTTATTTAACACAGTCACTAAAATACTTAAATACCTGCACAGCATTCCAATAAATGAGAAAATCAATTTTTTTTGCTGCAAATCTGAAATCTCAGGCTACGGACGGCAAAGGCATCCACTGATGATGGTGATGGAAACATTGTGAAACGATGCTACTGCGTGGGTTCCTATGATTATGCAGAGAAAAAAAACTTTGTCATCATCAATTATACATTTAAGACTGGTAGTGGTTTCACTAGCTAAATACATCATGTGTGTTACACACCTTTGCTCCTCATTTGCCAGTTTGACTCCTTGTACTGTGTGTAATGATGTTGCATGTTTGCATACAGTGTAGAAGGATGTGTCCAGCTGCGAATCTAGGATATAGACAAATAAAACAAACATGTATTCAGTCAAAAAGACATATTATAACAATAGCGTACAACGACTATAAACCATAAGACTATTCATTAAAACGTTAATATATTACATAGCCCAACATTAGAAACACATATAACGTGTTTACTTCGTTTCAAATTCTAAGAAAGCTTTAAGTAAATACAACAGTAAAATACATATAACTTTAAACAAATCATCTGTACTTAGAGTTTCTTGAGTTTGATCATGAGAACAAATTTTACCGGTAACAGTTTAGCTGGTAACTTAGCAAGTTTGTAAACATGTCTAAACCAACATCGATAAAAAACGATAGTCTGCATAATTCAACACACACGTGTGTAAATATGGTACGTTGTTTATGAAATACAGTATTACAACACAAAACAATTAGCTTGCAAGCTTAGCTCTACACGCACATTATGTGAATCTCCGGTTACCGGTTACGTAACGTACAGTAAAAGGCAAATAATAAACGTGAATACTTACAGCCTGTGATCCAGAAGTGCACAGTAATCCAACTTTCAGGAGGAGACGTCGCGCAAATCCAGCTTCGGTTCATGAGAAGCAGTTATTGTGAAAACTCCGTGAACAACTTCTGACTGGATTTTTCCGGAACCGTATTAAACATGATGTCCTCTGTGTAAGTCCATAAAGTGCTATTTTGCCCTCGCATCTAAAGAGACAGCGTCTACTCGAGAGATTTAATCGCTTAAACGATGAAACAAGAGTTTGCAAACAGAGTCAAAGCAGGGACTCCCAACCTCCGCCATTTTAGCTCTCTTCTGACTCGGCGCTCCCCACCCCCGTCTTTGAGGGCGTACCCAAGCAAAGCAGAGAGGGCTGAACTATGATAATGTTGGTCTTATCTACGTCACTAATCCCAGGAAGTAAACTGTTGCCTACAATCCGAGTGTTTTTTGTAGTCCTCGAACGTTGAGACGATAACTCGCGTCATCGATTTCTTTGAGGTATGTACTTTTTGAATATCGTTAGCATGTACTAATACACACTTACACACAAAAGGATGTTTAAAAACGTGTATCTCATAATAGGTGCTCTTTAACAGAACATTCCCACATGATACTATTTTGGTCATATCATAACGTTCCTGATATGACTGTAGGAAGACGTTCCATATTGGTTATCATGTGGTCACATAAGAACATTACAGAAAGGACATTTGAAACATTAACAGGACATCCCCACATGGTCCTATTTTGGTCAGATAAAAACGTTCCTGATATGACTGTAGCAAGACGTTCCATATAGGTTATCCTGTGGTCACATAAGAACGTTACAGAAAGGACATTTGGAACATTAACAGAACATTCCCACATGGTCCTATTTTGGTCAGATAAAAATGTTTCTGATATGACTGTAGGAAGACGTTCCATATTGGTTATCCTGTGGTCACATAAGAACGTTACAGAGAGGACACCTGAGACATTAACAGAACATTCCCACATGGTCCTATTTTGGTCAGATAAAAACGTTCCTGATATGACTGTAGGTAGACGTTCCATATTGGTTATCCTGTGGTCACATAAGAACGTTACAGATGAGACATTTGGAACATTAACAGAACATTCCCACATGGTACTATTTTGGTCAGATAAAAACGTTCCTGATATGACTGTAGGAAGACGTTCCATATTGGTTATCATGTGGTCACATAAGAACATTACAGAAAGGACATTTGAAACATTAACAGGACATCCCCACATGGTCCTATTTTGGTCAGATAAAACGTTCCTGATATGACTGTAGCAAGACGTTCCTTATTGGTTTTTCTGTGGTCACATAAGAACGTTACAGAGAGGCAGAGGTGGGTAGTAACGAATTACATGTACTCCGTTACAGTATTTTTTTTTGGGAAACTAGTACTTTTAGAGTAAATTTAAAAATGGGCACTTCTTACTCTTACTCAAGTATATTTCTAGTGAAAAAACTGTACTTTTACTTTGCTACATTCGGTGGCGTTACTGTGCTACTGTCGCATAATTAATGAATATATATTTTTTAAGTTTATATGGCTTGTTCGTAAGTCTCGCGAGACGTTAGAGAGGCTGCGTGCGTTGCGAGAGGTGGCTACGTATCACCCTTTAGCGCGCGTAGATGAAAGGAGATGACTGAAGCGGAGGATGACCTATGCAATCTATTGGAGGAAGATTACGCGTGGCCTCAAGTTCGGTCTATGTTTACACTACAAAAGGTCAAAAAGAATAGTTTCATAATGCGATGCATGCTTTGTGTACCAAAACGAACTGACATCTCAACGTAAAGGAATTCAATCTCCAACCTGAAACAACACGAGTAAGTGTGTGTCACTGTTGGCCATTTGGTAACCATGGGCACTTTTACCTTATTATAATACTATGTCACACACTGTCCGAGTGTTTTTGTCATATGCGCTCTTGTACAAGCAATGAAAATTAGTGTAACCTTACAAACAACACTGACATCTGCACATTTCCATATCATTTCCCCACAAAGCTCAACAAATTGAACAGCATGTTACGTCTTGCATTAATAATATGGAAGAACCGGGGCAAAAGTAACACGGGACGAAAGTAACAAAGCGATTTTCTCAGAGGACTGATAACATTTGCATCCCAAACAGCATCTTTACAACCCTTGACAGAGCTGACAAATTTGCGTTATTTACTCAGTTTTCCGCGTGTAGATCCAGTAAGGTGTTTTCAACCATAAGTAAATTCCAAAAGCGGTCATTGTTTTCTTATAACGCGTTGTTTTTCTCGTTTCATCAATCTACAGGTTATTTAGTGCTCTAACACATTCTGAAGTTTGACTTCAAGAGTTTTTCAAAATAAAAGTAAATCGGGTTTAAATGTGAGGAGATCCTGTCGGGACGAAAGTAACACTTACTTTTGTCCCATTTACAGTATATTATTCTAATTTTATTTAATTTAATTTTCATAGTGTTTAAACTGTTGAATTTAAGTTCCCACGTAGAAGGTGACGTTCTCGTGACCTTTCGCAACGTTCCCTAAAAGTTCTCTAAAGGGGGTGAAAAGACCTGAACCTTTAGAGAACATTAGGTACATTCCTAAAACATCCTTTGTTGGTTATAAAAGTCTTGCAGTTCAAGGTTCCTTATGTGACTTTAGGGGGACCCCTGAGACATTAACAGAACATTCCCATATGGTACTATTCTGGTCAGATAACAACGTTCCGGATATGACTGTAGGAAGACGTTCCTTATTGGTTATCCTGTGGTTACATAAGAACGTTACAGAAAGGAAATTTGGAACATTAACAGAACATTCCCACATGGTCCTATTTTGAACTCACAAAGTTATGGTCATCCCAATTGGGAGCATAGACAGATACCAGGATTACCTGCTTTTCATATAGCGTACCGGTAACAATAACATATCGACCGTTTGAATCTGTCATTATTTTATCTGAGGTGAAATGAACATTTTTCCGGATTAAAATAGCCGTGCCCCTAGATTTTACATTGAACCGTGAATGAAAAATTTGGTCAATCCAAGGTCTATTTAATTTTCTATGGTCAGAGTTACATAAATGCGTCTCCTGGAGAAACATTATGTCTGCATTTAGGTTTTTGATATGTGTCATAACTTTTGTGCGTTTTATTACAGCATTTAACCCACCAGTGTTTAGTGAGCTAATCCTCACAGTCTGTCCGCCAGCAGCACCCCCCTTAGTTACATTAGCCATGGTTCAACTTCCCGTGGCAAGGTTGTCAGATAAGTCTCAAGGAGCAAGCAGCGAGCAGCAAGTAGGATCTTCTGTACAAAAATAGCCCAGTGCAAAATGAGTACACACATAGCACACAACACAAAATAAAGAAAATCAAGTGAATATGTCCCTCCCCATCCCTTTTCCCCTATCCCATGTATCAGAACTAAACCCAAGTAGTCATACTTCCCTTTCTGCGTTGTCTTTCCTATTCCCCTTATTTGTCCCAGCTCCCGCAGCGTAAAGAGCCAATTGGGACCCCTAATGTAATGAACGTGAACCGTAAACATGTTTTCATAACGGAAAATATAGCATGAATAGATATCAAGATAAACTAAATGCCATGGTGTGATTCAAAAGTGACAAAATGATTTAGGATAATAGAAAGAAAGAAAAAAAAAAATTATATACATATATATAAATATATATATGGTAATAATAATAATTAAAGAGGATTAAACAAGTGTAGAAGAAAAAAAAAAAAATACATCCTAGTAATCGTTTGTAGCCATATATTAGCTTGACAACCTTCTAACTTAAATATAAGATAAAATAATATAAAATATTGTTGTCTTTGAATAACTTTAAATTAGAATCTTAGCTTCTGAACCCGCTCGATATCAAATAAGTAATTTGTAAGCAATAAAACAAAACAAACAAAAAGGTAAATGTAAATGTAGAGTGAAAAAATAATATATTGGATATTAATCTCGATTAACATCGAGTGAACTGCATGTTTACTACCGTTCCACTCAAAATAATCATTTATAACCATATAGTAGCTTGAAATCGTTATAACTTAAATATGAAATAAGATAATATAAGCTTTTACTTACTTTAACTTCAAATTAGAATAAAGTGTAGTGTAATACACAACAATGTTGTATATTGAAACCGCTGAGCTAGATGTATGGTTAGTCCAGTATAGTATTTAAGTGGTAAACATCGATCCATCGATCAACAAGACCTTACATCTCAATACGAGCACAGCTCCTCCCGTAAGAGAGCTAGCTAGGTTAACATGATCCACAAATGTCGTGGGTAACATAGCAGTCAAGCTATAGAGGCCTCGGGGCCTGCTGATATTTGGCCGCAAAGGTGGTGGCTTCTTCAGGGGATGAGAATCTCTTCTTCGCTCCGTTCTCCAGAGTGATCTGTAAACGAGCCGGGAAGAGAAGCGCTGGCCGTAAAGCGAGGTTGTAAAGTTCGGTCATCACTGCTCGATATTTAGCTCGTTCCCCGGCGATTTCTGGCGTGTAATCTTCAAATATCTGGATTGGTATACCTTGGTATTGAAGTTTCCCACGTCTCTTACGAGCCTCCCGAATGATCAGATCTTTGGTCTGATAGCGATGAAGGCGAAGTATAACCGGTCTGGGCCGCGAGCCGGGTTGTGGTTTAGCGGCGAGCGTTCTATGCGCTCGGTCTAGTTCAGGGGGAGACTGAAGAATCTGATCTCCCAGTACTTCAGTCAGGAGCTCGGCGAAAAAGCTCGTGGGCCTGGGTCCCTCGATTGATTCTGGGAGGCCGATTATTCTAATATTATTTCTGCGGCTGCGGCTTTCAAGATCGATAGTCTTCGCCGTTAGCTTAGCGTTGTTATCCGCTAATGCGAGACACCTCTCTTCCAGTGCTTGAATTCGTTGGGCTTGCAGCTCCGCGTGGGATTCCAACGAGTTCATTCGCTGACCATGTTCTGTTATCGTTGTTTGCATTTTGTCAAGTCTCGTTTCCAGAGCATCGAATGTTGCTTTGAAGTCGGCCGCAATACTAGCTCTGTGATCTTCTAGCATATTAGCAATGGTGGCTAATGTTGTGCTGCTGTCCGTAGAACAGGCATCTGCTTCAGTCTTTTTCGCCGCTTTTGATGCTTTTGACATTTTTTCTAGGATGTTCAAAGTTTTAATGTTGATACTTCAAGTCTCGGTTTTCGGGGTTTAAAGAGAAAAGATAAGTTTCCGAAATTACTCCTGCGGGAGCTTGAAACAACGCTGCTTTCACATGTTAGCCAAACCGGAAGTCCCACATGGTCCTATTTTGGTCAGATAAAATTTTTTTCTGATATGACTGTAGGAAGACGTTCCATATTGGTTATCCTGTGGTCACATAAGAATGTTACAGAGAGGACACCTGAGACATTAACAGAACATTCCCACATGGTCCTATTTTGGTCAGATAAAAACGTTCCTGATATGACTGTAGGTAGACGTTCCATATTGGTTATCCTGTGGTCACATAAGAACGTTACAGAAAGGACACCTGAGACATTAACAGAACATTTCCACATGGTACTATTTTGGTCAGATAAAAACGTTCCTGATATGACTTTAGGAAGACGTTCCTTATTGGTTATTCTGTGGTCACATAAGAACGTTACAGAGAGGACACCTGAGACATTAACAGAACATTCCCACATGGTCCTATTTTGGTCAGATAAAAACGTTCCTGATATGACTGTAGGTAGACGTTCCATATTGGTTATCCTGTGGTCACATAAGAATGTTACAGAAAGGACACTTGGAACATTAACAGAACATTCCCACATGGTACTATTTTGGTCAGATAAAATTTTTCCTGATATGACTGTAGGAAGACGGTCCTTATTGGTAAAACTGTGGTCACATAAGAACGTTACAGAGAGGACATTTGGAACATTAACAGAACATTCCCACATTGTTCTATTTTGGTCAGATAAAACGTTCCTGATATGACTGTAGGAAGACGTTCCTTATTGGTAATTCTGTGGTCACATAAGAACGTTACAGAAAGGACATTTGGAACATTAACAGAACATTCCCACATTGTCCTATTTTGGTCAGATAAAACGTTCCTGATATGACTGTAGGAAGACGTTCCTTATTGGTTATTCTGTGGTCACATAAAAACTTTACAGAGAGGACACCTGAGACATTAACAGAACATTCCCACATGGTCCTATTTTGGTCAGATAAAACGTTCCTGATATGAATGTATGAAGACGTTCCTTATTGGTAATTCTGTGGTCACATAAGAACGTTACAGAGAGGACATTTGGAACATTAACAGAACATTCCCACATTGTCCTATTTTGGTCAGATAAAACGTTCCTGATATGACTGTAGGAAGACGTTCCTTATTGGTTATTCTCTGGTCACACAAGAACGTTACAGAGAGGACATTTGGAACATTAACAGAACATTCCCACATGATACTATTTTGGTCATATCATAACGTTCCTGATATGACTGTAGGAAGACGTTCCATATTGGTTATCATGTGGTCACATAAGAACATTACAGAAAGGACATTTGAAACATTAACAGGACATCCCCACATGGCCCTATTTTGGTCAGATAAAAACGTTCCTTATATGACTGTAGCAAGACGTTCCTTATTGGTTATTCTGTGGTCACATAAGAACGATACAGAGAGGACACCTGAGACATTAACAGAACATTCCCACATGGTACTATTTTGGTCAGATAAAAAATTTCCTGATATGACTGTAGGAAGACTGTCCTTATTGGTAATACTGTGGTCACATGGCAACGTTACAGAGAGGACATTTGGAACATTAACAGAACATTCCCACATTGTCCTATTTTGGTCAGATAAAACGTTCCTGATATGACTGTAGGAAGAGGTTCCTTATTGGTTATTCTGTGGTCACATAAGAACGTTACAGAGAGGACACCTGAGACATTAACAGAACATTCCCACATGGTACTATTTTGGTCAGATAAAAAATTTCCTGATATGACTGTAGGAAGATGTTCCTTATTGGTAATTCTGTGGTCACATAAGAACGTTACAGAGAGGACATTTGGAACATTAACAGAACATTCCCACATTGTCCTATTTTGGTCAGATAAAACGTTCCTGAAATGACTGTAGGAAGACGTTCCTTATTGGTAATTCTGTGGTCACATAAGAACGTTACAGAGAGGACATTTGGAACATTAACAGAACATTCCCACATTGTCCTATTTTGGTCAGATAAAACGTTCCTGATATGACTGTAGGAAGACGTTCCTTATTGGTAATTCTCTGGTCACATAAGAATGTTACAGAAAGGACACTTGGAACATTAACAGAACATTCCCACATGGTACTATTTTGGTCAGATAAAAATGTTCCTGATATGACTGTAGGAAGACGTTCCTTATTGGTTATTCTGTGGTCACATAAGAAAGTTACATAGAGGACACCTGAGACATTAACAGAACATTCCCACATGATACTATTTTGGTCAGATAAAAATTTTCCTGATATGACTGTAGGAAGACGTTCCTTATTGGTAATTCTGTGGTCACATAAGAACGTTACAGAGAGGACATTTGGAACATTAACAGGACATTCCAAAATTGTCCTATTTTGGTCAGATAAAAACGTTCTTGATATGACTGTAGGAAGACGTTCCTTATTGGTAATTCTGTGGTCACATAAGAACGTTACAGAGAGGACACCTGAGACATTAACAGAACATTCCCACATGATACTATTTTGGTCATATCATAATGTTCCTGATATTACTAGGGGAACGTCCCATATTGGTTATTCTGTGGTCACATGGCAACGTTACAAAGAGGACATTTTGAACATTAATAGAATGTTCCCACAGGGTCCTCTGTTGGTCATTTAATAATGTTCCTGATATCACTAGGAGGACAAAATATGAAATTACACTTAGAACATTTTATTTTTATAGGCAGTTAATACAAAGGATGTGTCAATGTGCAGTGGACCATACAAACCAAGTAATAAATAAATGATTTCAGAATGAAGAAAAATAAATGAGTGATTTAGTCTGTACTATCGTACATCAGACAAAGATACTAATACTAATATGTATTATGTTGTACTTTCCGAATATGATGATTGCAATGCATCTTGGAAACAGTAGTCAGTTAAAGGGCCATTTCATCGATAAGAACATTAATCTTTGTTGAAAGTGGGTCATATTTGAAGTCGAAATGTAACATAAATTTAGAATTTTGTGCCTATTTGACCGAGAAAAGACAGAACGTGACTTTAGAGCACATTTGTATGAAAAACTACAACTCCCACTATGCACCACAATGCACTGTGTAATATCAGCCTCGTTGCTTTAACATAGATGTCACGGCCCAGGGGCTGGCGCTTACTTTACTGAGCCACGCCCCTTCTCAACTTCCACCTCGAGGAGGTCCCCAAAGCCAACCCAATGACCAGACAACACGAGAACAGGTAAGTATTAAAACAATCTTTATTTAAATATTTAAAAGGTAGTAGGGGGATGGGGAAGGGAAATTAAAACTAATGTCTATCTCTGCCCTCCAGGTGGGCCACGGACAGGGAACAAGGGGTAACGGGGTGTCCAGGACACTGAAGACCAGGGGGGACGTAGGACTCAGGCTCCAACCTGGTCTAGACTACCCGTGGCGCGCTCCTTTGTCCTCCTGGAGGCAGAATCAAAACTGGATGAGTGTTGTAGATCTTTATTTTAGGCTGCGTACCTGGGTCTGGGTACCTGGTGTGGGCTCTTCCTCGCGTTTTCACAATGTTTCGTCGAGTCACTCAATATTTCCTCTTTCTTCTCCACAGGTAACAACTAAGGCACAAAGCACAGTTAATTGGCTTGGAATGGTGCTCACCTCTCAGCTGGACTCAGCGTACCGTAAGTACAAGTCTCACTCCGTTGTTCCTCAGAGTAATCACTCTCTCTCCACTTCTTCCCACAGGTATCGTCTTGGACACAAAGCACAGTCAGTTTGCTTTACAATGACTCTCACCTCTTGGCTGGGCTCAGCGTACCGTAAGTACAGGTCTCACTCTGTTACTCCTCAGAATAATCACTCTCTCTCCTCTTCTCCCCCCAGGTATCGACTTGGACACAAAGCACAGTCAGTTTGCTTTACAATGGCTCTCACCTCTTGGCTGGGCTCAGCGTACCGTAAGTACAGGTCTCCCTCTGTTGCTCCTCAGAATAATCACTCTCTCTCCTCTTCTCTCCACAGGTATCGACTTGGACACAAAGCACAGTTAGTTTGCTTTACAATGGCTCTCACCTCTTGGCTTGGCTCAGCGTACCATAAGTACAGGTCTCACTCTGTTACTCCTCAGAATAATCACTCTCTCTCCTCTTCTCTCCACAGGTATCGACTTGGACACAAAGCACAATTAGTTTGCTTTACGATGGCTCTCACCTCTCAGCTGGGCTCGGCGTACCGTAAGTACAGGACTCACTCTGGTTATTCACTTTCTCTGTTCTTTCCTCCACAGGTATCAACTTAGACACAGAAACACAGTTATTTGACTTTGGATGGTGCTCACCTCTCAGCTAGACACAGCACACCGTAAGTACAGGCTCCTTCGATCTCTCCTCAGGTTATTCCCTTTCTCTGTCCTTCCCTCCACAGGTATCCGCCTAGCGAAACACCTGATGGAGTAAGCCGTCCCTACGTGGCGTCGGGGGCGAACCCTCTCGACGGCTGTGCGGTGGCAGGGGGGTGGGAATACTCAACGTCTCACCGGGCCGAGCGCTTCCCTCTCCTCGCTGCCGTCGGCGTTCGAACTCTGGACAGGGGCGCCCCTTTGTAGAGGCCACGGGACGATGAAAATCCCTTCACCTCGCTCTCTGCAATAATAAGACTCGCACAGTTTACAGTGTTGAGTAGTAATTGTCACAAATCGTACTCACGATGCTGCTGCTTCTCCAGCTCTTCGTTGGCGCTCACACCACCCACCAAATGTCTAGGCGGGACAGGGTCGTCTCGGGGCGCCGTGCTAATCTTCTAAACTCTGGAACACGCTCACAACATATGCAGGGTTAAGTCAAGCTAGGGCCAGCAGCCTCTTGGTCTTCCTTTAGCGAAGTACGTGAAAGCGGGGGTCTATCAGACAAGACACACAGCAATCCACAGCAACCCACAGCAATATACAACACCACGTCAAAAAAGGTTTTCACACCACAAATGACTCACCCACCACGCTCAGTGCACAAAAAGGACTCCCGTCTTCCTTTACTTCACTTTAGTCGGAGCGGCGATGGATAATGTGGCCCAGCTAATGATGTCGTCATTGTGACTGCTTCAGTGAAAAACCTCCACTCGGCTCACCCACCACGCTATAATAGGGGTAGGGACATTCTCTTTCTCCTGAAGAGAGTTTAGCATATACCAGGTCAATATAACAATCACTTGCGCTTGCTCTGGTACTCACAGCGTTTGTTGATTTAAATATCCCCTTTCACTTCGTCTCAATCCGTCATGCGTTCGTTCTTCTCATCACCTTTAAGGTTTACAATGTCCCCAACATTTACTGTTCCAGCCTGTGAGAGAGAGAGAGTTTAACAGCCACAACACACAGCGTAGCAGCGGGCACAACACAGTGCTTACACACACCCAAAAAGGAACTCCTGACTGTGAATATACTCAGCCTTAAGCACTGCTGTGTGCAGCGTGTCTTCCAATCATCGGCCGCTGTTCCTAACTAGGCACAGGTGCATTGCATTTCCCAATCTTCTCCCTTACGGTGCTACTGGCAGTTCGGTGTTCGGTTCTTCCGGTCTGGGCGGAAACACTTCCGGGCGGAACCAAACTTTCCCAACTTTGGTTCCGCCCCCTAAAAGATCGTCACCTTGTGACATAGACATTTAAAACACCGCTCAGATATGCTATTGTGTACATAAATGCCACGTTAGTATAACAAAGAAAATAGAAACACTCACTTTACAGTCAGACGTCCGTTTATCCCTGCATCCTGCATACAAACGCGTCCCCTGCACAATATCTCCACAGACGCGCTGCCTCAGCTCTTGGAGCTTGTGCTCGTAAGCTGAAACACGTCTTTAAATTAGGTGTCACAGGTCGGGGCGGACCCAGATACTATGAGGTCACGCCCCTTTCTAATTTCCACCTCGAGGAGGTTCCCAAAGCCACCCCAATGACCAGACACACAAGGTACGAGTGAAATTAAAATGAAACTTTATTAAATTATTTAAAATAGAATGGTGAGTGAAGGGGGAAGGGGACTTAAAATAAAGACCTTTTCTGGCCTCCAGGCAAGTTATAAGAACGGGGAGGGGACGGGCCTTTTGGGGTTTCTTCTATCCGTGGCGCCCTCCGTTCTCCTGGAGGCAGAATTGCAGGTAACTGGTATCCGTACACTACAGTAAGTACTCTTCGAGTAACTGGTTCGTAGTCTTCCTCCTTTAGAGGGCGCGGAGCTGCAACACAAGTTCACACGGCACCTTTAACTGTGACTTTCTCTCTCTCTTACAGGTGGGCTAGTAGCAGTGGATACGGTGAGTACTTTTACAGGTAACTGGTTCACCGTCTTCCTCATTTAGAGGGTTCAGAGCTGTAACACAAGATGACACGGCTTTCTCTCTCTTACAGGTGGGCTGGTAGCAGTGGATACGGTGAGTACTTTTGCAGGTAACTGGTTCGCAGTCTTCCTCCTTTAGAGGGTTCAGGGCTGTAACACGGCACCCTTAACTATGACTTTCTCTCTCTTACAGGTGGGCTGGTAGCAGTGGATACGGTGAGTACTTTTACAGGTATTTCTCTGACATCCAACTCGTACTTATATGGGACTTTTGATAGCCTACGGTGTATGCAGTGGATGGGATTTACTCACAGACCTCCCGTGGTAAGATGGTTACTTGTGGTCTTTACCTCCAAGGCATCAGTCACAGCGAGGGGGTAGGATACTGTCACCGTCGAGCCGAACGCTGCCCTCTCCTCTCCGTACGTGTAGCTCAAGAGATCTGGACAGGGGCGCACCTTTGAAGAGGCTCCGTGACAGACAGGTTACTACATGCTACACTTCCACACACACTGCGCTTTCCTTTACATATACATCAGCACTCTAATCTCTACTCATGCAAAGGTCTGGGTCTTCTGTACAATCCACCACCGACTTCACTATCTCCACCACAGGGGCTCTCGATGCCACGCCCGTCTCCATACTGAATCACTGCACAGCATATGATTTAGTAACACTTCGCCCACCGCACGGCGTCTTCTCTCACGGCCGACCACTATAATGGCTCCCGACAACAGATACACAGCACGACACTGCACGACATCAAGTGTACACACTCAGCAAAGTCAAGACTCACCCATGACACACTTCAAGAGACAAATAGTAAGGTCAGGCCAAGATCTTCCCGGAGTCGGCTGTGGGCCGGCGGGGCGTTGTAATCGAAGCCTGATGGTTGAAAGTAGCTATTGCAATGGTCCTCCTTCCTTATAATGCTGCACTGCCGGCTCGCCCACCACTCTGCTCCGTCACAGGGGTGCTATCTTCGTTCGCTGGGGGCTTACACACACATGAAACAATGTACTCTCAATAAATACATCCAGCTGTAAATTCCTTGTACTCACGGTAAGTTGTCACACTCTCTCTCTCTTGGTCTCCGTGGTATCCACACGGGCTAATTTCTTTCTTGTTGCATGTAATCCAGTCATATTTATCCAACGATTTCACTAAGGATATGCATGTCAATACTCTCACAGCATCAATAACTCTCAATATACTCAGCCAACGATTTCTCCTCTTCTCCCGTTTCCAACTCGCGTCTCATTTAATCCTCCGTCTGCACGCCACAGCAGCACAGTATCCACTTCACCACCACATACGACAGCAACCACCGTAAACAATGAACCCAGTCAGCACAATAAGCCCGATGGGCAAAACGAACCTTTGGTTCTCGTGTCCTCTTCTGTGATGCTCCTTTAATAAAACGACCTCCACTCCTTTCTTTCAGCTCGCTTTAGCGATCCCCGGATCAACGGCGCCTTCTAAGTAGGGGGTGTTTAATCCGCCCTTGGCGGAGCGGAGCTTGCCCCGAAAATCAACTCTCCAGTCAACCGCGCACATACTATGTTTCTATGGGCCTATTTATCTGTCTCCTCTTCATTCTTCCTCCAATCACAACTTTTAAGTCCGCACACCTGTTTCTTGTAAGCCCTGATTGTGTTGCCCCAGACAACCAGGAAGTAAAAGAGTGTTTGTAAAATGCGGTCTGGGCGGAAACCATCTTCAGGCGGAACCAACCTCCGCCGCTTTTGGTTCCGCCCTACCATAGTCACCCTGTGACATCGGCACACGCAAAGTGCCCCGAAACAGTGACAAAACAAACGTTTATATCCTTATCTGATGGAGAAGTGTTACACCGAAAGCACAAAGCGAGAGTCCGTCCAAGCTCATATACTCCGCAGCACGTTTGCTCGTAAGCCGAAACGTGTTCGTGAAATAAACATGTCCAAACGCGCAAAGTTGCCCTCTTGCCTGGAAACCTTCACCAAACAAACGTCCATTTCCTTATCTGATGCAGAAATGTTAAAAAGAAGGCACACAGCGAGAGTACAGGCAGTAGTCTCTCCAAGCTTCTTTACGCAGCAGAGGCCGATGGTCCCACCCATAGCCCCCTCCTTGGAAAAATGAGGAATGAGTGTCTGTAGTCTTTCACACTCAACAAAGATACAGGACTTCCTTCTTTCAATGACGCAAAATGACGATTTTTACATCATTGAAAGAAGGAAGTGCCTCACTGAAATGAGTATTTCTCCCATCTCAGGAGAAACTGAGGGAATGATGCACGACCATTGAAAAACATGACTGGAGTTCTAACGATACAAAGCTTAATGCAAATGGGTGAAGTTTCCCTTTAACAGTAACAGCGTTCAATCCGCTTTATGAAAAGGACTACCTTTCCCATAATGCCACAGCTTACAAGAGGACCCGGAAGTCGCATGAAATTTAAACTGCCACACTTGACCACGTGTGATCTTCGTTTTGTCTTTATATAATACTGTAAGGTAAGTTAAGATACTTTTCTTTTTAAACCTACATAGATTTCACTTTTTCTACAGTGAGTTACATGAATGTTTTTTCTGTTTATTTGCTATTCTTTTCTGTGATGTTTTTTATTTCTATGTTAAGCTGTAAGTGCTTGTATTATATTCTTATTTGCCAAATAAAGTAGAACGATAAACATGCAGGCTTACAAAACAATATGCATAAAGAGGATGTTAAAGAAATCTATAAGATGTTCGATCTTTACAAAACAAATTAATGCTCATACCACAAAGAAGCCAACCGAAGATAATGGCCCTCATTTATCAAAAGTGCGTACACCAAATTTTCAGCGTACACCTGGCGTACACCCAAAACCACGGTGACTTTAAGATTTATATGGACGTTGGCGTACGGCACGCTCAAATCCTACGCCAGCTCAGGAGGTGGTGTACATGTACGCACGTTTTGAGTTAGTGCCAAAATGCACAGAAAAACACTTCCTAACACTACAGAACGCACTGACAAACTAAAAGATATGATATATTGTGATCCACTGTAAAAAAAAAAGAAAGAAAACATGGTAAGTTTAAACTTCAGTGTTTATTTTTGTGCAACATGGTCTTCAATGTTTAATTTGTGTGACGTTGCAAAGCATTTGATTTGTAGGTATATGTATTCCTTCAGTTGCGAGCCTGTGCGCTTTACCTGCCGTTTGAGAGATAGGTGCGCACGGACTGGGTTCAGTAATGAAAGGCTTTCAATGACCAAAAAATAATCCCAACTGAAGAAATAATAAAAACTACATTCTTCTTCTTTTAAATAATAGTAATAATAATACAAATAATAAAAACGACATTCTTCTAAATAACAATAAGCGTCATTATTATTAAAAAACATAAGAATATTAATGATAACATTACAAATTGTCATGCAATTATTAATGTGAATTAATGGTACTCCACATCACATCATCATCACTACACCCTAATAGATGTGACTTGATACGAAATTAAGTGCTAATTGTTTCAAAACACGGGCTGAAAAGTAATGCATTGTGATAGGGCATTTGCTCATTCAAACAGCTATTTAAACTGGATTTCCACCATACACCAGTTCGCAATTATGGCTGACCTGGCGCTTTTAGAAGACGCATATGCGCCCTTGAGAAGGGAATTTTTAGGGATAGGCGCGATCTTCTGAATGAATCAGATGAATGGCTGATTAACAGATTCCGTCTTCCAAGGCATCTTCTCCTGGAGCTGTGCAATAACCTGGAGCCCTACCTCCAACGTGAAACCCGGCGGTCAAGGGCCTTACCTGTTCCAGTCCAGGTTCTCTCCACACTGGGGTTCTTGGCCACTGGAACCTTTCAACCCACGATGCCTAAATTTTTGAGAACAGCAGCGTGCGCAGACGACTGCAGGAGGACTCATTAAGGGGTCTTGGTTATCTTTAAGGTGAGTAATAAGAGCTAATTTAGTTTGCAAAATATATTCCTTTCCTAACCTCTCTTTTCCCCTTTAGGTGACAGGGGTTATCCCCTTTTGAACTTTTTGATCACCCCTGTGCCAAACCCCGAGACGCATCAGGAGCGCAACTTCAACCACGCGCACGCACGAACACGAGCCACTGTGGAGCACTGCGTGGGGCTTTTAAAAGGTAGATGGCTCTGCCTGGCACACTCGGGGGGCACGTTGCTGTATTCGCCACAGAAGGTGTGCAACATCATTTTGGCAGTGGGGAACCTTCAGGGCCTTCTACGCCTTCAGAGAAGGCCTAAAAAAATTAATAAAAAGATTTTTTATTATAATAATACAAATAAATAATATTCAATAAAAATATGTTTTTACATTTTTAAATTTCTATTTAATTCAATTTAATACAATACATGTAATATATTTTCTCTCATCTTTGTTCTAACGTTAAGCTTACTGTCAGGTTCATGTCATGAAAACATCTAATCCAATCAGAATCGTCTGTCTCTATTAAGGCCCGGTTATCTAGCTCATTCATTGGTTAGGACTTCATGAATCCCAGGGAAGGCCAAGCTATGTGTTTTGGGGTGGAGAGTGACGGGCAAATCGACCAATCACGTTTTGATTTCAAGTGGGCGGGCAAAAAACAAAACATTGTAAGCCTTCATGAAGTCCTCAGTGTTGCCAGATTGGGCGGGTTCCCGATGACAAGTCCGCGTTTAGCCAATCACAAGTGATAGCAGCCAGCCAGCTCTCTCAGTCTCAGCGGGAAATCAAGATGTGGAAGTGGGAAAATGTAGGAGTGGGAGGGTGACCCTGGCCTGAAGCAATGGATAATGCCTTTTAAAATCGGAAAATAGCACTGCAAATTCTGCAACACGGACTTCGGATTGCAACGTATACGTTGCTTGTCACACATCGGCCGTGTCTCATTGCGAATGCTGCAGCCTCGGAAGGTCGCATTTACATCATCAAAACTGTCTTGTTTCAGAATTTGAACAATTATAAAGTTGACTTTTATTCTTAGTTAATAGTAAATTGGTGTAATATGCTTATAACTTGCGAATGTAATGGCCAGTTAACTAAAATAAACCAGGCTTGATGACGTATGCACCCTGCATATGCGACCTCCGCAGCATTTAAGGTGAACAAAACAAAATGTTCGGCTATCATTAAGTCAATTCTGGCACCATGAACTTCAGCCAGACTGTACATAGTTCTGAAAAGTTCAGATGTTAATAGTGTTCTTCAGCATCCTTGCAAGTTCAACCAACAGCCTATTATTGTTCTGCATTTACTGCATAAGGTAAGGCTATTTACGATCTCTCTCTCTCTCTCTCTCTCTCTCTCTCTCTCTCTCTCTCACACACACACACACCTATTTATCAGGAGTAAAAATACATGATTAATAATAATATAAATAGATAAAAATCAGACATTGTTGAAGTTGTTATTAACGAATTGGGTATTTGAATCATAAAACCACTTAAATATATGCTGTAAAAGTACATTGTGCATGTGGTCGAGGGGGCATAATGTAGCTATTGTGAACAAGTTATGTCATGTTAGTGTGTGGTTTTGTTCTGGTGTCGCTAGCTATAGTATGGTGCATTAATTGTGGAAGTAAAAATAACTAAATGCTGATCAAATTAAACCAAACCAAAATGTTGATTTTAATATTTTGGGCGGTTTTTTGTGCATTTGGGCGAGTTTTGGAACAGTTTTGGGCTGGAAACCATCAACTCTATCTGGCAACACTGGAAGTCCTAAGCATGCAACGAACTGGATGCGAGCTGCCGTAAAACACCAAAGACGAAGATCATAGACCGTTAATATTAATACAGTCTAATGGCCCGAATTTCTGCGGTGAGAGTGGTTGAGGTAAATGGCGGAAAACGTGATTGACGTTGTGGCTAGCTTGATAGGGCTGAGGTAAAAACGAAATTACTTAAGCGCGTACTCATGAAGAGCACAGATGGGAGAAGCGCGTGCAGAGGAGCCTTTGCATATGACGCGAACACGAGAAAAATAATGGGTTTAATTATACTTTTACTTCCTGACAGTTTCACTTGTTACGTGAGGATAGTAATGACTGACAGACGACGCCGAATTACATACAATATAATTTCCTAACTAAATCTGAGAGAATGCGAAAACATTCAAATATTTTTTACCTCGCTATACCCGATGGGCAGGGTGGAGATACATTTTGGTAGCCCGACAAGAATTCCCAATAGCCCCGGGACCTCGGGGCTCGGGCTAGAGATTTGGCGAGCCCTGGATATCTTATAACAACAGTTATAAGCCACAAGGAGGTGCACTGAGAACGCAGGGTGCTATATTTACCCTTATGAAAAAGATTAACAAGGTATCCTACAGCTAAATATATCCAAAAAAAATAAATTAAAGAACATAATTTAAGCTTGTTAAATGCAAATTTACAGAGCCCCTGTCATTACAGAGCAGCCGAATCTGTATTTCTGTTTATCAGTTAGATTAAAGTTAAAGTAATTTTAAACTTTAAAACTGCATTTAAAGGCAGACAATGCCCATTCTGTAATTTAACTTTGCGTGCTCAGAATTTTTACACGTTCAGGCCGGTGACACACTGGATGCGTGGCGTAAGCGTCTCAGCTGCGTGGCGTGTTCGTTTTTAATTCGGCTTCCATGTTAACAGGTTAGAGCTTGCAGACTGCCTGCATGAGACGCGCGTCTCAGGCGCGGCTCGAGCCGCGCGGAAAACGCGTGCTTGCTAGAAATAGAACCGACGCCTATTTTTCACGCCACACGCAAGCGTCTTGGAAGCGTTTCCAGCCAAAATATACGTCACCTATAGCAACAGCAGCGCGTCAACGCCAAGTCAGGCATGCTTCTGGTATGTACAGACACAGAAAACGCGACGCAGCCGCCACGCAACTGACACGCAACAAATACGCCACGCATCCAGTGTGTCACCGGCCTCACTGTATGATTTAACGAAAAACGAATAGCCTAGTATTATGGATGGAGAGGCATTTGCACTTCACTGCATATTTTGAAGGCCCAGCTGAAGTACCCACAGTTCGCCACTGCATTTTGGCATGTGCCGTCTTGCACAACATGGCCGAGATGAATCGTGTGCCATTTGACGGGCTGGCCCCAGACCCAGAAGTGCCAGTGGAGCAGTGGGCAGCACCTCCGGGTTTAGGAGCTGTTCAGCTCAGACAGGACCTTGTTCGGCAGTTTTAAGGGCAAGTTAAAATAACAGACTTAGTTTGCATTTTTTTTTTTTTTTAAGTTTTCATTGATTTGTTTTAATGTCGTATTAATTGACAGTAAAGAATTGTTAATTTCGACCAGTAGTCTACAAATTTCTGTCTGTCTTTCCAGGACCTCATCCGTCAGGACCCTTGGCCGTGGCACACGGGAGGCTGGTGGACGAGCCTCGGCTTCCCTCGCTTGGACCTGCTCAGGTTCTGGGTGCAGCACAAGGATCGGTTCAGGCTCCTGGATGGGCTGAGTGGGAGATGCTTCGAAGGTGCTGGGACCTGCAGTGTCCTCATCTGCAAAACAATACAGCAAAATTTTAATAAAACGAGTTAACTATGGACTTGTGTGTTTTTTATATTGGTCTATAAAATTAAATTCTTACCATGATTGTCGTCGGTATCTCCCCCACCAGTGATGCCTTCTAAAGACACCGTTCCGATGAGGGCTGCCACACGCTCCTCGTGTGGTGTCAGCTGGAGGCTTGGATCCGGTGGTCCTCCCCCGGTCTGACTCTGGCTTCTCTTCAGTGCGGAGACACGCCTCTTTGTGGCCATCTTTAGATCGGACCACTTTTTTTCACCTACAATAAACAAGAGCATGTTTAACTTGACCACTTTTGATCTAGGAAAAAATTATTCATTCAATTTAATCAATTTTTTTTTAAGGTAAGTGGTTGCAATCAATTTAAACTACATTTAAACAAAAGTTTTTTGTTTTGCCTTTCTAATTTTTTGTTTAAATGTAGTTTAAATAAATTGAGAAAAAAAAATCAGTGTATATTAAGCAATAAAACATTTCTTACCTCTGCTGGAGTGCGCTTCTCAACCCCCACACTATTTACTGAAGTGGTAATTTGGGACCATATTTAGTTTTTATGGGCGCCTTTTATCCCACTCTTCAAGCTTCCAAATAAAACAAATTTGTTTTTTTCCACTTCCCTGGTGATGGTTTCGATCTCCACATCGGAGAAGTTACTCTTTTTTGCCGTCTTTCGCGTATCCATGTCGTAAAATGAGGGCGTGGGTGAAGCGGAGACTTGAATATATAGGGGCGTGTTATTCTAATGACAATCGTTTTCAGCCGCGACATTTATCAAGGGCAGGTATTGCGTACACCTGAATTACAGAGGTAGGCACAGCTTCATAAATCAGGCGGTGAGAGGAGTGTACGCATAATCTTACGCCAACATATACGCCCGTTTCTACGCAAAAATGATAAATGAGGGCCAATATGTTTTGTTTACAAAACAAAAACTCTTTTTGAAAATGCTTTTGTAAAGGAATTTAATACCTAAAAGTAATAAATTTGTGTTTGTCTTACTCTTTTATTGTACTTTTTTTTACAATAAAATGAAATCATGTTTGTGTTTGGTTTGCAGAAGTCATGTACCACACTTTGTCAAACCTGAAGAAGTGTATCTTCCTGCAATCTCGGTAAAGAATGATGTTTAAGTTTAAAACACTTTATTTAAAAACTTAACTTAACAGTCATGTTCATTATTTATCTTTGAGCAATTTGATTTAAATTACAATATTGAATTTTTAAGTTTTGTAAGAGTTAATTTCTTGTATGGGTTAATTTGCCTTATATTAGTATTAGATACAAAAGCACAAGTGTTTTGGCTTAAAAGTGACAGCATGTTTTAAAGAGCACCTATTATGAGATACACGTTTTTAAACATCCTTTTGTGTGTAAGTGTGTATTAGTACATGCTAACGATATTCAAAAAGTACATACCTCAAAGAAATCGATGACGCGAGTTATCGTCTCAACGTTCGAGGACTACAAAAAACACTCAGATTGTAGGCAACAGTTTACTTCCTGGGATTAGTGACGTAGATAAGACCAACATTATCATAGTTCAGCCCTCTCTGCTTTGCTTGGGTACGCCCTCAAAGACGGGGGTGGGGAGCGCCGAGTCAGAAGAGAGCTAAAATGGCGGAGGTTGGGAGTCCCTGCTTTGACTCTGTTTGCAAACTCTTGTTTCATCGTTTAAGCGATTAAATCTCTCGAGTAGACGCTGTCTCTTTAGATGCAAGGGCAAAATAGCACTTTATGGACTTACACAGAGGACATCATGTTTAATACGGTTACGGAAAAATCCAGTCAGAAGTTGTTCACGGAGTTTTCACAATAACTGCTTCTCATGAATCGAAGCTGGATTTGCGCGACGTCTCCTCCTGAAAGTTGGATTACTGTGCACTTCTGGATCACAGGCTGTAAGTATTCACGTTTATTATTTGCCTTTTACTGTACGTTACGTAACCGGTAACCGGAGATTAAAAAAATGTGCGTGTAGAGCTAAGCTTGCAAGCTAATTGTTTTGTGTTGTAATACTGTATTTCATAAACAACGTACCATATTTACACACGTGTATGTTGAATTATGCAGACTATCGTTTTTTTTATCGATGTTGGTTTAGACATGTTTACAAACTTGCTAAGTTACCAGCTAAACTGTTACCGGTAAAATTTGTTCTCATGATCAAACTCAAGAAACTCTAAGTACAGATGATTTGTTTAAAGTTATATGTATTTTACTGTTGTATTTACTTGAAGCTTTCTTAGATTTTGAAACGAATTAAACACGTAATGTGTGTTGCTAATGTTGGGCTATGTAATACATTAACGTTTTAATGAATAGTCTTACGGTTTATAGTCGTTGTACTCTATTGTTATAATATGTCTTTTTGACTGAATACATGTTTGTTTTATTTGTCTATATCCTAGATTCGCAGCTGGACACATCCTTCTACACTGTATGCAAACATGCAACATCATAACACACAGTACAAGGAGTCAGACTGGCATATGAGGAGCAAAGGTGTGTAACACATATGATGTATTTAGCTAGTGAAACCACTACCAGTCTTAAATGTATAACTGATGATGACAAAGTTTTTTTTCTCTGCATAATCATAGGAACCCAGACAGTAGCATCGTTTCACAAAGTTTCCATCACCATCATCAGTGGATGCCTTTGCCGTCCGTAGCCTGAGATTTCAGATTTGCAGCAAAAAACTTGATTTTCCCATTTATTGGAATGCTGTGCCGGTATTTAAGTATTTTAGTAACTGTGTTAAATAAAGTAGTAGAGGGAAAGTACAAGGCTATGTTCCCAAAACACACAAGTGACATACCGTAAGCAGTAATGTTTTATTTCAAATACATTCATAATTAAAAACATAGGGCCCTATTTAACGATCTAAGCGAATTGTCTAAAGCGCACAGCGCAACGTCTAAATGGGCGTGTCCGAATCCACTTTTGCTAATTTAACGACGGGAAAAATGTTTTTTGCGCCGAGCGCATGGTCGAAAAGGGTAGGTCCTATTGTAATGGGAGTATTTTGGGCGTAACGTGCAGTAAACCAATGAGAGTCACAGCTCTCATCCCCTTTAAAAGCCAGTTGCGCTGGCGTTATGTCTAATCCCTATTTAGATGACGGACTTTGTAAACTGAAAAACTAAGCGGAGGAAGAAGATCCCCAGTTTAAGATTAATGTTAAATAATTGTGTTGTTTTTCACTTGTATTGAAATTGTTATTTTTTTATTAAAACCTTTAAAACACGTTTTCTTTTAGTCATGGAAGTAAAAAGCAGGCTTGTAATTGCTTTAAATGTATGGCTATCCATCATCAAAAAATAATTTACAATTATGTAAGATAAGGTTTGTACTCTAAAAATACTTTATTTGTAACAAACAGGAGATAAAGAATTTACAAACGGCTCTCCTCACGTTTCAGCACTTTGGACAGCGTTTTTTTTTTAGCAAAGAGTTTTTTTAAGCATTACTTAAAAATGTTTCTCATCTCACCATATCCACAGGTACAGAGTCATCATATACAATAAATCCGTGAGGTAGCATAAAAAACATTTAAAAACAGACGCATTTGTTCAAAGCAAAGCATTTATTTACTTACCAGGCTGCAGGTGAAGCAGCTCTTTGCGCCTTCTAACGTCTCATAATTAGTCCTCATTTATGTCCAAGAGACTAATAATCTTTTACATTCAATCCTTTAATCTTTCATATTTAAAAGCATTTTTGTGCTGCTGCGCATTCATGTACCTTGTGATAAGCAAACCCGCGTTGTCCTCCCGTGTATAGGCGCATTTTACTAATGCGCTCTTTAAATAACATAAAACACATTGCGCCATTGACTTTAGACTTTAGACCAGGTTTTTGTTGGTCAATGGCGTAGTCTATTTTAGTTGCCTCAAAATAGCAACGCGCCAACAATGACACACCTCGTTTTCAGACCAGAACGCCCATGGGCACAAAAGGGGGCGCAAATGCATTTGCTATTTAAACAACGCGGCGCTAAAAGTGAAAATTAGGCTGGAAACTAGCGAAAGACACTTGCGTCGCGCATTGCGCTGCATTGCCCCGGGTGTAAGATAGAGCCCTTAATGTATGAAGCAGGGAAATAATAATGATTCCAATGGACCTGGCATTACAGTTTGAAAGACCTTCAAGGGAGGACGTGATTGCATACCATCTTCAGTGCAGGGGTTGTCGGAAGCCAGCATTCTGATCAGGAAGCTCCAAGCATATCTGGAGAACAACACACGACAGGATGATAACCTTATAGTGTCGTCTTAAATAGCACCAGCTGACAAAGCTTTGATATGCCATTTATCTGAATAGATAGCTGTAAGAAATGAATTGAACAATTTTTGAAAGAAGAGCACAATATGGTTACTAAAGTATGTTTATTTGTATATTGTTTAAGATTTAAATAAATATTTGTAATAAAAAAAAACTTTTGACTGACTACTATATTTTCTTTAAAGTTACATCTTTTGTTCTTTTGGGTACTTTGTTACTATAATGATACTTAAGTGTAATTGGTTTAAAAATGTAATAAAACTTACTCTAGTCCTGCACCTCAAAGGCTTATAGTCGGTACAATAAATGTTCTGTGTGTAGGGATTTAGACAATTTGTGCAAAACCTGGATGATGAATCACGCAGGTAAGAGGCCCTGGAACCTGTTGCATTCTTCTTAAAACCTAATAAGTAAAAACATAGAACTTATGAGTAAGCAGTCTTTCATAATAAAGTTTACCATAGTAAAATAATGTAGAACTAACATTCATTTCAATGAATACTTTCTTTGTGCTACATTTGGTGTTTCCATATAGTTTGCACAGTAAAATAGTATGTAAGCAGTCTTTTATAATAAAGTTTACTATGGTAAAATAATGTTGAAATTACCAAGTGAAATCGTTTTATAATCATTTCAACGAATACTTTATATGTGCTACATTTGGTGTTTCCATATAGTTTGCACAGTGATATAGTATGTAAGCAGTCTTTTATAATAAAGTTTACTATAGTAAAATAATGTTAATAAGTGAAATAGTTTTATAATCATTTCAAAAAATACTTTCTATGTGCTACATTTGGTGTTTCCATATAGTTTGCAAAGTAATGTAGTACGTTATAATTACCTTTTGCATGTCTTTGCAACACATTTTCGTCTTCGTTTAGCATTCTGGCAGAGCTAAGGACACCTAAAAAAATTAAATCCAATCGCGTTCATTGACGGAGATCGTTTATATCGTAACGGCCGTCTGAACTCTCTGGATCGAGCTCGAAGTGGTAAGGCAGTACAGACACCATCGTTTATAGAGAAATATAATGCTTGTTTACGTTGCCTGTGACTCTCAGTCGGAACCGGATAACCCACACGTAGTCAGGGGCGTAACCTTTCAAACACACGCCGAACCCAGTTGACCAATAACTGTTGAGTAGTCATCTGACCAATCCGAATACACTAGACATTTTGGGAGGCGGAGACAGGAACTAAATCCGAGCGTTTTCCAGACAGGCAGAAATCGGTGAGGTATGTAAGCAATTTATAAGACTCACAATGCATTAGTTCAAGTTTTAATAACATGTATGTACTATGGGATATTACAATAACGTGCTAACGTGCTAATTTATTAGCATAATTGGTGCTCTTTAAAAAAAATTCAGGTACTGGAGCTTGCATTGTTTGAAGTAGTAAAGAATAATGGCAAATAATGCAGCAGGCGATAAAAAATACTTGACCAAGAAGTTTTGGAGCTTAAAATATTTGTAGTTTCTAATTGCTTTTTCTTTAAGTTGGTAATTTGAAAATCTTTCTGGAAGTCTGAAATCTTCCAACACATTTTTTCACATCTCGATTTGAATGTTAATAATCTTAGTTCTTGGACTTGTGATGTTTAGTGCTATGTGTTTTTGCCATTACTTATGCATTTTATGTACATTTATTTTTTAACTGTATTTATATGCTCATATTTTGCAGGCTCCAGACCTGGAGATTGAAGTTCCTAACGGTTGATGTTTATCAAGCTTGTGACCTTATTGCATGGTGTTATTTTTTAAATTTGTATATCTAATACACATTTGCACATCTGTAAACATAAATCTTATATTTCGTGGGTTACTTTTTTATTTTATTTAACCAGTTGTTGTATATTGGTTTCTGTTATTACATGTTATGCACTTCAACTGTAAATGTTTTGTTTTAATTGCATCTTGCATTGTTTTAAACAATTTAATTAATGTGGGTTTTTGTTAGCTTTTATGTTATTCTTGTATTTTTTGGCTATTTATTTGTAGCTTTTTTATTATCATTCTGTTTATTTGCCAGATTTGGACATTCTTTTATTTTTCCTGTAATCCCACTTAGATTATTTTCTGTGTTTTTCAATGATACATTTCTGTCACAGTCCCAGTTTGTTCCTGCTTGTTTTATCCATCCATTTGGACTTCATTTCTCATAATCCTCTTTACTCTCACACCTGAACTGTGTTTATTATTATTCTCACCTGACAGTCATCCCCATCATCACTCCATTGTCTAAATACCCTGCTGTTCCCTTTGTCTAGGTCAGTTCTTGTTTATAGTTATGTGTTGTGAGTTTTGCTGTTTACCAGTTGCCATGTTCCTTGTTTTATATTAATTAAAGATTATCATTTTGGATTCATCATGATCTCTATCTCCTCCTTTATCCTCCACCACACCAATCGTATCAATTTCACAGTATAATTATATATTGGTTGAGTTACGGCTATTTTTTGGGGCTTCTGGATAAGTTGTGGGTGAGTCTCAAAACGTTCTGGGAACTTTACTAGGCAATGTCCTTCGCACCAGCAGGGTCGTTCTGAGAGCATTCTGGGAATGTAAAGTCTACATAAAATATGGTCCCCTTAACATTTCCGGAACGTTCTGAATGTTCTGTGAAGGTCTGCCAATAACGTCCTCCAACCCTTTCAAGAACTCCACAACACGTCCGTCTTAGAACGTTCTGGGAACTTTACTAGGCAACGTCCTTAACCCCAGCAGGGTCGTTCTGAGAGCGTTCTGGGAACGTAACGTCTACATAAAATATGGTCCCCTTAACATTTCCAGAACGTTCGGAATGTTCTGTGAAGGTCTGCCAAATAACGTCCTACAAACCTTTTCAAGAACTCCACAGCACGTCTGTCTCAGAACGTTCTGGGAACTTTATTAGGCAACATCCTTAACACCAGCAGGGTCGTTTTCAGAACGTTATGGGAACGTAAAATTTCTAGGGGGGTTGTTACGAGACACACGGGAGCCAATGCTATTTTTAATATCAAAGATGAGGTATCGCTTCTTCTAGCGACAATTTTTGAACATGTGTATACACCGGTTCTTAAATCTACAACAGAAAGTGATCAGTTTTGTGTCTTTTCCTCATGTAAATTGATAATTTGACCTTGGTACACTTGAAATATTTGTACTTTAAAAAAAACTTGCTGTGTTTTATATTATATAATAAATAAACGGGTATGTTATTTGCTCAAAATGCCATCAGACTTTTGTTGCTCATGCTAACTGTCAACAAATACTTCCTCATCCCATAATCCACAGCGCTGCTGCTGACACAGCTGGATTAGTTCCAAAATGCACAGTACTTTTGGCAGTTAGGTCTTTTCGAAATTGGTCTCTGTCTGCTTGTTTGGTCTGCTTTTCGTGGGCACACGAATCCGATTGCAGCATTCTCACCTGCCCAAACGAACCACACCAAATTGGATAACAAACTCTAGTACGATTCAACCAATAGAAATAAGGCAGGTGAGAAAGCCCTCCAAGTTTCACTGCTGCCACTATAGGCGCTAATTTAGTAAATGTTCTTGTTTCTTGTTTGGGGAATGGGTTGTGTTTGGGGAATTGGCAACAACCTAAATATTCATATGGTTTGGAGGATATGAAAATTATATTACATTTAAGATGAGGAGCAGCAGTCACAAGCCTCCAGAGTATGTGAGGAAAATGTGGACCAGGAGGAGGCACATAGGGCAGGTAGGCCTAAGTGATGATCACCAAATATGAGATGAGAGGACCATGCCAGAAAGTACAGGGTTATAGAGCTGCAAGCTAAATAATTGTAATCTAAAAAAAACATAAGCTATTTTAGAGGTCATTTCAAAGATCTTGCCTGAGCAGAACATAAATACCACTAGTGGACATTATAATAATAATGATAATGGCATTAACAATAAAATGTAATTATACAGATGATGAGCCCAGTGCATCAGCTGCATTCAGAGAGCCAGAGCCAATCCCAGATGAGATCAGGAGAGACTTGCAAAATAGGGAAATGATAGATGAGCAAGAGGATGAGATGAGGGAGACAAGAGCATCAGCAAGGGAAGATACTGAGATGACGAGTAGGGCAGAATCAACAGATTTTGATTTTTTGCTGAGGTTGGCTAATCCCACAGATCCAGCTCATGTACAAAGCAGCAATCTTAAATACGTATTTGCATTTTGCAATTCAGTCGAGCCTTGCCGGCCTATGGTAAAGTTCCCTAAAAATCCAGATGGGCTCTCTTTTCAAGCCCAATGGTATAATGATGAGCTGGAATATTCTCCACTGAATGATGCCATGTATTGCTTTAGCTGCAGGAATTTTATAAATGAGGAAAGATTTCAGAGCAGGACAGGATGGAAGTCTGTAGGGATAAACTTATGGAGGCAGGCCAAAGTGAAGATTAAGGAGCATCGCAGCAGTGAATTGCATATGCTAAGCATGATAAGGTGGAATGCCTATACAAAAGATACACTGCAGAGGGCTTTTGCTGTAGCTGATTCTCAGATGGAGGCAGCCAAAGAAAGAGAGAGGCAGAAAAACAGAGAGATTATGTTCCGTTTAATAGACATCACATTATATCTGGCAAAACAAGCTTTGGCCTTTAGGGGAAATGAAGAAGGCTTGTCAAGTTCAAATAGAGGAAATTTTCTGAACCTGGTGGATTTGCTTGGCCAATATGACAGCATACTCGGGCTTCATCTTGATAGAGTCAAGGAAAAACAAGCATCAAACCAAAGGTGACAGGTGTCTTTCCTCTCCAATAGGACACAAAACGACCTCATAAAAGCACTTAGTCTTTATGTGAAACGAATCATACAGAAGGAAGTGAAAGAAGCATCACAATTTTCTATTTTGCTGGACGAGACCACTGATGTGTCACATATTGAGCAGGTGTCTTTTGTTGTGCGATATGTCCACAACATGATTATAAAGGAACGCTTTGTCCAACTATGTGATGTGGCATCAAGAACGGGAGAGGCACTGGAGAATGTAGTGATGAAGCTACTTGAGCAAAACAACTTCAACATTCAAGATGTCTGTGGACAGGGATATGATGGAGCTGCCAATATGAGTGAACGCTACAATGGGCTGCAGTCCCGGATTCAGAGACAAAATGAGAGAGCATTATATGTGCACTGCCATGCACATTGTTTAAATCTCGTTTTAGTTGAGAGTGCAAAATACAACAAGCACTTTGTGGATTTCTTCACAGTCATTGAGAGGCTGTACACATTCATTGCCAACTCTACTAAACGGCATGCTGCATTTGTCGATACTCAAAAAGCCATGAATCCAGACCAACGTGTCCTTGAACTACAGAGGCTTTCAGACACCCGGTGGAGCTGCAGGGAAGATGCTTTGAAGACAATTAGGAAGGTCCTCCCTGCTGCCATACAGTACTTGAGAGATCTGAGAGAGTGTGACCCCCCAGATCTGGCCGCAGGAGAAGCTAAAATGCTGTTGAGCAGCATAGATTTCGAATTTTTGCTGTGTCTTGAAATAGCAACGCCAGTGTTCATGGAGACATCAGTTGCCTCAAAAGTACTCCAGCAGGATGACCTGGACTTGGCTGCTGCATACTCTGTGTTAGATGGTGTCTTGAAGCGAGTAGTGGAACTGAGGAGAGACAGCCAATTCTCACAAATGTACAACACTGCCACAAAAATTGCAGAGGAAAATGACATAAACATTCCCACAAACATTCCAGGTAGACAAAGAAAAGTCCCTGCAAAGCTGAAATACACTTCCAAATCAGCAAGAGAAGATGATGCAGTCCAGACCTTGGAGGAATATTACAGGGGAAGGACATACTATACCTTTCTGGACAGATTGAGACAGGAGCTTGAGAGAAGATTTTATGGTGAAGGGAAGACTCGGGACATTGTGATGTCACTGCAGAGACTTACTGACCCAGAGCAGTGGAAGGATATTGGCCAAGGTGTTGATACAGCACATTTACTTTGTGAGTTTTATGGACTTCAGGGGGAAGAGACAAACCTTCAAACAGAGCTGAGAGTCTTCCATGCGTCTTACATGTGTCCCAAGAGGACAGTAAAGGCTATGCTTGAAGTATTCAAGGAAAACAATGCTAATGTCATATTCCCCACACTATTCAAACTAATGAAAATATATGCCACTCTACCCGTTTCCACGGCAACGGTAGAACGTTCCTTTTCAAAGCTGAAGCTGGTCAAATCAAGGCTCAGAAATCAGTGTGGTCAAGAGCGGCTGTCTGACCTCCTCCTGCTGGCCATAGAGAAGGACATAGAAATTGACAAGAAAGAAGTTCTGAAGATTTTTGTTGAAATGGCCCCTAATAGGCGGCTTCTCCTTTAAAGTTTTGCATGTTTAGAACATTTGGGGAAACCTTTCAGAGACTTGATAGGATATTGATGTAGGGATTTTCATGACTCAAGTCAAGTTTTTTCTGTGTTATTATTAGTAGTAGTTAAGGTGATTTACTTCTTTGAGTATATATCTTTTAATAAAGACCCTGTTATCCACAGTCCTTCATATAGCCTGTGAGTTTTTTTTGGGGGGGGTGCCCTTTTTTTGGTCAGAGCAACTGCCCCTAAAAATTTCTGTGCATGTCCCTGATTCATACTGATGATTAGGGTTGGGAACCGATAACCGGTTCTTATTCAGAACCGGTTCCGTTTTTTAAAAGGAACCGGAACCGCACGTAATTCTTAAGTTTCGGTTCTAAAAGCGGTTCTGATGCGAGGCACGTGCAAAGCGCTTATGTCTCTTACCTCATGAATATTAATTACGTTGAGCCACTGTTTAGTCACTCGCGCAACCAAATTAACGCAGCTTACCAAAGAGCACACTCGGGCTGCTGAGGTAAGCTTTGTATACTTCGTTTTAAACATGTCTAAAAGTCAAAAGTGTGGATTCTAGGTCTGTTGATGGTACAGTGCGACCCGCGATGCCGTGCACTTCACAAACTATGAAAAATATAAAGTACAGTCTCACCCAGCGAGATGTCTTCAAGTTCACGTGAAAGCAAACGGACATAAGACTCAAGAGTTAATGCGCTATAAACCGATATCAGTGATGACCCGCTGGCTTGGGGGCGGAACAATGAGGTAAGATATTCTTGGTCAAGGTTGCGAAAAAGTATCAATCTGCACTACCAGTATAGCAACATGCGTTTTCAGCACTGTGCAGACATTATAACCCCAAAAAGGTTCCTCACTTGAACAGTGTGTTGTTTCACGGATGAAAGTGATAAAATAAACACGCACATAGCCGCGCCGATCCCGTGGTCGCTCCGGGGCTCGAGCACCACCGACCGAAATGGCCATGCACATTATGCTCAATTGCTTCACATTTCGCATCTAAACCCACACGGAAAACGTGATCGCGCCACTTTTCTCCAAAGCGCGTGGACGCTCCAAAGCGTCTGTCGTTGCTAAGTAACCTAAGCATTGCTTGATGTTGTGACGAGCAGCCTCCGGCGAAAAGAAGTCAGCGCATATGAACACGCATGTTTGTTAAGAAACGTATATCTGATCCTCATTTACATTTTTATATTTCAAAATATATGTATGCATTATATATAAGCCTATACGCATGCACATACAAAAATTATTACTTGTACAGCAGCCTTTTCAGGATATATGACAAAACACTTGCTCCAGCATGTAAATCTCAAATCATATGTTTAAGAACTACTGCTGCTATCATGTTCACTTCAACAGGTAGGATCTTACGAGGACTACAACAGGAATAAATGATATAGGCCTAGTGACTGAAAAAGTGAAAATATTAATCATTTTACATTTAAAATATTTTATCAGTAATTAATAAACACAAATTGAATTGTTTAAGTATTGTGCATTATTTTTTATTATATGGAACCGGAATCAGAACCGGAATCGTTAGGCAAAACTGGAACCGGAATCGGAACCGGAACATTTCTAACGATTCCCAACCCTACTGATGATATAACATTCATGACGAATATTGTACTCCCCATTTCGTTTGACTTAGGGGCGAGGCTGTCAAAGGCGAGTCGGCATTCCGAGACAGTTTTGCCAAGCTCGGAGAGCTGAGATCTATAACCAAGGAGGGTGAGTTGAAAGCACTGCCCTCTGGGTTGCTGCTAATTAATGTGATGTGTAATATCTCATTTTGTATGTTCGAATAACGTCAATATTATGTCTGTGGATAATCTCTGATGCAAGGATTATTTACACTCCCTGAAAAGAAACAGAATTGTGTGGTTACTGTAACCACACAAGAACCTGCATTCATGTTCATAAAGCCCTCCATGCATATCCTATTATCAGGGTTGGGCAAAGATACGTCAAAATGTATTTTAAAATAAAATGCAAAATACCTTAGTTTTAAGTGTATCAACAAAACTACAAAATACAGCAGCCACAACATTTTTTAATACTTAAAAATACTTTTACAAGCTAGCATGAAATTTCTTCGTAAACCTTCCATCAGTTAGACTATATGATCTATTGCTTCACCATTACATTAACTCTGAGTAATGCAAAATTCTGACATATGCAACCTGTAACCTTAGTTACTGTTTTACATTAGCAACACTAACAAACAAGTAATTCAGTCATTCATACTATTTTGTGTTTTTGAAATGCATGTATCAAAAATACTGCTCATCCCTGCCTATTATACAAACACTTAAAACTTGTTTGGTACATTATAAAATATGTCAAGTATTTATCTTGTCATTTTTTCATACTCCCAGGTACACCTGTTTTAGCCCTGACTGCCTCAGCTGACATCAAGTCCAGAAGCAGAGTCATCCGACTACTCCATATGGACAATGCTGTTCAAATCATCGCTAGTCCCAACAAGACAAACATCCGTCTTGGATTGTGCAAGGTGCCCAGCCATCAGATGAACTGCCTAGACTGGATAGTTCAACATGTAAAAGACAAAGGCTCAACCATGCAACCTGTATTAATTTACTGCGAAACGCTGAGATCAGTGGGGAGAGTTTTCTCATACCTGAAGGCGGAACTGCAAGGACATGCCTGGGCAGGCTGTGATCTGGACTGTAGAAGTGACAACCTCCTGATTGGCATGTTCCACAGCAAAACCCTTCCCCAAAACAAGGAGAGAGTGTTGGCTTCACTGAGGGGGGAAGGTAATTGCCGGGTGGTTGTTGCAACTACAGCTTTGGGGATGGGGTTGAACTTCCCTAATGTTTCACATTTCGTAATGTTCGGCCCTCCAGGGGACCTAGAGTCAATTTTACAACAGGTGGGAAGGGCTGGAAAGCAGGGTCAGCCATCACATGCCATCTTATACAACACTGGACAGTATTTCAAGGTGGATGAAGAGGTAAAACAACTGCTTGCTGTTGGAAAAAACACGTGTTATAGGAAATCTCTCTATTCACATTTTGAAGCAGAACCTAGCCATGTAGAGCCACGTCATCTCTGTTGCACATACTGTCAGACTGTTTGTTCTTGTTCATCTGGTACATGTACAGAACCCACATCAAATTATGAACGGATTGACGATGCACCAATTAATCTGAGATGTAGGCATGTTAATGCAAATGACAAATCTTTGATAGCAGATTTGCTGAATGACTATAGGGCTAGTTTAACTCTTTCCCCGCCATTGACGAGATATCTCGTCAATTAAGAGAAAATGCTTCCCCGCCAATGACGAGATTTTCCGTCTTTCCGCAATACCGCTATTATCCACCAGGTGGCGCCCTTCCGCAACTTTTTAAAACCGGAAGTATTGCTCTATGGCAAGCTGCTACATGTCCATGTCTGTTTTAAAGATCGCTCTGAATGGGATCTGTATGAAAAGTCCGTCATAAAAATGGAATTATGTCTGCTTTTTGCTCAAAATATGGTGTTTTTGCAAAAACCTACCCATATTCAAAAGCTGATTGCAAAAGAACCACTAAAGGTAGGATGAAACGGTTTTTTTTTGTTTGAAAGCAGAGGGTCTGTTCTTTCATTTGGTATATTGTATGTTTATATATTTAAAGAAGAACATTTTCTGGAAGGCATTAAACTTTGGTGAAAAACGCTGGCGCTGGCTGGCAACTTTTTTTTTAAAACGCTGGCGGTGAAAGAGTTAATCAATTCATCTAATCGACTATACACCTCACATGCAGCTTGCACTGGATTCAGTCAGTAACTGGTGGATGCAGTGTTGACCCATTGTCAATACATATTTGACCTGTCATACATCACTGCTAACCTTCCTGTGTTTAGATTGCCCCATGCAAAGGAGATTTTAATTATCATTAATGATGTTTTGGGGGATATTGATGTGGATATGCAATATGATTCAGGGGGGAATTTAAGTTACCCAGATCTCTATTACAGCTACTACTTTGACGACGATGACGTTGAAGATGCACTGAGGAGCCATGTCAGTAGCTCAGAGTCTGAACAGTAAAATCAGTAATTCTTGTGATGAAAACACCTTTGCGTACTCATGCAGGACCATGGCTGGTGTGTCAGTTGTACATATTGTTGTAAATGTGTTTTTTGTATTTTTGCATTTTTACAAAACTGTACACAACCGAAATAAAACTGTTCAAAACAATAATTGTAAGACCATAATTAAGGTATAAAAGAAGCGGTAAGACATACTGTGAAAAAGGTTTATTTTACCTGTGCAAATGTAATAATACAATGTATACAATCTGTTATAATGTAAATATAAGAATATTAAAAAAAAAGAAATTTAACAAAAGTACAAACATCACTATACACAAGGACAATTAGTGTATAGACATTATTTAAAAACTTGTCTGTACATAACACCATAAGTGTATCAAAATTAACTATTGACATTATTTACACCAAAATTCCAAGTACACCTTCTATGACAGAGATTCAAAGCTGGACCATTACAAATCAGGTAAGTAATGGTTAAAGTGCTACAGCCCTCCAGTCTTTCAGCCTGGAACACATCAATTTCCATAAGTCCGCATAATTTAGTTTGGACAGAATGTTTCTGTCAAAGTTAGGGAATGCAGAGAACTGTCTTCCCAGTTGGTCTTTGAAAACTTCTGTCTTCATAAATACCTTAAGTAAAGTTAAAATGTCACTTTTGAGATCAGCTGCATGGTGGATGCCACTAGGTCGAAATAGCTGCAGCTCTCTGTCTGCGGTGTCCATCAGTGTTTTTAATACACCCACAGATCTGCTGACCCTGTCAGCTGTTTGCTCTGTAAGGTTAGTGCCTTTGTTTCTCAAAAACGATTTTAGAAAGTTGTTGAGGTGCTCAAGGTGCAGATCAAGTGGTATATTTTTCCCTTTCCCACCCCTGCTGTTCCAAAATCGGTTCCAGGTTACATCATGTGCAACCCGAGGGGACAGTGTAGCACTGACTTGCACTGTTAAGAGTAAAGTGCTGTAGGCATACTGAGTGTGCCCGTAAGTCTTATAAATTAGTAGTGCCACCTTGTACAGCCTAATCAAGCGCTCCCCATCTCCCTCTTTCACTGCATCCAATAGGTCAAAAAGCAGGAATCCAAAGCTAAGCCTGGCCTTTGTATGCTCTTTTTAGCAGTCAATCAAATCAGAGTAAGCAGGCTCAACAACTGGCATAGATGCCACCACAAGACTGTGGACTTTCTTCTCGTGGTTATCTCTGAATTGTTTATAAGCAAAGTCTCTGGTGCAACCTGGCTCACGACAATGGTGCTTCTCCTTCTCTTTGTGTAGGGCCCTTGCTGCTTCAGCAACGTCAGCTGACCGTCCAGAAATGTCTGTAGACATTAAAAACTTGTCAACGACCTCTGCCACAGAGTCATGGAGCCAGGTCCTCTTCTGTTCAGCAGAGCCTTGCTGGATGTGGTCTGGAATTAACCCATCAGGAGTCGCTGTGACAAAAAAAACCCTATAAATTAATTTCTTGTACCGGAAGGCAAAAGAAAGTTTGATTCCTTGGTGTAATCCTTTAAACAATGTAACAGATACAAACCTCTGACACCATTCAAATGGAAATGTTCCATTGCTGCCGCAAGGAAAAGTGCTGCTGTGTCAATCTGCACAAACTGTTTATACGCGTTGTATGCAACATGTGGGCCTTTTTTAGCATTGCTGCACCTGTAAATGAAATAGCAGTTATTAAAAATGGTGTATGAAACAACTGCTAGTTCGATTCAATTCGTAGTTCATATATTTATGAACGGCGTGTTTGTTAGTAGTACCATCAACCCATTTTTCCCATATAGCCCCAACGGAAAGCAGCCAAAATTCATGGTGGCTGTGCTTTCTTGGAAACATGCACACAGTTCATTCATCCGCACACAGTTCATAAATCCACACCAAATTCATGGTTGGTGAAGATTATCTTTGGGGAAGACTCCTTGGGAAAAAGGTAGAGAGAAATGCATTATAGAATAAGTTACATACACATCAATGAATGGCAATCTGATATTAATCTGAAGACACATGGTTTCTGTTAAATAGCAACTGTGTACCTCAAAAGATTCATGTTGGCGAAAATTGTGCCATGGTCTTTGGCAGATCCTTCCTTAAAGAAGATCTGATGATATATCTGTAACCCATATCAAAAACATAATCTTTTAACCAGTCCTTAGAAAACTGAAGACCCCATTACTTTTATAAACCTTGGAAAACCGTATTTAAGTGTGCTTTTACTAAATAACAATAGTGTATCAGGTTGCATGTAGTTAAAGATTACAGTATACTGACCTCAAAGAGATTACGAATTGCGTGCCAGTCTTCAAATTTGAAAACGAGGCCTTCCAGGCGGTTCTCCTCTGTCTCCCCATCAGCAAACGCCAACTGGATATTACGACAATTCCCTCCGTGAGTTTGTCACCCCCGATCAAAATCTTTTCAAGCCCACCGGGACATCTTGGCACACACCTAGAGATGAATCACAGTTAGGATATGAAATTAAACACAAAAGGTCTTTTTCCTTTAAATTGATTAGTCTTTTCCCCCGTCTAAAAACTTGAATTTCATTAGGGCTTTTAATATCTTGAATGATATTTAATACTTTTGAAGGTGCTGGAGCACATCCACCAAGTCCGCAGTTTTTGTCTCATCCTTGAATAGAAGTCCAAGTGGGTACTAAAAAAAAATTAATATGTTTCAGTGTGTGAAAAAGTTACAGCATGCTAATAAGTGAATTTCATCAGCAACTTGCACTGTGAACATACAAAATTATTTGTTTAATTTGATAGTTTATGGACATGAAACTTACATGAGTGGATGGCTAGACCATGTCTTCAGAGAACTGGTGGGGGATGTGATGAACAACCACATCGGATAGGGTCTTAAATGTCGTCAGGATTCGGCTCCCCAAGACAACAAATTCCCGACGCATACAGGCTTGTGAGTCTGGTCCAGGAAGTGAATTCCCGAGATCATAGTCAATCAAAGAATTTGCCGGTTTCAACTTGTCAAGGTGTAGTGAGTTGACTCTGTTGATAACACACATGTGGTTTATCCAGTGTATTGACTTGTTGGTTTGGCTGGTAGACTGATGATGTGTCTGAATGTAAAAGTCCAGGTTGTTGAATATAATAGAATATGTGTGAGGTGTCGATGAGGTTGGAGGTGCAGAGGAAGACAATGCAGCAACACCCAAATCGGCCATGTCTTGTTCTGACAGTGTACTGAATGTGAAGACATCAATGGCATCCACCTCCTTGCTTGGCTGTACAGTGGTCTCTGTGGTAGTGAAAAAACATGAAGTTAGTCATTATGGTTGGAAAAAAAGAAGTTAACTTAAAGGTTATGTTAAACAAACTCACCTAATAAGGACATGTCTTCAAGGCTTCTTTGAATAATCCTGTCTTGTTCACCTGTGCTTGGCTGATTCAGGAATGACTCCAAGTCCCGTTTTAAGGACTTTACCAGAAGCATACAGTAGTAGGCCAGTTCTTTCTGCTTGCCAACTGCACAGGAGTGTGTTGTGGAGATGCCCAGTTTGCCAGTCGCTGGAAAACAGCCTTTTTTGCCCCACCATACAACAATACAGAATTAATGTAATATGATAGGGCTGATAAACGAGGTTCTCTTCCTCTCAAAGCCACTGAGGCCGCAGCACAAATGTGAGGGGGAGACTCTTCTGTTATTTTTGAAATAATGCTGAACAGGAAAGGGGACAGCCGCTTCAGGTCATCGTGTAATTCTTGTAATGAAAATGATTGCAGGTCTAGACCACTTGACCTCCACAGCATAAAGTGGTTCCCTTTCAGTCGGTCACTACGACGTCACGTCGTGACCGACGAATTGGGAACTCGCTTAGAGAGACCAATCTGCTTCGTACTCTACTAAAACGCCAATGAACTTGGCATTGAGATATTTGCATAATGCTGGTGCCGCTCCGCCAGGTGCGTATATAAGCCACAGGTGCAAATATGGAAATTAGCTTTTTCGCTTCAAAAGCCGGCATTGTCTGCTACTGAGAAGCTACTCTCTGCAATTCTGGGAACGGTTGCTGAAGTTGATTGACAAGCAGTACTGACACAGCGGACGCTCGCAGTATTCCACTGCTCTGCATCTTTTTTGTTTTGAGTTTAGTGTGTGCATTGCCTCTCCCTGTGCGCATCATCAGCTGAGCACCTAAGAGTGATTTCCCTAAAGAGTGATACGTGAGAGCTCTGTGTCTTTTTAAAGACAGTCACTCTCTCGTATATTCGGAGATCAGCATCCTTTTCAGGATAGCTTTTCCTCCGTGCGATCTTGGATGCGAGAAGTACAGGGATTCCAGTGACGGTCACGAGCGCTGTCTTCGTGCTTGGGCATCGAGCACTCAGAGGCTGCGTTCGTGGAGAGCTTTTGCTCTCTCTGTGAGAGCATAACCCTCTTGGATTGCGGAGACGACTGTCGTTTCTACGGGAACGACGTCCGTGCCTTTGCAGTGCTGAACGCCACCATGGTGCGGCTGTCAAGCGCTCGCAGGACGCTCTTCGCATCACTACACTGAGTAGGACGGAGGATGTGTCCTTCACCTACCGGCCTTCTCATCCTCAGCCGGTTGAGGCTCCGGTGGAGACTGCAGAGTCGTGTTCTGCGATTTCTGCCGAATCCATTCTGATCTCCTTCTGATCCCGTCACTTCTGCAGCATCAGAGGATTGCCCATTTTTTCCCTCCGAGGGGGAGTCGTCCTGGAGATGGCGGCTGTGCCCGCTCGAGCGGCGGAGACGGTAGAGTTGGAGGGGTTAACCCCTCTCCGCCCAAACCGTCCCGCCCACATGATTGGTACTTCAGAGCTGCCCGGGCCTCTACAGTCCTCACCTCCTGTGCCTGCCTTTCCCGACGGCACGAAGAGCTGACGTGATTTGCGGCCGTCTCGGCCGTTCAGCTTTCACCCCTCACCTCCCTCACCAACGGAGCCGCTATAAGGACGGGGATCCCTTCAGTAGAGCGGGGGGTTGCGTTGCAGCTGCGTTCCTGGAGGGACCACCCAACCCTTCCCTCTCGTGTTTGTATAGACAGTCGTCCAGTTACGGGTGCTGCCCATCAGGCATGCGGAGACGCGGCTTCAGCCCTGCACGCAATAACGTTGCTGCATTGACTTTAGAGATTTACAAGGGAGGCCGCGACCTTCAGTCGTGCGATGTCCACCACAGTGGTTCAAGATCGCCACTTTTGGCTATGTCTGGCTTACATGACGGACGCAGACGAGAACAACTTCCTGAATGCTCCTGTCTCACAGACCAGCCTCTTCGGCGAGCCCGGGGAGTCGTACAGCTCCGCTGCGCAGACTGAGGCGATCTCCTAGGTTGTGCCCCGGCGGAAGAGAGCTGCCCTGGTCCACCAACGCCGGCTCCTCAGTCTGCCTCTCGCCTGCGGCGGCCACTCTCCTCGGACCCCATCTCGGCAGCGCAGGGGAACCAGTCGTCAGCAGCTCGCCCCGCCCGCTTAGCCGCTTCCCGTAAAAATAGGAGTTTCAGTGGCCAGAGACGGGCGACCCAGAGTGGCAGAGGATCACTCTTCAGGAGACAGTGATTCGCTCCTTCCCCCGGTAGAGGGTCGGGTGGAAAATCCTTGGTTTGCATATGTTCCACCGGCTGTCCAGCTGGTACCCACTTAACCACACATAAGAGTGCATTCCTCTTTCCTCTCCAGGTCTCCGGAGGATCGAGAGAGCCGTGAGCGTACACCTGTTTTTTCTCGTACGGTCCCTGGATGCTTCGCTTCAGTTCCCAGCCTGTCTCGTTGGGTTTTACGCACTATCCGCCTCGGTTACGAAATAAAATTACCAACACTCCCCCAAATTCTCGGGCGTTCGTTTCACTATAGTGAAAGCGTCCGATGCACATGTACTGTGATGTCGATGTACTAAAAAGTCGATGTCCTGCTGCCGAAGGACATTTCGAGCTGGTCCCTCTTACCGAGAATGATGATAGGGTTTTTCCAGCCTTTATCTCATAGTACCCAAAATATGCGGTGGGTTACGACCGATTTATTTACGCACCGGCTCTACAAATGTTATCCTTTAGGATGATACGCCGAGGCTCGTATTTCAATAATCAGATCGGTTTGCAGCATAGACCTGTAGACGTGTACTTCATGTGTCCATCTCCCCTCGCCTTAGACCGTTTTTCGCTCTGCGTTCATGAAGTGGACATATTAATACTAAGTACACCATTCAAGCTGTCTCTCTCTCCCCGTGTCTCCATGAAAGTGCTAGTCACGGCATTAAAATCTCAGAGAGAGAGAGCGTTGTTCGCATTCTGCTTATATTTACGTCAACTTATAATAGCTCGTTCTTGGCAGACGTGGGCGAACACAGAGATTTAAAACTTCAGCATCTCGCTCGTTAAGTCGCAGGTCAACTGGGAAAAGAGCAACTTTGCCCCGTGCAGAGGATCCTTTTCTCAGTATGGAAATAGACTCGATCGACTAATTGGCGTGTTTTACAAGAGCGCGCAACCAGTCAGTTCTGACTTGCCTCGGTTTAATTCGAGGGAAGTACGCGGTCCCTCTGAAACAATTTCAGAAGCTCCTGGACATATGGCCGCAGCTGCGGCGTGACACTGCTCGAGCTGCTTCATATGAGACCGCTTCAGCATTGGTTTTACGATCGAGTCTCGAGGAGAGCGTGGCGCACACCGTGTAACCATTACACCTGCGTGTCATTTCTATTTTACCCCGTGGTCAGACCCAGCATTTCTGATAGCAAGATATGCCTCTGAGTCGGGTCTCCTGGCATTCTGTAGCACATGCGATGCCCCCAGCACGGGATGAGCAGCCACATTTGACGGGCTTGCAGTCTCAGGGGTGTGCATAGCACCCTAACTGCCGCGAGTGGTGCGCTGTATATCTGGGACTTGTACGCTCTGCTATGGAGATGCGAGGGAAGGATGTATTAGCCGACACCGACAACATTGCGACTGTTGCATTATTTACCGTTAAGGCGGTTTTTGCGCTTTCGTCACCTGTCGCATCTCGCTCGTCATCTCCTCCTTTGGAGTCAGAAGCATCTGAGGTCCCTTCGTGCCATTCACATTCCGGGTTCACTCAATACAGCGGCAGATGCGCTTTCCCGAGCTGCGCGCCCCGGAGAATGGCGACTCCACCCCCAGACGGTCCAGCTAATTTGGAAGAAGTTCGGTCGTGCACAGATAGATCTATTTGCGTCACCGGACGATACCCACTGTCGCCTGTTTTATTCACTAACCGAGGGCAGCCTCGGCGTGGATGCGCTGAAACACAGCTGGCCGTGGGGGATGTGCAAATACGCATTCACTCCAGTGAGCTTAATCGCACAGACACTGTGCAAAGTCAGGCAGGACGAGGAGAGCCTTTTATTAGTCGCCCCGTACTGGACGACCAGGAATTGGTTTTCAGAGTTAATGCTCCTCGCGACAGCCCCTCCCTGGCAAGGAAGGACTTTCTTTCTCAAGGAAGGGGCACATTATGGCACCCGCGCCCCGACCTGTGGGATTTCCATGTATGGTCGTTGAGCGCGCGCAAGGTTTAGGTGATTTATCGCAAGCGGTATCTAACAGCATCGACGCGGTACGAGCACCGTCCACAAGACGGGCTTACCTGCTTAAATGAAACCCTTTTTCGTCACCTGGTGCTCTTCGCAACGCGAGGACCCCAGAGAATGCTTAACATTGTGCTTTTATATCTTCAACATAGGTTAGATGGTAGGCTGTCCCCCTCCACTATTAAAGTTGATATCGCCGCTATTTCTGCTCATCACGCACTTATTAACGGCAGATCAGTTGTCACGTCCCGTCGCCACAGGGCTGCTCCCTGCTGTTTATCGGCCGGTCACACTTTCCGGCTTTCTCAGCGAAATGAAGCTAATTTCCATATTTGCACCTGTGGCTTATATACGCACCTGGCGGGGCTTTGTGTTTGTACTGATCACCGTAATGGTGACTTCAAATGAAACAAAACATCAACATCTAAATCTAATAAGTGAATTGTGTTTTACACAGCAATATTTTTACAGAACATTCAGAAATAACAATCATTAAATAATAAAATGCAATGTTTCTCTATCATTAACATAACAAACAAAATGTAAATATAGAAAACAGGTGTTTTAAACATTGTAAAATGAAAATGGTAGAAGGTAACATTCCTTTAATGTTCAGACAACCAAGAAAAATTCTTAGAACATTAGAAAAACTGGACACATTTTATGTTTGTAGAACGTTTTTGAGAACGTTGGGAACTTTTAAAGAACGTTCTTAGAACGTGTCTCTGTTAGCTGGGTACAGATCTGCAACCTTGGACTTAACAAATGTAAACAAGACATTAAACCTGCGTGTCTCACTGCTAGTCTGGTACACTCAAGAAAGAAACGGATCGGTCACGCAACATTCATTGGGCCAAAGTAATGATTGCACTGAGGGTACGGTCTTGATGTAGTTTTTCCACTTCTGAAAAATGTCGGTATCGTGCAGTAGCCTTGCAATCACTGCACAGCATTTGCGGCAGATGCAAAATGACCGAAGCGGCGTATTTACAATGACTAGACCCAGCTTTGACAGTTGAGTATATACATTGTTAGTGTCCTTAGAGTCAAATATTAATTTTGAACTCACAATTGTTCCGCGAATTCTTAAATTAGATGAACATAGCCTACAGCTGTCGTTCACAGACATGTTCACACTCTCTTCTTCTGATTAAAATGGGGAGGATCTGTTGTTACAGCCTGCGCGCAGGCCGGTTCCGTCGCATGATATACGTCACGACCAAACGTTAGCGATTGGCTATGGCAGATCCTGAGTGACTCTGGGCAGATCAAATAGTTTTAAACTTCAACAGAGGACCCTCCTTAACGGAAGTAACGCTTTGCAATGGAGCCTGGCCAGACTCTCTGTACAAATTAAATGAATGTACGAGAGTCTGGTTATACCAGGCTAGGACTTTAGTGGACCTAAACAGTTTGCAGTTTTAATGCATTTTAAAATTGCAGTTTAAATGCAGCTTTAAACGCACACTGCACTTTTAAAAAATATGCAAACTTTCCAGCTCCCCTAGAGTTAAACATTTGATTTTTACCATTTTGGAATCCATTCAGCTGATCTCCGGGTCTGGCGGTACCACTTTTAGCATAGCTTCCCTGCTGAAAAAACCAGCATACCAGCAAGACCAGCATATGTTGTGTTTTGGTGCTGGTTTGCTAGTGAACACCAGCTAAACCAGCATCAAACCAGCATTAGCACCAGCTAAACCAGCACCAAACCAGCATTAGCACCAGCTAAACCAGCATTAGCACCAGCATCCCATGCTGGTTATACCAGCATATGTTGTGTTTTGGTGCTGGTATGCTGTGAGCACCAGCTAAACCAGCATAGACCAGCATAATTCCCATGCTGGTTTGATGCTGGTTTTTTCAGCAGGGTTGGCATAAATCCATTGAATCTGATTAGACCATTAGCATCACACTAAAAAATAACCGGAGTTTCTATATTGTTCCTATTTAAAACTTGACTCTTCTGTAGTTACATTGTGTACTAAGACCGACGGAAAATTTAAAGTTGTGATTTTCTAGGCCAATATAGCTAGGAACTATACTCAAATTCTGGCATAATAATCAAGGACTTTGCATGACTGCAGCAGGCGCAATGATATTACGCAGTGCCTGAAAATAGTCCCCTTGGTAACTTTCAATAGCAGGGGACTATTTTCAGCTGAAGGGCTTATCTAGCAAAATAATGTCATTTTCACCAAAAAAGTTATTTTAAACCACAACTTCTCTTCTTGTACTTGCCATGTGACGTATTCATGTCGAAAGGTCACGTGTTACATATGTAAAATGCACACTTGCGGATCATTTTAAACAATAAACTGATACAAAGACATTAATTAGTATCATTTCACATACAACAACGTCTGAACGGTTCTCTTTCACCACACTTGTAAACACTGGAGTGGTAGTTTTACACATTTCACGCGTGACCTTTTGACGATTGTTTTTCTTGATAAGATCCTTATGCCTCGGTTGGGAATGTTTAGAGCCCTGCGTTATAACTGCAAAATTTTTTAAACTGCACTGATGAAACAGCATATCCTGGAATAAAAAAAAACTTCATTTCTTTTTTACACTGAACAAAGACAGAAATAAAAATCTTGGATGACATGGAGGTGAGTAAATTATTAGAATTGTTTTATGAAAGAGGAATTCCTTTAACAAACAAGACTCAGTGTTACCATTCTCTGATACTGTAGCACCACGAAGTCACAGTTTTTACATTTACATTCCATTTTACATTTTTTCCTGTTCTCATTTGAGTTTGTCATATAGCAACCATACAGAAACCCATTATATTAGGTGATTATTAAGGGCACAACACAACCTTCAACGTTAAGAATTTAAAGCCAGAAACTGGGGACCCATACCAACACGTTTCGCAGGATAGATGGGTCATGGCATACAAACTGCTCCATTAAGATATAATCACTCCATAAAATATTTATAGGTCAGGAATCGGCGCATAAGACTGAACCTTAATAAATCACCTCCAGAGAACGGAGTTGGCCCTGTTGACTCTACGTCTGCCCTGATCTGCAAGCCAGCCCACCCAGACATGTGGCACAGATGCAATATTAATTATCATAAAGCTGCTGGCCATGTGCAGTGACTTCAAAGTGGCCAAACATCAGTCAGAGTGACTGAAGAATGCCTGACTGTGACTAATGAGGAGCCAAGGAGAAACAACAACAATAGGGCAGAAGTGTGCAGTCGCAAAATCTTCCCCACTGACAAACAATGAAAATAACTGTTGTCACAGTCAGCTGAGTATTTACTCTTTGCTTATTTTGTTTTTTAAACTCATGATCATATACTTATGTTTCTCCAGCAGTGGTGCTGATATGTGACTAAATAAGCAGCCAACTTGTGGAAACTGCAGAATTGAAAACTATTTATTAAATTCCACAAGATAAAATTGATGGTGATGTGATTGACAGTGGGTGATGGGTAATCCCAGGTGAATTGAGCCTTGGCTCGCTTCTGCCCCCTCTGAATACAGATGTCTCACTTACACAAGAGTCACAAAATGGTTCACAGGAATGAATTTGAGATTTTCATGATCTGTCATAAAATGTGCTCATAAACTGCTACAGTAAATAATTAATGGATATTCTTATGTGGACAGAAATAAAGTGCAATTTTATGTGGATCAGTTGTTTTAATTGAGTTCTGTACTGAACAAACTGTTTTACATTAAAGGTTATAACATATAAGTCACAACATTTACAAAATAACCCAGTTTAAATGTTTTTATACACTTAATTCTTAATACAGTACAATACCCAGGGCAATTTATGGGATCTTTTATTTTTTGCTAAATACTATATTTAGTAGATTTTGTAAGGGATATGTAAACTTATGAGCTCAACTATAAGGCACAAGCTTATTGCAGTCAACTAAAAGTTAAAATAAACACAAAGGACTTTTATAAATGTACAGTACAATAGACCAAAACATTGTCAGATAATGTGGCACAACATTTGCAATAAGGTAGAATTAGTAAATATTGGTCTGTAAGATGTTTTAAGGTAGAGTTTAGCCAAATGTCAATTTTATGGACATGACACAATTGACCTGAGGAAATCAATGAGGAGTTAGAAAGATCAGCACAAATGTTGTTCACCATCAGAGGAACCCTGCTTAGGTTAATCAACATAATGCATTTTTTTTTTGTTTTTTCATTTATACATTTTCAAAATAAAAATACTTTAGCAAGTTGATATTTATACTTACATATGTCTATATTGTCCCAAACTGTAAAATGGGCTAAGTAACAAAATTTTAAATATATGGAAATTGGCATAACAGTTTGCATTTTCACATTTTTGCTTTATTGTGTTAATGGAGCTCCTCATTGTTTGCCCAGTTCCTCTCTAGTGTGTTATTAAAACTGCTTAATCCACAAAATAAATCACATTAAAGTCCATAATTGGTTAAAGCACATGAAAGATGCCCTGTGTCCAGCACGACCACATATTGAGGTTTTATCGAGCATTAGAGCTAATGAGTTCCCCCTCATGAGGGATCTTTCCTAATTACAATTATCACAAGAATTAAACTTCTATAAACCTTAACCTGACCCCTGATTTGGTTTGAGTTTTTTCCATATTGAGAAACAGGGGTTTCATATCGAACAGATTACTGCAAGTAAATTGATTACTGGAATTAGAAGTTAACTAATGTAAATATAAATATATATATAAAATTTAAAAACAGTTTTTTATGGAAAGCCATCGTAGAAGACACCATTTGAAGATAATCGTAAGTGTTTATGGTTGCAAAAACGACAGACTTTAGTAATGAAATCATCTGAAAAAATGTTTAATAATTAGAATAGAAAATAAGTGAGAATAAGTCCGGTATTCTGTTGAAGTCTGTTCCCTCTATCTACTTTTTATAGCATTTTCATCAAGTTATGTTTATAATTTATTTAGAAAGATTATGGGCCCTATTTTAACGATCTAAGCGCATTGTCTAAAGCGCACAGCGCAACGTCTAAATGGGCGTGTCCGAATCCACTTTTGCTAATTTAACGGGAAAAATGGTTTTTGCGCCGAGCGCATGGTCGAAAAGGGTAGGTCCTATTGTAATGTGAGTATTTTGGGCGTAACGTGCATTAAACCAATGAGAGTCACAGCTCTCATCCCCTTTAAAACCCAGTTGCGCTGGCGTTATGTCTAATCCCTATTTAGATGACGGACTTTGTAAACTGAAAAACTAAGTGGAGGAAGAAGATCCCCAGTTTAAGATTAATGTTAAATAATTGTGTTGTTTTTCACTTGTATTGAAATTGTTATTTTTTTATTAAAACCTTTAAAACCCGTTTTCTTTAAGTCATGGAAGTAAAAAGCAGGCTTGTAATTGCTTTAAATGTATGGCTATCCAATATCATCAAAACAATTATTTACAAGTATGTAAGATAAGGTTTGTACTCTAAAAATACTTTATTTGTAACAAACAGGAGATAAAGAATTTACAAACGGCTCTCCTCACGTTTCAGCACTTTGGACAGCGTTTTTTTTTTTTTTAGCAAAGAGTTTGTTTAAGCATTACTTAAAAATGTTTCTCATCTCACCATATCCACAGGTACAGAGTCATCATATACAATAAATCCGTGAGGTAGCATTAAAAAAACATTTAAAAACGCCTTCTAACGTCTCATAATTAGTCCTCATTTATGTCCAAGAGACTCAATAATAATCTTTTACATTCAATCCTTTAATCTTTCATATTTAAAAGCATTTTTGTGCTGCTGTGCATTCATGTACCTTGTGATAAGCAAACCCGCGTTGTCCTCCCGTGTATAGGCGCATTTTACTAATGCGCTCTTTAAATAACATAAAACACATTGCGCCATTGACTTTAGACTTTAGACCAGGTTTTTGTTGGTCAATGGCGTAGTCTATTTTAGTTGCCTCAAAATAGCAACACGCCAACAATGCGCCTGAACACACCTCCTTTTCAGACCAGAACGCCCATGGGCGCAAAAGGGGGCGCAAATGCATTTGCTATATAAACAACGCGGCGCTAAACGTGAAAATTAGGGTGGAAACTAGCGAAAGACACTTGCGTCGTGCATTGCGCAGGGTGTAAGATAGAGCCCTAAAGATTTGTGTCACAGGGTTACTTTATAGGGCGGAACTAAAATGATGAAGAAAGGTTCCGCCCTTCCGTTCCGCAGACGAATGGAAGGAAGTTGTTGTTGGTAAAGGAGGAGTTCTTACAAACCGATCCGGTGCGAGGAGTTGAGGTCTGGGCGAAGTCACTACTTGTAAAGGCGGAGGTTGTCATTGACTGGGTGAAGAAGGAGACAAGGATATTAATAACTGGGCTGAGTATATGACATTTAACTTATGTTATGATGAGACAGCATATGTAGACCATTGATGTATTTTGAGTAACAGTTATAGGAGCTACCCACCGAAAGTATCGTCAAGGGCGATCGACAGTAGCTGGCAACCGATAGTGTGAAGAGGATCGGATAGCTAAAAGGAGAAAGAGACAAAGGAAGAGTGTTATCCTCATTCGTGAGTAACTCTGTACATTGTATCATACATCATTGTGGCGAGTGCATTATCCAGCGTGTGTCGTGAGCTTCTAATAAACAGGTTAGCGGCCCCACTGTGGAAGGGAGTTGTGGGTGAGCCGGGGAGTAAAAGTAGAGGAAAACGCAGGAGGCCGGACGGCCATTTCCAGATTCGTTTCCCTCCACTGTGAACAGCGCCCAACGAACCCCAGGACGAATCCTAGTCAATTGTGTTTCCGACCTGTGACATTTGAATGGGTTATACTGAAAAAGCTATAATATCACAATTTATTAAATATTTCATAATTTTTCCATTTTCTATTATTTCTTTTTACCTTATCTTAGCCTATGTCTTCCTGTTTGTTCTGAAATTATTATGATTACATACTTAATAAATATATAAATATAACACACACATGATGTATAGTGTTATTAATATATAAACAGGCCCATGCATATTAATTTGTATGTTAACATAATAGTTTTATAGTAACAAAGTTTTAGTTTAGAACAAACATGTAGGCTTTATATATAAGGTAGAAATAATAGAAAACAGGAAAATTATGAAATATTTAATAAATGGTATTATACAGAATACATGATAGTATTGCTTTTATATGTATCTGGCTGATTCATACTGTAAAAATTTTTTTTATTTACCAATAAAGAACAATACATATACATTACATACATGCACATATATCAGTAGCCAAGTCATTTAAACTTTTAATTTATCTAAAAAATAAATGTAACGTGATATAAACACTATAAGAAACATTACACTAAAGGTAAACATAGGGGAAACAGACCTCGGCAGAACACTGGATCGATAACAATCACAGTTTAACGCTAAAAACACTTCACACTGCTACTGCAGAGCTGCCACTTTCTGCCACCAGTTTGGCTCCGCCCGCAAAAAAACGTCATCTCTGTTTGCAAACACGCAAATGGTCTATATAACCCCAGTGTTTCAATTGTCTTGTGTCAGTCGTTGCATTTTGTTATCTGGGTTTGGGTTCCTGTTTTCATCATTAGTGGTGCTTGCATTTATGCAAGGCATCACTATTACTATTGCTCATACTTATTATTTATTTATTTATTCTTATATCTGGACACTTTTTCGGCGCGTAACTCGTCCCGCACGGTTTGTCATAGACCAATGAAACAGGGCTCAAAATGACCGGCTTATTGAGGACACGTCTGCTATGACTTTTATAAGCGATCGGGTGCAGGATTTCCGAAAGGGGGGCGAAAAACCACCCGAAAAATCCCATTGACTTAACATTGGGCCCAACTTTGACGAGACATAGCTCCGCTCGAGGATTTTGTAGAAACATGTGGGTTACAACATTTGAAGAGGGTGGTAGACTCTGTAAGAACATACATCACAATGGGGTGTAAGTTGTACCCCTGGGGTGTAAGAGGCACCCGAAAATTCCCATTGACTTATAATGGGGCAGGAAACATGCCCATATAAGGGAATAAAACAGTTCCAGATGGGATATCTTTGCTTTACAGTGTCGTAGAGATAAGTGGGTGGGCTCATTTTACTCGGGCATCCAATCAGTCTCTCAGGATCATCCCAGAGCTATTAAGCCACGCCCCTAGCAACAATTTTGGGCACCCTAGCAACATCTCCCATAGACTGCCATTATAAAATGCCCAGATGGATATCTTTGCACCACAGTGTCATAGAGACATGGGGGTGGGCTCATTTTACTCAGGCATCCAATCAGTCTCTCATGATCCTTACATAGGTATTAAGCCACGCCCCTAGCAACCACTTTTGAGCACCCTAGCAACATAAAATTCAAACAGTTATATCTCCGCATCAGAACATCGTAGAGACACGGGGGTTGGACCGTTTGACTCGTGACTCGGAGTGTAATCATTATGGGATGCCAATTTTTTCCCTAGCAACCAAATACAGTACCCTAGCAACAGAGTAAACAAAGCCTTATATCTCCGCATCAGAACATCGTAGAGACACGGGGGTTGGACCGTTTGACTCGTGACTCGGAGTGTAATCATTATGGGATGCCAATTTTTTCCCTAGCAACCAAATACAGTACCCTAGCAACAGAGTAAACAAAGCCTTATATCTCCGCATCAGAACATCGTAGAGACACGGGGGTTGGACCGTTTGACTCGTGACTCACAGTGAAATCATTATGGGATGCCAATTTTTTCCCTAGCAACCAAATACAGTACCCTAGCAACAGAGTAAACAAAGCCTTATATCTCCGCATCAGAACATCGTAGAGACACGGGGGTTGGACCGTTTGACTCGTGACTCGGAGGGTAATCATTATGGGATGCCAATTTTTCCCTAGCAACCAAATACAGTACCCTAGCAACAGAGTAAACAAAGCCGTATATCTTCGCATCAGAACATCGTAGAGACACGGGGGTTGGACCGTTTGACTCGTGACTCGGTGTGTAATCACTATGGGATGCCAATTTTTTCCCTAGCAACCAAATACAGTACCCTAGCAACAGAGTAAACAAAGCCTTATATCTCGGCATCAGAACATCGTAGGGACACGTGGGTTGGACCGTTTTACTCGTGACTCAGCGTGTAATCACTATGGGATGCCAATTTTTTCCCTAGCAACCAAATACAGTACCCTAGCAACAGAGTAAACAAAGCTTTATATCTCTGCATCAGAACATAGTAGAGACACGGGGGTTGGACCATTTGACTCGTGACTCAGAGTGTAGTCACTATGGGATGCCATTTTTTTCCCTAGCAACCAAATACAGTACCCTAGCAACAGAGTAAACAAAGCCTTATATCTCCGCATCAGAAAATTGTAGAGACACGGGGGTTGGACCGTTTGACTTGTGACTCGGATGGTAATCACTAGTGGATGGCAATTTTTTCCCTAGCAACCAAATACAGTACCCTAGCAACAGAGTAAACAAAGCCTTATATCTCCGCATCAGAACATCGTAAAGATACGGGGGTTGGACCATTTTACTCGTGACTCGTAGTGTAATCACCAGTGGATGCCAATTTTTTCCCTAGCAACCTAATACAGTACCCTAGCAACAGAGTAAACAAAGCCTTATATCTCCGCATCAGAACATTGTAGAGACACGGGGGTTGGACCGATGACTCGTGACTCGGTGTGTAATCACTATGGGATGCCAATTTTTTCCCTAGCAACCAAATACAGTACCCTAGCAACAGAGTAAACAAAGCCTTATATCTCGGCATCAGAACATCGTAGGGACACGTGGGTTGGACCGTTTTACTCGTGACTCAGCGTGTAATCACTATGGGATGCCAATTTTTTCCCTAGCAACCAAATACAGTACCCTAGCAACAGAGTAAACAAAGCTTTATATCTCTGCATCAGAACATAGTAGAGACACGGGGGTTGGACCATTTGACTCGTGACTCAGAGTGTAGTCACTATGGGATGCCATTTTTTTCCCTAGCAACCAAATACAGTACCCTAGCAACAGAGTAAACAAAGCCTTATATCTCCGCATCAGAAAATTGTAGAGACACGGGGGTTGGACCGTTTGACTTGTGACTCGGATGGTAATCACTAGTGGATGGCAATTTTTTCCCTAGCAACCAAATACAGTACCCTAGCAACAGAGTAAACAAAGCCTTATATCTCCGCATCAGAACATCGTAAAGATACGGGGGTTGGACCATTTTACTCGTGACTCGTAGTGTAATCACCAGTGGATGCCAATTTTTTCCCTAGCAACCTAATACAGTACCCTAGCAACAGAGTAAACAAAGCCTTATATCTCCGCATCAGAACATTGTAGAGACACGGGGGTTGGACCGTTTGACTCATGACTTAGAGTATAATCATATATTGTTCCTCGAAATTTGCCACGGCAAGCACCACTTCACATTTTCTTCAGGAAATGTACCTATCTAGTTTTAGTATTATCACTTTGTTTATGTTTATTAAAGTAATTTGTGTTTGGATCCGCCGTCTCTGTCTGCCTATGTCCGCTGTAACACATGTTTAAGTGCTTCCATATTCTATGGATATTTTTTGCCAAATGCCAATTTTAAATAAATAAATTAAAAATACAAACTTTAATTAAAACCACATTTACCATTTCATTGTATATGCAATATGTGCCAAGATGAATAAAAACTAAATTAAATATTTCGTTTACAAGGTGGTATCATTAAGTTTTCTTTCTAACACTTCGTACAAATTTATATGAATTAGCCAACTCATAAAATAAGCACACATTTTCATGAGATCAGGTTTTGCTTACTTGTAACGTCCATACTGCCGCGCCACCAGAGGGAGCCCTCTCCGCAGTACTGACATGGCGCCGCCCTCTGCTACTCTGTTCATTTCCTGTATAGTCTTACTTAAGCTTCAAGCTGGCCAAGGCCAGGCGTGAAGTATTGCCAGTTTACCCTGTATACCAAGCGTTTATTCTGAGTGTTATTCTGACTGCCTGTATAAGACCTTCTGCCTGTTTACCTGTTTATTTTGGATTACCCCTTGTCTCTGTTCCCCTGGATTGGACTGCCTATTGTTATCGACCTGCCTGGCTGTCTCAGTTTACCCGCTTGCCGTACGTTTTGGATTTGTTTGCTATATTGGTTGTTTTAATAAACATCCGCAAAATGGATCCCGCTGTTTCTGCGTCCTCATTACAGAATACTTCGCCAACCATCGATCCATTGGATGTCGCCAATCTACGGGCTGCTTACAAACATCAAAGCAGTCTCCTGCAGGGATACCAAGAAGAACTCACACGTCTCCAGTCCGTGAACGAACATCTCACCAGTTACATTTCCAACCTTGCCTTCCACGTCTGCCAAACGGGTGAGTGTATCCGAACCGGATAAGTTTGACGGTACTGCCGAACATGTGTGAGGTTTTTTTCGACAACTGGCAATCTATTTTCAGGATCATGAAGGTGAAGATTTGTTTGAAGATAAAAAGTGCTCGAGAGTTTTGCGTTGCTATCTGGTAAAGCGATCGAGTGGGCAGCCGGGTGGAACGAAAAATCCCTGAAAGATGTGTTTCAGAACAGTCTCGATACTGAACTCCAAGCCGAGCTTTCTGATTATGTAACCCTTTCAGTCCATATTGATAACCTGATGAGAAACGTAGCCGCTAAAGCTAAAGTGAGGACATCTTTGAGTACTGTGAGTACAACCTGCAAAGTATTGTATTCCCCTGTTGATTCTTCAAATGTCGTAGAACCCATGCAATTGGGATTTTCCCCATTCACCGTGGAGGAACGTCAACGCAGTTGGAATCTCAATCTTTGTTATTATTGTGGAAAGCCTGGCCACCGCATCGAATCCTGTCCTGCTAAAGCACCACGTTACAACAACCTGGTAAGCCAGCCTAAAAGCCTCTCTCCTTGCCATGAAATGTGTTCACAAGCAGTAATGATAATTCACGATGATGATACCCTGTCGTTTACAGCATTAATTGACTCTGGCTCAGCTTTAAAGGGGACATATTATGATATTTTTTTTAAGATGTAAACTAAATCTAGGTCTGAGCAAAAGTGTGCCGTTTTGGGTGTGTCATTTAAAATGCAAATGAGCGGATGACGTGCAAACACTGATCACAATGATGGTGGTTTGTTGCAATTGAAACTCAATTGTGCTGTGAATAATTTTCTCTCTCTCTCTCTTTCTCTCTGTACTAAATGGCTGTGCTGTGGTTGGATAGTGCAGATAAGGGGCGGGGGGAATTATCCTATCCTGACATCACAATAGGAGCCAAATTACAATTACCTATTTTTTCACATGCTTGCAGAGAATGGTTTACCAAAACTAAGTTACTGGGTTGGTCTTTTTCACATTTTCTGGGTTGATAGAAGCACTGGGGACACAATTATAGCACTTAAACATGGAAAAAGACAGATTTTCATAATATGTCCCCTTTAAATCTCATCAATGAGGCTATTGTTACGAAATACCTTATCTCTGTCATCCCATGTCAACCACCTCTGCAAATTTCAGCCATAAATGATCTCCCCATTGGTAGTGGTATTACTCATCGCACTATTCCCTTTACACTCCAAGTAGGATCACTTCACCGGGAAACAGTAACTCTGTATGTTATTTCTTCTCCACGTTATGATATCATCCTTGGTCATCCCTGGCTCGTAGCACATAATCCCAATATCAACTGGAGGTCTGGTGAAACTTTACAGTGGTCTGCTCATTGCATGGATAATTGCATCAACCACCCCAAGCCCAAACCCTGCCTATCTACCAGTGTTGAAAGCCCAACTGGTAAGGACATAAAAATTCTTGATTTGTACAATTAATTTTTTGAATTTTTTAGTAAATCCAAGGCTACTGAGTTACCTCCCCACAGACCATGGGACTACACCAAGCTCGACCTACATAGTGCCTACAAACTCTGAGAAGGCGGCGAGTGGAAAACTGCATTCCACACCACTAGGGGGCACTTTGAATATCTTGTGATGCCGTATGGGCTATCCAACTCACCAGCAGTGTTCCAGTCATTTATTAATGAAGTGTTCAGAGATCTCCTCAATGAATATGTCATTGCATATATTGATATACTTATCTATTCCAACAGTATGGAGGACCAAATCAGCCATGTAAAAGAAGTTCTGACTCGTCTCCTCAAAAACCAATTATATGTGAAAGACGAAAAATGTGAGTTTCATGTTTCCAAGACTAACTTTCTGGGGTACAATATCAGTTCGCAGGGAGTCAAAATGGACGACACTAAGGTCAAGGCAGTCACTGAATGGCCCAATCCACGCACTATTAACTCTTTCACCGCCAGCATTTTTAAAAAAAAGTTGCCAGCCAGCGCCAGCGTTTTTCATCATTTTCACCAAAGTTTAATGCCTTCCAGAAAATGTTCTTCTTTAAATATATAAAATACCATATACCAAATGAAAGAACAGACCCTCTGCTTTCAAACAAAAAAACCTTCAGTGGTTCTTTTGTAATCTGCTTTTGAATATGGGTAGGTTTCTGCAAAAACACCACATTTTGAGCAAAAAGCAGAGATAATTCAATTTTTGTGACGGACTTTTCATAGAGATCCCATTCAGAGCGATCTTTAAAACAGACACGGACATGCAGCCACTTGCCATAGGCCAATACTTCCGGGTTTAAAAAGTTGCGGAAGGGCGCCACCTGGTGGATAATAGCGGTATTGCGAAAATACGGAAAATCTCGTCATTGGTGGGGAAGCGTTTTCTCTTGATTGACGAGATATCTCGTCAATGGCGGTGAAAGAGTTAAGGAACTACAGAGATTCCTTGGATTCGCAAACTTCTATCGAAGGTTCATCCTTAACTACAGCATGGTTGCAGCACCACTCACGTCACTTCTCAAAGGCAAGCCGAAAAAATTATCTTTGAACCCCCGGCAGAAAAAGCATTTCAACGACTGAAGGTATGTTTTACTTCAGCCCCTTTTCTGAAACACCCGGATCCTGGGAGGTTGATGCTCCTGACACAGGTATTGGGGCTGTGCTATCCCAGCGTCTTGAACCATCCAATGAAGTTTATCCCTGTGCATACTTTTCCAGAAAACTCACCCCTGCTGAACGAAACTACAGTGTTGGAAATAAAGAAGGGGCTAAACATCACTTTGTCATCCTCACAGACCACAAGAATTTGGGGTATGTCAAGGGAGCCAAACGACTCAATGCACGACAGGCAAGATTTACCCCTGCATCCATCATACCACCATCTCTCATCATAGCACCCATCTCGTGGGATATTATGCAAGAAATTCAACAGGAATACCAACAAGATCCCATCCCATACAAAATTCTCCTGCTCACACATCAGTGAATCAACGGACAAGCACCACTATATCTACAAGAGCTTATCACTCTGAAGTCCTCTACTCGTACCCTCAGATCATCTGGGGGCCAGCTTCTTCAGACTCCCACCACTAGGCTCCAAACCATGGGGGACAGAGCTTTCTGCTCAGCTGCGCCTTGGCTTTGGAACAACCTCCCCATTGAACTGAGAGCAGTACAGAACCTGGACTCTTTTAAAGCAGATCTGAAGACCTATCTATTTAGAAAGGCTTTTTTATGTTGATAATTCTATTATTTGCATTGTGTTTCTCATTTTTAATTGTAGCACTTAATTGTTGCACTTTTTTTGCATTGTTGTATATATTTTTAAATGTAGCACTTTGAGATTCTTTGGAATGAAAAGCGCTTTATAAATAAAATCTATTATTATTATTATTATTATTATTATACCGCCTGAATGTCCCCCTGAGAAAACCTACGTTCCTCTGTCTCCCCATCCTCGTATCCTGCAATGGGTCCATGGTTCCCTTAGCTCTGGACATCCAGGTATTTCACGCACCATTGCACTTATAAGAACGTCCTTTTGGTTGTCCACCATGAATAATGATGTCACGAATTTCGTTAAGTCCTGTCGCATCTGTGCCCAGTCTAAAACTCCCAAGGAACTACCCTCTGGTCTGTTAAAACCCCTGCCCATTTCACAACGCCCCTGGTCACATCTCAGCATTGACTTTATTACCTTTCTCCCTAATTCAAACAATTACACTACCATTCTCATCATCATTGACCGATTATCAAAGACCTGCCGTCTAGTCCCCCTCAGAGGATTATCTACTGCCATGGAAACCGCAGATGCTATGTTTCACCACGTGTTCAGAAATTATGGAATCCCGAAAGACATCGTATCTGACCGTGGCACCCAGTTCACTTCTCAGGTTTGAAAAGCTTTTGGTAACCAGCTTGATATTAATGTAAACTTAACCTCTGGTTTTCACCCCCGGTCAAATGGTCAAGTCGAACGCCAGAATCAGGAAATTGGTTGATACCTGAGATCCTACTATAGCAGAGAACAGCATCGCTGGTCTGCGTTTTTGCACTGGGCCGAGTACGCACAAAACTCTCTTAGACATTCATCCACCAACCTCCCCCCCTTTCAATGCGTACTCTGCTACCAACCACCCATGTTCCCTTGGTCAAGAGAACCGTCTGCTGTCCCTTCTGTGGACGATTGGATGAGGAAGAATGGAGAAGTTTGGGAAAGTGCCCATGTAAGACTCCAGAGAGCTATCAGGAACTAGGAACTCCACGCTAATCATCACAGACGTCCTCACCCCCCCGTACCAACCTGGCCAAAGGGTCTGACTCTCTACATGATCTCAAGCTCCAGCTGCCCTCCAAGAAACTAAGTCCGATGTACGTAGGACCTTTCAGAATTATCAAACAAATGAATGATGTAACTTATCAATTGGAATTCCCCGTTAATTATAGAATTTCTCCTTCTTTTCATGTTTCCTTGCTTAAACACAGTATGACACCAACGCGGAGCCTTAAGAGCCACCAGCTCCTCTGGATGTTGCCGGGGAGCCGGCATACGTTGTCAGGGAATTGCTAGACTTAAGCTTCAAGCTGGCCTAGGCCTAGCTTTACCCTGCATACCAAGCGTTTATTCTCAGTGTTATTCTGACTGCCTGTGTATGACCTTCTGCCTGTTTACCTGTTTATTGCCTTTTGGATTACCCCTTGTCTCTGTTTGCCTGGATTGGACTGCCTATTGTTATCGACCTGCCTGCCTGTCTCAGTTTACCCGCTTGCCTTACATTTTGGATTTGTTTGCTAGATTGGTTGTTTTAATAAATATCCGCAAAATGGATCCCGCTGTTTCTGCGTCCTCATTACATGACTAAAAACATCTATCTGAGCTGTATATGTATATACCAATGTTATTGATGCATTAATATGCACATAAGAGCAGTATTCATCAAATTTTATTGACCTCAAATATGTGGAAATAAAAGCATTAACACATAATTTAAAAATGAACACTGTGAAAATATAACAGCTGGAATACCCAAGGGTAAAGTACGATCATGAAAGATAACCCAGGATTATGTTTAATGGTAAATGTGTACCCTGTCATAGACTAAAATAAATTTGACCAGTCATGGGGCATTTTGAGTTATTCACAGATTCTGAAAGTGCAGTTTCTAAGCTTTCCAACGATGTGTAACACATGGAAATCTGATAAGATTTGGAGAAGTTGTGGCCATTTTAATGTAACACATTCAAGAAAGAGAATGCTGAGAAATTTGAGAAAGAAAATAGTTAACACTTTCCCTTTCCCTTGCTGTAGAGACAATAGAGCTCATTTACATCTCATTTAGCTAAGCCATACCCCCTGTAAATACAGATGTTCTAGCATCATATATAGTTTATGGACTACTTTGATGATGTTTTTATTACCTTTCTGGACATGGAAACCGTACATAGATTTTTAGTGGAGGAGACAGAAAGCTTTCGGACTAAATCTAAAGTTAAAACATCTTAAACTGTGTTCCGAAGATGAACGGAGGACTTCCGAGTTTAGAACGACATAAGGGTGAGTCATTAATTACATTATTTTCAGTTTTGGGCAAACTATCCTTATTCAGTAGTCACGCTGTTCCCTTTGGGGGCGGAGGCGACAACACAAGCTTATCCAGTATGTAAATATGGACAATGACGCCCAATGCTGCACGCTAGAATTTCCGAAAAACAAGCCGATTTCAACCGCAAAATGTAAGCTTTTAAATATACATAAACTGCTATCTCAAACATGGACAGGCGTCTTCGTGATCTCAACTAACAGATTCTGCAATAAAACGAAAATCACAAATTATGAAAAAAAAAACATTTTTTCTCATTTTCTCGAAACTTGTGCTGCCGACTTGTGTCACTGGTTTCCGTGACGGGTTACAAATGTAAGAGCTGTCCAAACTGAAAACAACTTGCACTGACATATGTTAAAATACATCAGTGTCCTTTGTTTTGCCTCAAAATGAACGCCAGTAATGTTTTTAGTAAGGCATGTTTGTTATATTTCTAGGGCCTAGTCCTGGCTTAAAATAATCCCTGTACAGGGAACCACCCCAGAAAGTTTAGCGACAACCATGCCTTTACATCTGTCAAACAGGCCAAAAGAGCATCCAATCTATCCGAATTTCATTTTATAGGGAGATAAACTTGAGTACCTATAGAGTAGTATTACATCCTTCTTATCTCTGAAGAGTCCTTATTTTTTTATCAGATTTATAAAAGACAGATCAGCTCTCGTGAATGTTCAAGTAAAAATGCAACCCCTCGAGCGTTACCGCGAGAGGAGCAAGTCAAGAGCAAGCAACACACACAAAATTATCCCACTATCTCTGAAAAAGTTATGATTCCCTACATGTTTGTGTCGTTTACGTGCCGATTTCCAACATAACACAATCATTTTTCCCCTGCACTGCTTGAGGTTTGCATACAGGCTGCATCCTTTAACTAAGCCAGATGAGTTGTTGCATCAGTGCCTCATGATGATTTCGGCGGCAACCTTCATAAGTAGCGTAACAGACTTCTGTTTGAGATATAAACAGAGAGCGCCTTTGTAATAACTAATAGCATATTTGAAAACTGTTGAAATACTAATGTCCTCTAAAAGGAAGACAAAAATGGCCACAGATGAAGCTGTTCTAATAAAAATGGGCAGATCATTCCAGAGTCTTGATGCAATTGAAGCAAAAGCGCAATCACCTCTGATCTTCCGCCTCATCTTGGGGATAAACAAGAGTCCCTGGTTAGAGAACTGGATAGATCTAGTTACATTGTGCTCAGTCAATAAATCAGATATACTATCGAGCCAGAACATGTACTGATTTATAGACAATTAATACAAATTTAAAATCTACTGTAGAACTGCAGTGATATAATCCTGTTTATGAGTCCTGTTCAAAAGTCTAGCTGCCGCATTTTGAAACAATTTTAACCGAGATAAAGTTATTTGATTAATCCCAGAATACAGGGAGTTAGAGTAATCTAATCTAGAGGTAATAAAAGCATTATTCACTTTCTCAAAGTTTTTAAAAGAAAGAAAAATCTTTGCTTTAGACAGGACCCGCAACTGAAAAAAAAGGATGACTTTACCACAGAGTTTATCTTTACACATGTTGATAATGTTGGACTTTAAGGCGTCCATTTGCATGTTCATAATTTAGAGGAAAGGCACAAGATACGAATATCTAAGTTCAAATATTTATTGATCAGATTGAAAAAGTTTAACAGCGCTGGGTCCTCTCAAGTAGCGAACAACCCGCTCAGGAAGTAACATGCATATTTATAAGATATGTGACGTCGATCTTTCTTCAGAAAATCTCCACCCACAAAGGCCGTTCCCCTACTCCATCTGACTCCATCACCACACCCAATTTTAGCCTGTAGGCAAAGATGGACACACATAGACAAAGAAAAACAAACTGTTCTCCTCTCATCCCTGGGAGCCCTGCAGTTCCTCCCTAATACTCCTCCACTTTGAATAGCATGTTATAATGCTTTCTTAAAAACAAATCATTAATAAAACATTCATTTATAAAAAACATAAGCTGTAAGATGAAAGTGATTATTATGTAAAACATATTTCAATATCATGACATCATTTCATTATTTGTAAAATTGGTTATATGAATAAGGCACACATTAACTTCTTTAGATAGATAAACACATATTAAATCTTTTACTGCAATACTACTTCTAAGCAAACACTTTAATCATTATTAAAACCATCTGTTAGGAAAGAAAACACACACACACACACATACATACACACACATACATACACACAGGAGATTCTGTTCTTCAAGGTTGAGCTGCCCTGCCCCCATTATGTTATTCTGTATGCAACCTTCATTTCATTGGTTAATACACATTTATCAAAGACAACATCTTATATTTATTACATCAATTATTCAATGATTAATACTGATTAAGTAAGAAATACATTGCATATTTCATCCTGTGAACATTAAGGCATTAGTTAATGACATAGTCGCCTGTTTGCTTTCCCCCTCAGGCCTCTCTCTTATCTTGATCGATACCAGTCGTAAATTCCTAAATTCCTCCTTGCAGCACACACACAAAAACTGGTAACTCTCCACTCTCAAACATAAACACCTAATTTCTACATAATAGCTCAGTGCATATATAAAACACACAATGTTTATAGAATAAAATGATTAATTAAAGAAATATAACATGGAACAAAATCAATTTCCACAGTCCTTATTTGGACATCTTTGTAACTTTAACACTTTTAGCAATCAGCATGAAATGTAGGCAGTAAATATGTAAAACATAATTATTCAACAACACAACAGTACTCCATTGTTCATGAATTGGTTAAATGCATTCATTAGTTAAACATACTAATTTTCACTTTCTCTAAATATAACATAGTTATAAAGCAAACAACTTGTTTATTGAAACCATCTGTTCTGCGTGTTTTCTCTTCAGGGCTTTGTTATCAGCGTTTGCTGGTCTCTCCCCCAACCGAAACCACAGCCTCTCAACTTTACACACAGACATTTACTCACATATCTCAGCACAGAAAGCACAACGGCACACATCAACTACAACATGACATACCGACCAACAAAACAACATAAAAATCCCACAATTCCCTCTCTTGACCTCTGAAAGAGGTCACACATTTTCTTCTTCCTCCTCGTCCAGGTTCTGTAGGCCTAATAGGGGCATGCTATATGGGGGTGGACTATCCTCTTTTCTCTATTGCAGACACTATCAGTCTATTACACAGGGATCTCCATTGTTTATGCCAAATATTATGGTGACTATAATTGCAGTTATACCTCCTAGGGCCACAGAACCTTCCAATTTCCATATAGCTTCATCTCTGTGGAAAAAATACACTTATGCCTATTGGCTAATACTCAAATAACAATCGTAAATTCAGAAAGGAAAAGAAAAATTAAATATGAAATTAATACTGTAGAATTGTATAAGAAACTTAAGAAATTCAAAGATCAAAATTCAAAGGTCAATATGGTATGTAGGTTATAATGAATATATGGTAATTGTGATATTCAGGTCTCTAAACCCTTCTGTCAGGATTTCCAGCACTTTGTGGAAATCCAATTTATCTAAGCCACACCCCAGCCGGGGAGTGCATACACTTGTTATGTTTTCTTTCTCACACCACTCTCTCATACATCTGAGGCTGTAGGTAAAACTCTCATATGTTGGTAAATCAGTACAATTTTGTTTTATTATTAAATGAAAAATCAATCTGCCGTCGTCCTCATGGGTAACTGCACATTCACCTGTGTGTTTGTTTTGACTTACAACCTTTTGTGTACCGTACTTTGCTTTGAACTGTACGGCTATACCTGCTCCGTAGGCACAATCTGTGCTCACACAGTGTGCTAGGGGTTCTGTTACTGGGCTGGAAAAAATGTCACCTTTTTTATGCACAATTTTACAGAGTGTTTGTTGACTTTGTTGTTGGTGTTGTGTGAGTGTTACCACTAATGTGTTACCACTTCCTCTTTGTCCTCTCTGTATTCCAGCTGATTCACTTTCACTTTCAACACTCTCCCTCTCTTGGACCTGAGTCCTCAGGTCCACACCTGTGTCTGTTAGAAACCCAATCATCATTTTTAACAGCTGGGTCGTTCTCACAATTTCGTTGTGTGGTAGCCTGTCAGGAAAAATGTTTAATCATAGCAGTTAGTCTGTAGAAATAAACATCATTAGTTAGTGGCAGGATTGGATCCTACACCAAGGCGTTCCGTGGGCCTGGAAACTGTCGACCTGTAAGCAATTCAAAGGTTGTAAAACCAGAAATCCTGTTAACAGAAAAGTGAATAGACATTAATGCAAATGGTAATGCGTCAAGCCATGTTATTTTTGTCTGTGCACATAGTTTGTCAAGTCAAGTTTTAATGTCAAAGTCAGGTTCAGTATTTCATCTTTGCTCTAACATTGGGGTGATAAGCAGCCCCGAAACTATATGTCAATTCCATTGCGTGTTTGTCAATTTTGTCAGATCTAACTTTGTCTTGGGAAACCATGGTTGGGGATATAAGTGGTTTATTAGGCAGTTGACAACAGCCACTTCATTAGGTACCTTCACAGCCTGTAGTATGTGTCAGGCTTTGCTAGCATTTACTATAGGCCGGCCTTTCCTGGTTTCAAACCCACCTATCTGCCATATGGCAGTTCCATATATACTGCACCAATCACATATGCAGATTCACTATAAACAATCACCCTCTCTTCACCAGTGTAGTGCAAGGCTTTGATAACAGCTGTCATTTCAGCTCTCTGTGCTGACCGTTTACCTTTCAATCTACCACTCAGTCGTGTTACAAAATCACCCTCAACCTGTTCAACAACTGCAAAACCTGCCGTCAATGTGTCATCTGCTGCTCTGAAACAACAACCATCTGTAAACAGTTTGATTAACGGTGGGGTAGTTGTCAGTGGTACCGCGAACAAACCATCTCTCAATTTATTTGCTTTTTCAGTCAATGGTATAACAACTATAATTAATTACAATAAGAATAATTTGTATATCAGTCAATGGTATCCAATCATTTGGCTCACCCTCAGTGATTAGATCTGCCATTTGAACACCTTCATGCACATATATGATGTCTGGGCTGGCAATTTCCTTAAATACAAAGTTTGTTACAATAATCAGTTATTTTTCTATTCTCACAGCTTTTCTTGTTTACCTTTTATTGTGTTCTATGGTGTTCTCTTTTTTATTTTTTTATTTTTTCTATTCCAATTTCCTTTCTGCCATAGCTGTTCTATGCCATTTATATTTGCTTTTTAGCTTAATACCATCAGTGGAGTTCTGACGTCCTCTGTAGATACCAAATTCAATTATGCATTTCTTCCTGTCAGATTAATAGGAGTCTGATTTGATTTCAGAACAGGTAGTCACACCTAACAACAAAGTTCTTGATCAGCCTTTAAATTTGTCAAGCTGATTTTCTCATAAAGATTGTCTGTGTCCCTACAGTAACAAGGTCTTTACTAAACATTGAACGGCTGTTTACTCTTTCCCCTTTTTCACTCAAAGGCTCGTATGAAGATGAAAAAGTTCAGTGTCCAGTGAAGTATTGTCCAGTTTCTCTTGCCTCCAAGAACAGTATTGTCTTTGTTAGTCTCTTTCTGGATTCCACTCAGTCTTTTTGGTGTTTCATCCTTGTAAATGTCTCTGACCATATGCAGTGCCCCCTTCACTGCTTGAGTTCAAGTATGGTCCCATTCAAATAGAATGTGTTCTCAGTCCAGTTTATGAGTTACTCCTCTCTTTGCAACTCCAACACTTTGATGTCACACACAGTTTTTCATTGTTTGTTTCTTGCCAGCTTTTATTCACTTTCTTGAATGTCAAAGGATGAGAGCTTTCAGCCTTTCAAGGTTTAACTTAACCCATTGCAAAATATTGCCTTTCAATTTAAAATAAAATTTATCTTGTGACCACCTTCCACCATCAGATGAAGACTCCTCTTCATTTTGTTAAATCTTTTTTTGTATAATTTATCTGTGTCATTCACCTTTTAACAATTTTCTGTCCTTTTTCAATTGTTCATCTTTATTTCCACATTTAATAACTAGGTCTCTACTCTTTTTGTCTAATCTGTTGTTTTTTCTTTCAAAGCTTCGCTTCTGTCGTTCTGCTAGGTTTTGCTTAATCCCATTTATGGTTTTAATAGACTCATTATATCACAGACACACTACATTTTCACACAAATAAAATCTGCATCTACATTTAATTCACCACTATTGATTTGAAAAACAGGCTGTTTCATTTGGGCTTTGGCTTTCTCATAAGGAGTAGGTGTGTGCAAGGAGGGGCAGATCAATTTCACTGGGGGTGGAGCCGCAGGAGGAGCCGTAGGTGTCATACTTGAGTCTGGCTGACTGTTTCCTTGTTTAACTTCCTTTGGCTTTGCAGCTGCACCACTGTCAACTTCCCCTAACTAATGCAACCTCTTTCTGTCTTTTCTTAACATCTTTAGGATCAGTTTGGGCCATCATGAATTGAAATATTTTTTGCCATGGCACATACACCGGTGAACACACATATTCATCACACTCTTTCTGAAATTCAGCCATAATATATATCAACGTACAATACACGGTACAAATACTATTACAATACAATTTCTCAGACAAAACCACAACAATAACAGTAAGACGTCAATTTTCTTTTCCATTATTCGTAGGCCTTACACCTCACGGGCTGCTGTACACCCCCTACGGCTACAACCGAGTCGGTATTTTATAACACCTAATGTATTAAAGGAATCCTCAACCTTATATTTAATTCTGTTAACTTACACCGCCATTAACAGTATCTATGGACCTTTCATCCAAGAGCCTCTCACTCCTTACGGCTACAACCGAGTCGGTATTTTATAACGCCTAATGCGTTAAAGGAATCCTCAACCTTATATTTAACAAAAAAAAAAAAAAAAATTCAAAAATTTCAAAAAGTTTTTCACTCTGATCAATTCTTATTGTTTAAATAATCAATTTCAGTTCGGAGCTCCTTATCAACACAATTAATTTGATATATCCAAATAGCAGAATTCGATACAACAGGTTTCTGCTTACCTTGTTTATTAGAGCGCTCTTTGTGTTGAAATGGAGCCCTCCCTTACTCTGGTTTCTTCAATGTGAAACCCTCCTTCCTCTCACTCTCTCCTTTCCCTCCACAAAACGTCGGTGGTCACCAATTGTTGGACTTTAAGGCGTCCATTTGCATGTTCATAATTTAGAGGAAAGGCACAAGATACGAATATCTAAGTTCAAATATTTATTGATCAGATTGAAAAAGTTTAACAGCGCTGGGTCCTCTCAAGTAGCGAACAACCCGCTCAGGAAGTAACATGCATATTTATAAGATATGTGACGTCGATCTTTCTTCAGAAAATCTCCACCCACAAAGGCCGTTCCCCTACTCCATCTGACTCCATCACCACACCCAATTTTAGCCTGTAGGCAAAGATGGACACACATAGACAAAGAAAAACAAACTGTTCTCCTCTCATCCCTGGGAGCCCTGCAGTTCCTCCCTAATACTCCTCCACTTTGAATAGCATGTTATAATGCTTTCTTAAAAACAAATCATTAATAAAACATTCATTTATAAAAAACATAAGCTGTAAGATGAAAGTGATTATTATGTAAAACATATTTCAATATCATGACATCATTTCATTATTTGTAAAATTGGTTATATGAATAAGGCACACATTAACTTCTTTAGATAGATAAACACATATTAAATCTTTTACTGCAATACTACTTCTAAGCAAACACTTTAATCATTATTAAAACCATCTGTTAGGAAAGAAAACACACACACACACACATACATACACACACATACATACACACAGGAGATTCTGTTCTTCAAGGTTGAGCTGCCCTGCCCCCATTATGTTATTCTGTATGCAACCTTCATTTCATTGGTTAATACACATTTATCAAAGACAACATCTTATATTTATTACATCAATTATTCAATGATTAATACTGATTAAGTAAGAAATACATTGCATATTTCATCCTGTGAACATTAAGGCATTAGTTAATGACATAGTCGCCTGTTTGCTTTCCCCCTCAGGCCTCTCTCTTATCTTGATCGATACCAGTCGTAAATTCCTAAATTCCTCCTTGCAGCACACACACAAAAACTGGTAACTCTCCACTCTCAAACATAAACACCTAATTTCTACATAATAGCTCAGTGCATATATAAAACACACAATGTTTATAGAATAAAATGATTAATTAAAGAAATATAACATGGAACAAAATCAATTTCCACAGTCCTTATTTGGACATCTTTGTAACTTTAACACTTTTAGCAATCAGCATGAAATGTAGGCAGTAAATATGTAAAACATAATTATTCAACAACACAACAGTACTCCATTGTTCATGAATTGGTTAAATGCATTCATTAGTTAAACATACTAATTTTCACTTTCTCTAAATATAACATAGTTATAAAGCAAACAACTTGTTTATTGAAACCATCTGTTCTGCGTGTTTTCTCTTCAGGGCTTTGTTATCAGCGTTTGCTGGTCTCTCCCCCAACCGAAACCACAGCCTCTCAACTTTACACACAGACATTTACTCACATATCTCAGCACAGAAAGCACAACGGCACACATCAACTACAACATGACATACCGACCAACAAAACAACATAAAAATCCCACAATAACTAGGGTTGCCACCTGTCCCGGTTTTACCGGGATTGTCCTTCTTTTTACTAACCTGTCCCGGGAAAATTATCAACTCTCCCGGGACACTGAATGTCCCGGTTTTCGAAAGCTATGTGAATATATTATTTAGCGCGCGCACGGCAGAAACGGAGACCTTGCGTCTGTGTATGTGTGTGCCTCAATAAGCGCATGTAAGACAGAGAGCATCCTGATTGGCCTGTTTCGGTAAATCACCCAATCAATTGTCAGTGTGGGCGGGCTTTATCTAGAAACAGGAGCGCCGTCAGCGCCCCAAAAGCGAAAATATAAGACACATTTTTCGCCAGACTACACGAAAGTGTACCCCTGTCTTAAAAGAGTTAAAAGTAATAACAATCTTGCATGCTGTACAGTTTGTAACAATGACTTCAGCATTGCCCAGGGGGGTTAAAATGATTGTAAAATACATGTTGAGAGGTGAGTTCATCAAGTTTAATTAAATTTTTCAGGCCGGCTAGTTGCTATTTAGACCTGTTTAAATGGAATATAAATAAAAAAGTTTACATTAATAGTATAAGGAGCTTATATAAATTGTAAAAGTGATTTACATATTTTAATATAATTAACAAATAATTGGGTAACACTTTACAATAAAGTTCATTAGTTAACATTAGTTTACTACATTAGTTAACATGAACTAATAATGAAATGCACTTATAAAGCTATTTTTTAAATCTTTGTTAATGTTAATAATACATCATTTAAATCTTGTTAACATAGTTAATGCACTGTGAATTAACATGAATAAACCATGAATAGCTGTATTTTTGTTAAGTAATGTAAACAAAGATTAAAAAATACAGTAACACATGTACTCCTTATGGTTAGTTCATGTTAGTTAATACATTAACTATTGTTAACAAATAAGAATTGTAAAGTGTTGCCAATAATTGCATAGGTCTATAGAAATATTATGCTATGGGGGGGGGGGGGTTAGGGGGCTTGTGAGCAAACCAATTGGTCTGGTCATCGATATGTCCCGGTTTTTTATCAGACAAGGGTGGCAACCCTATTGATAACCCACCAAGGTTTGGATTGGGAGCAGGAATCTGAAGTTTAAACAACAATCATTTCTGTTTTATCCTCATTGGAATTTAGAGGGGCAGTTTCCCAGACAGGGATTAGAGTCCTAGACTAAAATAAATGTGACCAGTCATGGGGCATTTTGAGTTATTCACAGATTCTGAAAGTGCAGTTTCTAAGCTTTCCAACGATGTGTAACACATGGAAATCTGATAAGATTTGGAGAAGTTGTGGCCATTTGAATGTAACACATTCAAGAAAGAGAATGCTGAGAAATTTGAGAAAGAAAATAGTTAACACTTTCCCTTTCCCTTGCTGGAGAGACAATAGAGCTCATTTACATCTCATTTAGCTAAGCCATACCCCCTGTAAATACAGATGTTCTAGCATCATATGTAGTATTTTATTACAGAAGTCCAAATGACAAAATGCAAAAATAAACAGGACTTTTACCTTTGTGGGATCACAAGTCGAATTCAGTCTGTTTCAGATATGTGAATCATCCAATGATTTTTGTCCACAAATGCGTATAATCCGTGAAATACAGATATATAGTCTATTGTTTACATCAGATTAAGCATGAACTTCTGGTAATACAATATAATATACAATCTGAGGACTATTTACATCGTAAAATGTAAGGGTAAGATTACACTCCGGTATTTATGTTCTGTTAAACACATGAACCCGCCTTCAAAGTTTGTATTTAAAATAGGGAGGAAGTAAAATAATCCAAAAACAGCACCATCGGAAACATGAAGTCCTTAAGAGATGTTACCAATCGCTCGCTCGTTCCTCCATCAGCCAATGACTTCATGGAAAATATTGATAGACAAAACATGTAGCCAATTATATAAAGAATTCAATGATCTCTGTGTAACTTATATGAGCTTGACTTCATGCTGCGCTGCAAGAAGTCAAAGTACCGCGAGAGCGAGTCGAAATGAAACTACTCTGTAAGATTTCTTGAAGAGCTCTCGCTGTACTTTGACATCATTCGACTGCGGCGCCCCATAAAGTCAGTGACGCTGACGTACGATGCGGCTGACTGTTATTTGTTCAGCCCCAGCTTCTTTTATTTTTCTTTTGTTTTGTGCGCCCAAGTTTGTTTACAGTCTGGGAAGACGCACGCTATAGGTTTGAAAAAAATAAATAAAACTAAGCCAACATGTCTGAGGAACAGGGCAGCCACGTCACTACAGTAACGTGACTTCACGCTCGAGCCGGAAGAGAAGACAATGCTAAATAAAGTCGTGATTCTGGCTACTTTTTGGACCAAACTGTATTTTCGATGCTTTAACACAATCTTGCTGACCCACTGATGTCACATGGACTACTTTGATGATGTTTTTATTACCTTTCTAGACATGGAAACCGTACATAGATTTTCAGTGGAGGAGACAGAAAGCTTTCGGACTAAATCTAAAGTTAAAACATCTTAAACTGTGTTCCGAAGATGAACGGAGGTCTTCCAAGTTTAGAACGACATAAGGGTGAGTCATTAATTACATTATTTTCAGTTTTGGGCAATCTATCCTTATTCAGTAGTCACGCTGTTCCCTTTGGGGGCGGAGGCGAAAACACAAGCTTATCCAGTATGTAAATATGGACAATGACGCCCCCTGCTGCACGCTAGAATTTCCGGAAAAACAAGCCGATTTCAACCGCAAAATGTACACTTTTAAATATACATAAACTGCTATCTCAAACATGGAGAGGCGTCTTCGTGATCTCAACTAACAGATTCTGCAATAAAACGAAAATCACAAATTATGAAAAAAAAACTTTGTTTCTCATTTTCTCGAAACTTGTGCTGCCGACTTGTGTCACTGGTTTCCGTGACGGGTTACAAATGTAAGAGCTGTCCAAACTGAAAACAACTTGCACTGACATATGTTAAAATACATCAGTGTCCTTTGTTTTGCCTCAAAATGAACGCCAGTAATGTTTTTAGTAAGGCATGTTTGTTATATTTCTAGGGCCTAGTCCTGGCTTAAAATAATCCCTGTACAGGGAACCACCCCAGAAAGTTTAGCGACAACCATGCCTTTACATCTGTCAAACAGGCCAAAAGAGCATCCAATCTATCCGAATTTCATTTTATAGGGAGATAAACTTGAGTACCTATAGAGTAGTATTACATCCTTCTTATCTCTGAAGAGTCCTTATTTTTTTATCAGATTTATAAAAGACAGATCAGCTCTAGTGAATGTTCAAGTAAAAATGCAACCCCTCGAGCGTTACCGCGAGAGGAGCAAGTCAAGAGCAAGCAACACACACAAAATTATCCCACTATCTCTGAAAAAGTTATGATTCCCTACATGTTTGTGTCGTTTACGTGCCGATTTCCAACATAACACAAACTTTTTAAGTGAAACACACTTCTTCTATCATGCCATTGTTGATATAATACTGTCTTGATATAAAACAAAACTGTCGCATGAAGTGATGCCTGTGACTTCTACTTAAAGGAACAATGCTAATGAGCATCCTTGTTTGCTCTCACTCTGATTGACGAGCGGATGTGCTTTTCCATTAGGAATATGGGGTCACTGATACGTAAGGGGTACTCAAGTTCGAAAAAAAAAATCTTGTAGGAAAGAGGCGGCGTGAGTTTGGCCCAGAAATACTCTGTCACATGCTCAACTGCTTTTTTGCATTTGTTTAGCATGAGGATTACAACTCTTAAACTGTTTTAATAAGTCAGAATGCATGAAATAGCGTTAACCCCCCTTCAATGATATTATTTTAATATAGTCAGTCATGAACTAAAGTGGGCCGATCTAAGGCATGAAACTCCAGGGCTGAAAATTAGTTCCACTCTGGCCCTGCCTCAGTAGTTAATCCTTACCAGACTCCATCCTGTTCCAAGTGGAAACCTTACCCATCACTTAGTCCTCATCATCATTGTTGTCTATGGAACGCCTAAAAAAGGAAAAGGAAAATGTTGCCCGTTGTTCTTTACGTGACTGTCAAGAAGTGTGTGTGTGTGTGTGTGTCTCACCTGTCTTCACTACTGGATATTTACCTGTTGATATATGTGCTCAATTATTATTATACTTACCTTTTATTGATATCTTGTCTCTCTTGTCTGTATACAACCCTGACAGTAGGTACTCTTAAAGCCCCCCAACCTGCCCTGTCAAAACAGAACAAGCATATCAAACTATAACTCACTGAATTTCAAAAACATAATTCATGGGTAAATTTTCTGTCTTTCTGAGCAGATGCGTAAAATGTAAACGAAAGAACTTAAAAAATAACCTACAGCACAATTTTGAGACTTTGGAGCCAACTAAACATTATGCAAATAGATTTTTTTAGAACAGACCTGTCCATCATAATATGAGAAGATCCTCAATCACCAAACTACCTTTCCATGAGAGTGAGCAACCAAATTGAAAATCTTGTTCTTATAGTACAAAATCATTTTCTCTGTGTCCACTATCCAATTAGCCGTAATTGAAATTAACGTCTGATTCGTGTATGCACTGGTCATACAAAAGTGAGTGCATGCACATACAGCATCCAATATCTTATATGCTACAGTGGGTTAATTTCTCTCAGCTAAATCCACATGAGCCAAAACCTAATGAGCTTTCAAACTAATCATGTAAAATAAATTTTGATTCAAAGCAAGCTGCATGGCTAACATCCTAACGTAATTTTGTACAAGAAACATCATAAATATGCAATTATGCCTTGACACTAGACATTTACATTCATCCATTTAATAGGTGCATTCATCCCAAGTGACTCGCAAATAAGAAAGCATTCAATATTTTGTCTTTCTTGACATTAAATATGCTTTGACGGGCATTTTTATTAGATGTGTGGGTCATTGAAATGTAAACTGATGTACAATGCTGATACTGTACACATTTTCACAAAAGTTTCACAAAATGCCTTCCGGGAAAATGTTCTTCTAAAATTATATCAAATGAAAGTACAGACACTCTGCTTTCAAACCAACAATAAACAAACAAAACGGGAAAAAAACGTTTCATCCTATCTATATTTTTCTTTGCTTATAAACTCTCAAAAAAAATTTTTTTTTAGAAAAAAAGCTGAAATAATTGCATTTTTGTGAAGGAATTTTGTTAGAGATCAGATTCAGTATGTTTTTCAAAACATACACAGGGTTTAAATTTAGCTAAAAAGAGTTTAAAAAACATTTTAGCTTCAGTTTTTTCATAAATTGGTTAAGTGCTAATAAACATCCTTGTTCGCTCTCACTCTGATTGACGAGTGGGTGTGCTTTTCCAGGGGAAGTGTCCATAAAAGGAATATGGGGTCACTGACATAAAAGGGGTACCCAAGTTCGAAAAAAAACCCCGAACTTGTAGGAAAGAGGAGGTGTGAGTTTGGCCAAGAAATACTCTGTTACACGCTCAACTGCTTTTTTGCATTTTTTTAGCATGAGGATTACAACTCTTAAACTGTGTTAAAAAGTCAGAATGCATGAGTCCTTAATATCCTTAAACCCCCCCCCCCTTCAATGATATTATATTATTTTAATATAGTCGGTCGTGGACTAAAGTGGGCTGATCTAACGCATGAAACTCAAGGGCTGAAAATGAGACGTCACGCCCACAGAATGTTGGCTAAATGTCTTATGTTTATCGTACACTTTCCTGGAAACCCTGTGGGAATGTCTAAAGTCGTCTTTTGATTCCTTGAAATAAACCGGATTTCCAGGAGACGCGTTTGCTGTGATTAGTTTCGGTCCCTGGAAAACAAAGCTCTGACTTCCATTGAGGAATAGAATCAGTCGTGTTCACGTGGATAATAATGACCAGTTATCATGATAAGCTAAACATTGGATTCTCAAAAACATGCAAAGTTTGCAGCATAGACTCTCTGAAAGACGTCCAAGAGTTTGCTTGAGGCAGTTAGTGGTTCTCCTGAATTGCTTGTAGGTAGGGATGTAACAGTATTATAAATTTCATGGTATTGCGGAATTAAATTTTCCTGGTACCACTGTGGTCACATGATTCGGTAAAACGTTAGGTCTTCCGGGCAACACGTGTAGTTTTTTTGCCAGCCAAGTGATGCGGGAACTACAATTCCCATAATCCCATGTGTGCCACTCTGATGCCTCTCCACAAGTGGGGCGACAAAGGCGGAAGCAAAATAAACGCGAATTTTAAATCTGATGTGTGGAAATAGTTTGGGTTCGCTGTGACAAGAAACGAGAAAGGACAAAATGTGATGGACATACAAAAAAACAGTGAGTAAATCCGTGAATGAGGAGAGTGTGTATGCCGTTTCTAAATTAGAAGGCAGCCTCCTTAGGTCGCATATGCAGGCTGCATCCGTCATTAAACGCCTGGTGTATTTAAGTTAACTGAGTATTACATTCGCAAGTCATAAGCGTGTTACAACAATATACGATTAAATAAGAATAATAGTGAACTTGAAAAATGCTAATATTCTGAAATAAGACGGTCTTCATGACGTATGCAGCCTACAAATGCGACCTATGGAGGCTGCAGACTTCCGATTGGGAAATGCGCCCCTGTATTGAGTGAGCTGACCTCAGCTCTAGGTCCAGCTACAATAAGTAATCTACTAGTTTCATTTATACTGAAAACAGTAAAGAAACCCATGAGAGAAGAGCTTCGTTGTTTGTCCCGCCTCATGGTAATCCGTGCTTGAGAAAGTGGGCTGTTCGACTTCCTGAACTGACAGGCGGATGACGTTAAAGTGCCGCGAGACGAAATTACACTTCGTCTGATTTCTCGAATCCTTCACGCGGTACTTTGACGTCATCCAGCTGTTGGTTCTTGCAGCGCCGCATGAAGTCGAACAAGCCTAGTGTTTTAAAAAGGGCACGTGTTCAGCACGCACAGCTCACGCGTCATGGCAAAGTCACACATTGACATAAACACTACAACAATTTAAAATCTCCTCAAATGATAATGAAATCACAAACTTGTTTTATTGTCTTAATTCATATATGTCCAAATTACCACGCCTGCATATTGTATTAAACACTTATAGTGCGCTTAATTTCTGTCATTTTTATTCTATCCTTAAAATTATTTTAAACTGAAATATTAAAAAAATATGTATGTATTTCGTTTAAATAAGCCCTGTATGCAGTCTAATATTGTTTTTCATGTATTTTCTAAAGATTATTATAATTCTTAGTTTCAGAAACCTAGCGGCTTGCCACTGGTGTACCAACGGTGGTCCAGCAGCGGCAAGCCGCTGGTGGCTTGGCACCCGAGAAACGCCGGCAGACCGACAGCTTTTTTACATTGGTCGGTTTGCCGAAGGTGCCCCGACGGTGTTATACCATTTCATGGTATTGCGGAATTAAATTTTCCTGGTACCACTGTGGTCACATGATTCGGTAAAACGTTAGGTCTTCCGGGCAACACGTGTAGTTTTTTTGCCAGCCAAGTGATGCGGGAACTACAATTCCCATAATCCCATGTGTGCCACTCTGATGCCTCTCCACAAGTGGGGCGACAAAGGCGGAAGCAAAATAAACGCGAATTTTAAATCTGATGTGTGGAAATAGTTTGGGTTCGCTGTGACAAGAAACGAGAAAGGACAAAATGTGATGGACATACAAAAAAACAGTGAGTAAATCCGTGAATGAGGAGAGTGTGTATGCCGTTTCTAAATTAGAAGGCAGCCTCCTTAGGTCGCATATGCAGGCTGCATCCGTCATTAAACGCCTGGTGTATTTAAGTTAACTGAGTATTACATTCGCAAGTCATAAGCGTGTTACAACAATATACAATTAAATAAGAATAATAGTGAACTTGAAAAATGCTAATATTCTGAAATAAGACGGTCTTCATGACGTATGCAGCCTACAAATGCGACCTATGGAGGCTGCAGACTTCCGATTGGGAAATGCGCCCCTGTATTGAGTGAGCTGACCTCAGCTCTAGGTCCAGCTACAATAAGCAATCTACTAGTTTCATTTATACTGAAAACAGTAAAGAAACCCGTGAGAGAAGAGCTTCGTTGTTTGTCCCGCCTCATGGTAATCCGTGCTTGAGAAAGTGGGCTGTTCGACTTCCTGAACTGACAGACTTCATTTTCTTAGCTTGATATGTCGCTATCAGCTCAGCTGGCACATAAGCACTTATAACTTGTGGTATGGCGCAATCCATTTTGTCTAGCAAAACTTTGTTCGCAAATGTTTGCTTGAATATTGTGCGATTCAGTGCGAAAATGAATGGAAACACCTTCAAATGTCTCAAATCAATTCGATAAACCAATTTGATCGCAAAACAGCATGTGACGTCATTACGTACAGGTTTTTATTCGCTTTAAAGCCGTTGGATGGAAACACACTTTCACCCGCTTTATTCGCATACGTTTTTTTACCGAACTTCAGATAATTCGATTGACAAGTGGATGGAAACTTAGCTATTGTTTGCTGGGAAGTCAATGGCGGGGAAAGAGTTCAACTGGGTAAGCAAACGAAATAAGGAAAAAAGGAAATATAATTTAAACAAAATAGAAAAGTTTAAAATTAAAATCACTGACATCAAAGTTAATAAGGGAAAGGACAGCAAGAAAAAATGCAATGTACAAGGCATGGATTAAAGTCTATGGCAGGGGTCTTCAACTAAAATTGGTGGAGGTCAAGTAAATGAACCCCCCTCACCAGTCGAGGTCCGTTATGTAATGCACGTAAAAACATAAATTGACGAGTTTCGCTAGACTTAAGAAATGAGTGTAAATATTTGTTTTATTAAACAAAATATAATGTTATCAAGTATATTGAATAATGTTTCTTCATATATATATAAGCATAAATAATCTCTGATCTCATTTGAATGCTGTTCTGTTACTGTATGTCCTTTCAGTTGCTTGGTACAAAATATCTAAATTTATCAATGTCTGACAAAAATATGAAAGGAACAGTGCAAAATGCATTCATCTCTAAATCTGAAAAACACACTCATTTACACATAACAACTTGAAAGGAAAATCTGCTAAACTGAGATTAACAATCACAATTAATGAACACAAACCTCTCTGGCTTAATCAAATCATATCACATGTTACCTTCATTCTCATTTATTGTCTGTACTTAACTAAGTGTAATGTTGATCTTCTGTGCTTCAAGTTGCACTGGTAAAAGATCATCAGCAATATCAGTCAGAAACACAAACAGGCAAAAGTATGGAAAGCATTTCTCTCTTAATTTGTACTGTTCCTTCAAGTCTATAAAAATGTAAATAAGCTCAAATGAAAATTAAATAAAACAGGCTGAACTAAGTTGGAACTTAAAGACAAAAGCATAAAAAGTCCTATTGACAAACCTAAGGGTAAGTTTCTTCAAAGTTTGGTTTCTATGTTTTGTTTTGTATGGTGTTTAATGTCCCCACTTTTGAAAACCGCAACAGACTCGCGAGCAGATGAGGCGCTCTGCTTTCTTCCCTGCACACATTTCTGTGCACTCGAAACGTGTCGATGTAGGACCCATATAGCGCTACTGGGCTGACCATATATGTGCCGATATAAATTGGATTTTATAATAACGTTAAATAGCGTTTGCTATTTATGTATTTTATTGTGTTAAGAGGCTTTGTGGTCCGGATGGACGCATCTTGCGGTCCGGATTCGGACTGGAGTCCGCCAGTTGGTGACCCCTGGTCTATGGCAAGGCCCTACATTTTCAGAATCAGGCAATAAAGCACCCTTGTGCTTCAAATCCCCCAAAATCACTGGTACAGAATATATATTGCTTTTATCAATAAGTAATTCAAGATACTGGTGTTAGTACACCTGAATGCATCCTATCCTCAAGACACACATTTAATCACTATCTAATGTAAATCTCAGATCTGGTGCAGACACATAATTCATGTCGTAATAAGCTGCTTTCACAAACAACCTATAAGGTAATTATTTTTGGAATGACATGTCTCCCTGACTGACATCATTGGACCCTTGCTTGCCCATCTGCAGTTTGTCTATAGGACAAATAGGTCAGTGAATGATACCTTCAGCATTACATCCTTCTACACCCTGAACAGACCAGGGATTAATGTTTCGAACTGTCAATGCATTACCAGCTTTTGACATCAGGAAACTACAAGGGACAGTCCAGACTGCTAAGAGGATAACAGGAACAACCCTTCCAATCCTACAAGATCTGTTCACCTCCAGAGGGGTAATATCAATTTGGACCCCACATATCTAGGCCATGTTCTCTTTGGACTGCTTCATTCTGATCTGAGGTATAGACACTGAGCACCAGAACAGCCAGACAAAGGAAAAGCTTGCATGTATGGCATTATTATATTGATAATAAAATTGTGAAAATTCTGTCATCATTTACTCACCCTTATGTTAGTCTAAACCTGTATGAGGTTTTTTTTATTTTGGTGAACACAAAAGATAATAAAATGGGTAAATAATGGTAACTAGACAATTGGTACCCATATGTTTTTTTAAGTATTTGCTTTTCCTATGAAAATCAATGGGAACCATCTACTGTGTGCTTACCAACATTGATCAAAATATCATACTTTGTGTTCAACAGAATAAAGAAACACTTTAAAATGCATTTACACAGACAACAATTAAATAATTATTATAAAATATATTTTTTTAAACAAACCAACTGAAATAAATAATAATAATAACTTATTTTAATAATAACATTAGCTCGGGTAACTGAGTGGTCACAATAAAGTGAGTATCCTAACCTGTCATTACAGTAATGTTTACATGATTAACATGTTTACATGTTGCCTTCATATGCTTTATTTGGCTGTAATAAAATCTAAATGGCTAAGGTCAGATTGCTCCAAACCATTTGTCTGTTTTCCTAAAATGGGGTAAATAACATGAACTAGTTCAAGATCCATGCCTGTAGATGCAGTTTAGCCACAAGTCCTTGTGTGGGAGCGATGTGTGTTGAGAGACTTGATTAAAGAAGTGTGGCCTGTCATTTATTTAGACAGAGCGGTGGGACAGCTGACACTAAAATCTCATCCCAAGAGTGTTACAACAGAGATAGCAGACACTTACTGACACTTCTGTTTACCACCAGTAGAGATCTTCTCTGAAGGACAGACAGTGGAGATATGTGCTGTTATAATACAAAAACATCCTGGCAGAGGTGTAAAGTACTTGAGTAATTTTACTTGATTACTGTACTTAAGTATTATTTGTGGGGATTTTTACTTTACTTGAGTACAATTAAAAATCAGTACTTTTACTTAATTACATTTTTTAAAGAAAAAAAGTACTTTTTACTCCTTACAATTTTATTTACAGTCAAAAAGTACTTGTATTTTAGAGATCTATTTTCGCTTGCTCTGTCAAACCAATTGAATTGCGCTGATGGTCAGTTTAATTGAAATGTTATTTATTCTGGAGCCTTTGGACCACACTGAGGAATTGGCCAACAGTTCATCTAACGATGAAGATTTTTTGCTTCTTTGAAACCGACAACACATGAAGTGTGACACGTATCCTGCTGTTTGCAGCCTCTCTATCAAGACCTTGTTCACACTGTCAGTCCAAATTTTGGTGCATATCTAATTTGACAGACTCACCGTCCACATTGTTTTTCACAACTGTTCAGATCCGATCTGTGCATCCTGTAGCCGTTTTCCGGATTATCTGCACTGTTTCTATGGCAATGACATCGCGCTGGCATGACAACCTGCCTCGACGTCTGACGTGTTTTATGTGACGTGACAGCATGATGTAACCGAAAAGCTACACAAATGCGATCAGGACGGTAAGACTGAAATGGATTTCAAAACACCTCTGGATGTAGCCTGAAACGGATTAGAGAAACAGATTTCATGTGGTTTGTAGCCATTCCCCGTTCTAAATGTGATTGGATTCCTATCGGATATGCACCAAAATTGGATTTGGACTTACAGTGTGAACAAGGTCTAATACACCTTATCCTGCATCAGCTTCCTGTGAGAGGCTTGATAGAGCTTGAAATTTAAGTTAAGTTCGAGGTTTTGAATTTTGAATAGCATGTTGCATACTAAAATTCATTGTCATTGTCGTGGATCTCCGCATTTTTCTGTGTCTGTACCACAGACTTTCTTTTCCGTGTCAGTTTCACGTATTGGTTACTCAATTGTTTTTCCTATTTTCTTAACATTTTCCCGTGGGTTTGGGGTTAGAACGACTTTCTGTAACATAAAATTACATCCAAACCCAACTCCTAACCCTAATGTCAGGCGACAATTGTTTAAAAGTATGGATTTTTTTTATAAACCAATAGTTAAAGTGACATCCTAACCTAAAGCCCAAATCTAACCCCAAACCCACGCGAAAATGGTTTAAAAATAGGAAAAACAATTGAGTAATCAATACGTAAAACTGACACGTAAAAGAAAGTCCGTGGTACAGACACGAAAAATGCGGAGATCCGTGACAATGACACGGATAAATGAGCAAAATATTCTGTGACTATAACACGGAACTTTGTGAGATCATGTTGGAAATTAGGTAGTAGTCTTATAGTTTGATAATGAAATACAATTAAATACAAACAGTTGTAAAGGATGAAACCTTTTATGTGGTTCATTCACTTCATGTTCTTAGAGAAAGCTTAAACATGAATCTCTCGTTTTCCTTCTTCCGGTAACTTTTACTTTTTTAATACTCAAGTACAATTTTAATGTGGTACTTTTTACTTTTACTCAAGTATAATTCTGGCCAGATACTTTTACTTTTAATTGAGTAAAATTTACACTCAGTACTTGTACTTTCACTTGAGTAAAATTTTTGAGTACTCTTTACACCTCTGCATCCTGGTAGTGCTGTTCATGACTTTTGATCTGTGGTGATGTTACAGGACTATACTTTCCTTATTTTAGAGTTTATAAACACATCACACACTTATAGACTGAGGGGTGGTTTTCGGACAGGGCTTTACCAGACTAAAATGCATGTTTGATCTGCATTTATTTCAAAACACCTTGTCCTGACTAATCTAACATATACCTGTGACATTGTTTTGTCTCAAGATGCACAGCTGTAGTGTTTTTTGTATAAACTTCTTAAATTACCTAATATAAATAAGGGCTAGTCATTAATTAATTTAAACCCTGTCTGGGAAACTGCGACTGAAGGTTCAGTTTACGTAGACAAGATCTCACAGAAATTTCTTTTACAGAACAATATTACAGGGTGCCTACAGTAATTTGCATGAAATCGTAATTTGTAAACCCCAACTAAAAAATTTATTTAAGGCCCAAAAAGGAAAGCTTTAATTGTATATACAGCAAGTGCTGTGTGCAAAACACTGAACGTAGCATCAATTCAAACAAATGGTTCAGATTTAATTTAACTGTCACTTTATACTCCAAAGCACAGAAACTAAAACAGCCTAGACATTTTTATCATCTTGTGCCAGATAAAACACTGGACCTAATGATAAGCACTCTTTTTGAACCTGTTTTGGGATCAAGATTATTAATGTTCTGGTTTAGGTGTTGAACCTGATAAAATGTGAATGTTTGTAAATCTAATTTATCATTGGATCAGAATCAGCATTTGGTTGTCAGGTCTATGTAGTAAAATCTCATTCTATACTGAGCAATCAGTCTTCAGCACATATTGACCCTAATAGAAAGTGCAGTGGGTAATGTCCTTATCTCCTGAATTAAATGTCAGCAGATTCCTAGCACTTTGTTATTTTTTAATTTCTTTGGGTATTTCATTGGTTTACAAAATCTTTCAAGCATTTCAAGCTCAGTGAAATAGTGAGATACATAATAGCCAAAAGAAGTCACATTACTTTTGACCTTTTTTAAAGATTTTTAACCAATGTTTGTGTTTGAAAACTATATCTTCTGATAAAAAATTGTAACAACAGTTATAATATTATTTGTGATTATAACATTTAACTCATTCCCCGACCCCGCCAGCCTTTTTTTAAGTTCCCTGCCAGCATTTATTGTGATTTTCACAAAGTGCCTTCCAGGAAAATTTTCTTCTAAAAATATAGAAACATACAAATATATCAAATGAAAGAACAGATCCTCTGCTTTCAAACAAACAAACAAACAAAACCGGTAAAAACTGTTTCATCCTATCTATATTTTTCTCTGTTTATAAACTCTTAAAATTTTTTTTGAGTAACTAAACCCTAAACCAACTTTTTTTAGTTAATGATCTGTAAGAATGATGCTTTATTAGTGCTGTTCATTGATTTTAGTACTTTTTTTGACATTTGGATATAAAGTGTTTCAATACGACAATATATGGTGTAAAAACGTCTGATTGCTGCCCTCTTCAGGTTGAACGGTGGCTACTGCAGTTGAATTTTCCCATTGGATGTTGGGTCCAAAAAATGACTTGTGACGTAAGCAGGTTCAAGCTCACCACGCCCTTGTTACGATCTCACCACACACTTGATACGAGCTTAGTTCGTCCCCTCTATCTTCGTTGGGATCTGCACACTTTTATTGCATTTTTCAAATATTGCCAGTGGGTGGAGTCAGGCTCTGACCAGGGGTTTAGTTACCCTTTAAAGGTTTGATATATGATGTTTTATTAACAAAGTTCGGGAGGAACACGTCAAATAAAATACCTAAGTGACTCCAGCTGTTTTCAATCAGTAGCCAGTAGCACCAGCCGCTTACAATCAGTAATCAACAATAAACCCAATCAGCTCGAAAGCAAGCCATATATAAATCGAGAGTTACGTATGTAACTACGGTTCTATGAATCCCGGATGACCGCCAGAGGCGGTGCTTAAGCACTGAATGATCCATCTCGCGCATGCGCAGGTCAAGTGTTTATATCAACAAAGTCACCTGTGACCCCTGATGCCTACGGAGAGTCTATAACTTCTGGTGACATCAGCGGATCTGTTCCTACAGAATCTTCTTGCGAGTACACAGGGATTCTGAGTGACAGAACGCTCTGGCAGTCATCCGGGATTCATAGAACCGTAGTTACATACGGAACTCTCATTCTATTTCATCCCTACTGACTGCCAGAGGCGGTGGTTAAGCACTGGATGACACATACCAAAAAAGTCACGAGGAATTTAGCACATACCTTATTGAGAGGAGAGCGCAGAGTCTGGCAACAGGACCACCTCCAGTGGATGGGGGGTGGCGACATTCACCCGGTAGAACCTGGAGAAGGTACTTGGGGATGCCCATGATGCCGCCTCACAGATACGCTCCAGGGGCACGCCGCGCAGGGCCACCCATGAAGTTGAGACCGCCCTGGTAGAGTGGCACCTCACCCCGGATGGTAGGGGGTGACCACCTTGTTTATATGCCTGGGTGATTACATCCACCACCCAATGAGACAACCGCTGTTTGGAGAGAGCACAGCCCCTCCTAGGACCACCATAGCAGAGGAAGAGCTGGTCTGACTGCCTTATACGACCACGTAGGTTCTGAGAGCCCGTACGGGACACAGCAGCTGTAATCTATCCTCCCCTTCTGGGGGAGTAAATTACGCCAGGTGGATAGGTTGGTTAAGGTTTGATGATGACAAAATCTTCGGAAGAAAAGCTGAATTCGGCCACAGGGTAACCCCCGAGCCATCGGAGTTCCACCTCAAACATGAGTTACTCACAGAGAGCGCATGAAGTTCCCCAACACGCTTCGCTGACGTGATAGCAAGGAGAAAGGCAGTCTTAATAGAGACCCACTTCAGCTCTGCCTGAGCCAGGGGTTCAAAGGGAGGTGAACATAGAGAATAGAGCACCAGGTGTAGATCGCAGGCTGGGTCGCGCTGTGCTCGTGGGGGGCATAACCACCATGCACCCTTCAGAAAAAGGGACACCAATCTGAGACACCCCACAGTGTCTTTGTCCACCCGAGCATGTCGAGAGGAAATGGCTGCCACATATACCCTCAAGGTAGCCGGGGACCGGCCGTCATCCAAGAGTGACTGGAGGAACTCTAGAATCTTTGGAACTGAACAGTGCACAGGGTCCACATTCCTGTCTGAGCACCTGTTCTCATACTGCGCCCGGATAGAAGGCGCCCTTGCATTCAATATGGTATTGCAGACGCCATCTGAACACTCAGTCAGCAGCGGGTCGGGCCCTGCAGTGACCAGACCCACAGCTGCAGGCGGTGAGGATCGGGATGCCAGATTCGGCCCTGTAACTGAGACAGGAGATCCCTCCTGTCTGGGAGGCGCCAAAGTGAACCGTTGCAGAGACTGTACAACAGTGGAAACCATGTTCTTCCCGGCCAGAAGGGGGCTACCAACAGTAGCCTGTGACCCTGCTGGAGGACTCTCTGCAGTGTTGGAAGAATCAGAGGGATTGGTGGAAAAGCATAGAGGAGAACCTCTGGCCAATAGTGTGCGAGAGCATCCTGGCCCAGAGGGCTGCTCTTCTCCGTCCAGGAGAACCAGAGGGGGCAATGGGTCGATTCCTCTGAGGCAAAGAGATCCACCCCTGCCCTGCCGAAGATGTCCCAGATGCTGAGGAACACATCCGGATGAAGCCACACACCCCTTCCCCCCGGCGGAGGCTTGCAACGGGAGAGTAAGTCTGCCGCCTGATTCTGCTCCCCAGGCAAATAAATCGCCCTCAGGCTGGCCAGGTGTGGCCCTGCCCACAGCAGGAGGTCCTGGGATAACTGCAGCAGCGGTGCAGACCTGGTGCCTCCTTGGTGGTTTATGTGAGACACAGTTGAGACATTGTCTGATCACACAAGCACATGTCGGCCTCCCAGGAAGGGAAGAAAAACCTGCAATGTCCTGTGCACAGCCCACAGTTCCAGAACATTGATGTGCTGCGAGCGCTCCCGCACAGACCACAGCCCCTGAGTTGTTCGATTCTGCCACACAGCACCCCACCCCGAGAGAGTAGCATCTGTTGTGAGGATTTCCCGACGAGATGTGATGGAACCCAAGGCATGCCCTGCAGGAGAAATGACCTTACTCGCCATGGGGCCAGAGCAGGAAGGCAACGACGTGACAACTTGAGTTTTCTGTGCCGGTGCCACTGGACATCTAGATGAAAACCGTGCAACCACCTCTGGAGGGGACGCAGCGACAGCAGTCCTAGAGGAATCACGGTAGCGGCAGCCGTCAGCTTCCCTAGGAGGCGCAAAAACTCCACATAGCGTAACTGTCTGCCCTCCCAAAACAGGAGGAGGAGGCGGAGGATGTCGTCCACCCGCTGTGGTGATGGGCGAGCCTTCATGGTGATTGCATCGAGAGTCATCCCGAGAAAAAGCGTGCCCTGCGATGGAACCAGGCAACTCTTTGTAAAATTCACCCGGAGGCCCAGGCGGGCCACATGAGAGAGAAGACACGACGTGTCCAGTGCCACTTGAGACTGGGATGGCGCACAGATGAGCCAGTCGTCCAGATATGGGAGAATCTTCATGCCCCGCGACTGCAAGTGCGAAAGGGCTGCCATCACACACCTGGTGAACACCCGAGGGGAGAGGGAGAGACCGAATTGAAGCACTCGGAACTGGAAATGGCGCCCTTGAAAGGCAAACCACAGAAACTGCCGATGGTGTGGAGCTATAGGGATGTGGAAGTAGGCATCCTTCAGGTCTACTGACGTAAACCACTCTCCTTTGGCAATTGTACGTAGAACCTCTGCAGTGGTCAGCATGTGGAACCTCAGAACCTTTAGTAACCTGTAGAGACCCCTCAGGTCGAGGATAGGACGGAGTCCGCCATCTTTCTTTGCCACCAGAAAGTAAGTTGAGTAGAACCCCGCGGGGTGCAATAGGGGATCTACTGGCTCAATGGCACCCTTGTCCAGGAGGGCGGACAACTCCTGGGTGAGGGCTTGGGCTTTTGCCTGGTCGTTTATGATGGTCATCTTGACCCAGCCATGGGCTGGGGGCCGGCGTCGGAACTGAAGTTTGTACCCGTGGGTTAAGGTTGAGAGCACCCATGGGTCCCTGTTGGAGGCAGCCCAATAGCTGAGCTGCTGCTGGGAAAAACAGCCGACGGCCGACCCCCGAGCTTCAGCGCCGGGGTCCCCGGCCTCTAAAGGTTCCAGAGGCACGACGGGTTGGAAAGGACTGAGGTTGTCCTGAGGGCAGCTGAGCAGGCTGTGGACGTGGGTGCAGAGACCTTAGGTAGCCCCTGTGGACGAGAGCTGCGCTGTGGGACAGCTGGAGGACAATTGCCCAGGGGCCCAAGACCTCTAGAGGGTCCAGGGCAGCAAGGGCACAAGCAAAATACTGTATCTGGTAATCTCCCGCTGGCCACTTCATATTAAAACTGTCAACACGGGCTTTTGCGCTGCACAGAGAAACACTGCACTGCCTATGACTTTGAACGTGAGTTGAGAGTGGTTGATTTTCAGTCTCATGTGGACTGACCAATGAAGAGAGGGCCTCAAGTTAAGACCCTCTCCTCATTGGTCAGTCCGCATGAGGTGGGTCAAAGGTTCGCAGAGCGTTAGTTATTTTCACGGAACAAAGCACTCACGGTCATAACACAGACCAACCAAATAAATAAATAAAAACCTTTTCTGCATGAACACTTAAAATGAATTGCATTAAATAGTTTGCCACCGTTTGCCACTGAACCTGCATTAACGACGACAGTGGGGCTTCCGGCCTTAGTCAAACGGTTTGGCACGTATGGTTGGGTTGCGATTTTGGTGCTTTCGTGTGTCTTGTGAATAGTATACCATACAGACCCGTTTGCCACTGAACCTGCATTAACGACGACAGTGGGGCCTCCAGCCTTAGTCAAACGGGTTGGTATGTATGGTCGGGTTGTGTTTTTCGCGCTTTCGTGTGTCTTGTGAATAGTATGCCATACATACCCGTTTGCCACTGAACCTGCATTAACGACGACAGTGGGGCCTCCAGCCTTAGTCAAACGGGTTGGTATGTATGGTCGGGTTGCGTTTTTCGCGCTTTCGTGTGTCTTGTGAATAGTATGCCATACAGACCCGTTTGCCACTGAACCTGCATTAACGACGACAGTGGGGCTCCCGGCCTTAGTCAAACGGGTTAGCACGTATGGTCGGGTTGCGATGTTTTTTTTTTTTTTTAGCGTTTTCTCCTGGTCCTGTAAATGGTATACAATATAGACCCGTTTGCCACTGAACCTGCATTAACGACGACAGTGGGGCTTTAGGCCTTAGTCAAACGGGTCGTCAGGTTTCATTTTCTCTTAAAGATCGGAAGGTGACCCTTATTTACCATATATACCCTCGCATTGGGCCCCCAATTTGCTAAATCCTCAACTGTGGATAACATAATTATGCCGCAATATTTAGTCTGTCTGGAACTAAGCTGAGTTAAACCACATCACTGTGTGACACTTCAATACATATGAACGGCCGCTACGCTAATACGATTTTGTTTTTCTCTCCCTGTCTCGTCCTCGACCCGAGGACAACGAGACAAACAGACCCAGTCCCGGTAGATGTGAAAGTCGGCACACCTCTGATCTACTGGCCGTCCTTCAACGTTATGCCCAGCTGATGCCTGACCAACGATCACCGGCAGAACCGCTTAATCTCCGCTAAATCTCCATTTCCGTTCTCCCAAGGGTTTTTCCCTCCTAGGACTTATTTTTCCTCGGATAAAAGCCCGGGTTTTTTTTTCTCCTAGGGGGTTTTTCACCCCGGGGAGGCAGCCTTTTTGGGCTTTACCTAGCTTCCTCTTCTATACGTTGCTTTAGTAATACGTGCACTTATAATATTGAGTCATAGCCGCAGCAAATTTAACTGCTCATGCTATCATGTATTTTGTTGTGCTAGCTGTCGTTTTTCTGTGCTTTTCACTGCTTCTATTTATGTAAAGCTGCTTTGAAACAATTGACTTTTGTGAAAAGCGCTATATAAATAAAATTGAATTGAATTGAATTGAAATGTGACGCAACGCGATGCTACAACAGAAAAAAATGAGACATGGAGAAGCTAAGTGGGAGCGCGAAGCTGAAATTAAAAATGGAAAAGGACATCAGAAAGCAGAAAATATAAAAAAAAAGTATAAACAGTGGTGTAGTCTACATTATACACAGGTATCTGCGCAATCGTATCCGCGTATCAAATCAAATTACTTTAGCGGCGCGAAAGTGACTGGGGAGCAGACTGTTGTGGCGCCACAAGAATCCACTGGCGAGTGACAGTAAAGTACCGCAAGAGCGATTCCAGTTATCACAAGGAGAAATCTGCTTTGAATCGCTCACGCGGTACTTTGACATCACCAAGAGGTCTGCTTAGCGCCAAATGAAGTCGAACCTGCAGTGTAGCTGCTCACATGACACTGTAAACAAAAAGTCTATGTAGAGAATTGAACGAGTGGATGAGTGCTATAACATAAAATCCGGAGAGTTAACAACGCACATGTGAGTAAACAACATTTAAATCATCAGTCCAGTTTACTACTTTATCTGGAGGTAAGGATCCAAAATGCAATAAAATAAGCCAGTGTTTATGCCCTGATGGTTTTTAGCTGCCCTCAGTTCCTCTTCAGCATGTTTGCTTGTGCTTCACAGTGTTAAACTTCCCTTCTCTGTGTTCATTTATATATCTACGTTCAAGATGTATATGATCTTAAACTTCTGTGAGGAAATTCATGTCTGCATTGATGTTCAGTTCAGTCTTGCAAATTATCATTTCCATTGGTTTGGGTGTCTAATGTGAGGCTACATGATGGTCTTGTAATAATACTTGTAAACAGTTTATTTAATTTTAAAAAAGTTGAGTAACTTTTGGCCTTGAGTTAGATGTTGATTAACACTAAACCAGTCTAAAAATCAGTCCAGTTTCCCCAGCTGTAAACCTGTTGGCTGTTAAAGTCTTTTTTTCTTATAATAAACTGACATGTTGATAACACATTCAGTTTATGTGTTTATGAGTACACTTCGGAGATTATACAGATGCTGATGTGTTTTGTTTTCATAGCATCATATGTAAGTGAATGTCTTTGATAGGGGACATAGTAGTGCATTTGTATGAGCATTTAACTATTTGTAAATCAAAATACACCCGATGACAGTTGGAATTTGAAGTATTGAGTATATTTACTGTATATTACAGTAATATATTCTGTATATGACCATATTATGGTGAAACCGGAGTCATGATGATGGGGCCCTTGAATATTGTTGCCCAGGGTATAACAAAGTGTTAATATGGCCCTGTCCTCTTGTTCCACCGGAACACTGCGGAGGGTTCTCCTACAGGCCTCAGTGAGAGGAGATTGTGCCAACCATACCTGGCGGCAAGCCTGCACAAGAGTAGACATCAACCGCCCCAATTCCCTAGACATCAATGCGAATGCTTGTAGTGAAGCATTGCTAAAATCGTGGACAGAGGCATCCAACTCAGTCTCCTGCAGGGAAGCTGACAAAGCGAGCATCAGGTGGGACATGGAGTTACCGATGCGTCCCATGCGATCCGCTGCATCATAGGCCTTACAGAGCAGGTCATCTGTAACCCGGCACTGGGGACGAGGGCACCTAGCATCCGGCCTCAAAGCCTCATCAGGTGAGATGATGAGAGCCGCTATTGTCGGCTCAACTGCTGACATGCGGTCCAATCCGAACTTCTGTGCGTCCTGCATTGCTGCCAGGGTCCGGCCATCGGACGTTGCATGAGAGAGGGCCTTAGAATCCCTCCAACATGCCTGCAACCCCCTCAAATACTCCTCTGATGGGGGCTCAGTAAAGCTGACGGAGGCTGGGACACGCCTGAAAAAAGCACTGGCCGGAGCCGGCTGAGTTTGCGGCACGTCCAACTGGAGACGGGCAAGAGCCATACGAATGATGGCTCCCATAGAGCAGTCCTCAACACCACCAGTAGAGCTATGGGTTGAAGAACGGGAGCCGGCCGCAGAAGGTTGGGAGGCTCCCATCTGTGGAAGTACCTTTGGCTCATATTCATTAAACTGGCCAGCTGACGCTGCCATGGAAAGGGCATCGTCCTCTGACTCCAAGGAGGCTGCCGAAGGGACAAAATCATCTGGCGGCTCTGCTCCAGTCCCGGACTGGAAAGCCAGGAAGAGGGACTTAATAGTATTGAGCTCCGCTGTTAGTTGGTCCACTTTAGAGGCAAGCCGGGGTCCCTTAGCCTTTTTTGCAGAAGTGGGGCCTGCGGCCTCAGCAGCCTGACGTTTAGACTGCCCAGTCTGATCTGGAACCAGTCGCTGGGCTGGGGTCAAATGTCCAATCGACGAAGTAGAGCCCAACAGTTGCTGCACCTCAGCCAGTCTAACTGCCCGAGGCATGATACCACAGTTCATGCAGGGGTCGTCAGAAAGACCCTCCTTTAAATGTTCAAAGCCAAGACATGAGGGACATAAATCATGGCCATCCTCAAGCTGCAGAGGAGCCATACAGGCCGAGCAGGAGTGGTTGCCAACCATGCTGGCAACTGAGAAAAATAAAAAAGGTAGCCTCAGCGGAAACGCTGCCACCAATTAGTCACGGTGGCACACCTATGCCTGGAGCGGGAGCGAAAACACTGCCTTCACCAGCTAAGGGTAAACTATCCCAACGAAAAAATAGACACAGAATGCAGTACAGATGCTGGGAGAGGGAGCGAAAGCACAACCTTCACCAACAAATGTAGCAAAAAAGAAAAAAGATTAGCTTCAGCGGGAACACTGCCACCAATCTAGTCACTGAGGCACAAATATGCTGGGAACGGGAGCGAAAGCACTGCCTTCACCAGCTTAGGGTAAACAAATATAAGACACTAAACACAGTACCGGGAGCGGGAGCGAAAGCACAACCGTCACCGCAAACGTTGTGAAGCCAGTTAAGGGTAAGCGCTATTAACAAAAACCGGCACAACCGAGTTGGCACGAATACACAAAGCGCAGTTAAGCGCCGAAACGTTTAACAAAAAACTGGCACAACCGAGTTGTTGCAAAATACACAAAGCGCAGTTAAGCGCCGAACGATTAACAAAAAACTGACACAACCGAGTAGGTACTAAATACACAAAGCGCAGTTAAAACGCAAAAAGACGTTTAACAAAATAAACCGGCACAACCGAGTTGGCACGAAGTAACTACATGAGCGTAGTTAAACAATCAACCAAAAACGCGTCCGTGTTACAACAATAAATCGTAGATGAATCAATAATCTAAACGGTAACTGTTAACGTTAGATTACATATGTCGGGAGAGGGAGCGAAAACACAGCCGTCACCAACAAATGCACCAAACGAGCAGTTATATATAAAGTTTGTAACTCACCTGTCGGTGGATTCCGTTGCGGCCTTTGGAGGGCGGGCAACTCGCTGCTCCGACAAAAAAATGTCACAAGGCCACCAGCAACGAATGAAACACAATATCCTAGTATTTTGCTAGCGTGGAAAAAACAACCTGTGAAGCGAGAAGATGAAAAGGAACAGATCCGCTGATGTCACCGGAAGGTATAGACTCCGTGGGCATCAGGGGTCACGGGTGACTTTGTTGATATAAACACTCGACTTGCGCATGCGCAAGATGGATCATTCAGTGCTTAAGCACCGCCTCTGGCGGTCAGTAGGGATGAAATAGAACACAGTTGAACTCTTGCATCTTTCAGAATTGGTTTGTGTAAACAACACCATGTCAGAGATCAAACTTTTCCCGTCGGACGACGAATCTCTCTTCTCACAGGAGGCTTTGTCTATGCCAGCCACCCCATCAAACGCCTATATTCCAGCAGACAATTTTGATGAGTCTCCAACTCGAGTGCACGGTCACCAGCCAATCTGCGCTGATACCCTCACTCCAAGAAGGAAGAGAAAGCATTCACCTCCACCGATGAGACGCAATTCTTCCCCCTCGTCCGCATCATCTTCCCCCTCTTCCCCACCATCCTCTTATTCACTGGCCCAGCCAACCATTCCAGCAATAGGGAAATGAACAGTGCAAGGTCAAGCACTAACTAACGCGGACATCCATTACCCTAGAAGAATGAACAAGGCTGAATTATATGAATTATTCACAAACTTGCAATCAAAAAACGTGCCCCTTTAAAACCCCATCACCATCGAAGGTCGACAAAAAACCCACGAGGAAGACAAATAAAGCTAATCCACCTACATCTCAGGATTCTTTAACAGTAAGACCAAAACTCTGTCGACCTCCAGGTAAGAGTAACGAGCCCGTTCGCTTCCCAAAACTCCATCAGCAGCAGCGAGCACAAGATCACCTCAGTTTTTCTACGCTGGACTGTATTCCTCAAAACTCAATTCCTCAAAAAAATTGCCTTTTTCCCTGTTCACAGCTACCCAGATGCCTCTTCCTTCTAACGCCATCACTTCAAATCCGCCCCCCATAGCCAGCTAAATCAGAGCGCAGATCCTATCAGGTGCGGACATAGATCTATCTTCTCTGATTCCAATCACCAAATCGATTGCGGTGATTTTTCAGCCACCCTAAAAAACCCAAAACACCAAAAAATTACTTATCGACTACTGTGAATATTTTACGTTTGTGTTACAAACCAGAGCGGGCTGCTGATGCCCCTCCGGGCATTCCCCCTTGAGGAGGTCCCCGAAGCACCCCAATGACCAAACACACGAAGCAGGTAAGTAAAAGTTAAAACAAACTTTATTAAAATTATTTAAAACTTTGGTGGGAAATGGGGAGCTAAAATAATCCTTCCTCTTCTGCCCCGCAGTTGGTCCTGCAGGAGGGGAGAGGGCCAGTTGCCAAGGACAGGGGCACTACTAAGGGGGAGACAGGGGGACGAAGCTCCTTCTCCTTTGTCTCTTGAACCCGTGGTGCTCTCCTCTTCTCCTGGAGGCAGAATAAGACAGCAATTAGTGGATGCACTGATGTAGGGCAACTACCTGCTCTGCCGTTCCACGTCCCGCTCCGGCGAGTGACCGTGGTATATTCAGGTAAGGGGAAGTTTCCTTCGTGTTAATAACTTCCTCTTCTGCTCTTATTCCACAGGACGGCCGACCCTTTCCTCCGTCCACAGCCTGCTGGGTTCCACGCTCATCCTGGATGCCTACTACAGTCACACACACAAGAGACACGTTTGGGAAATCACGTTAGACTGTCGTGCTTTTCTCCGGCACTGAGGTTTTACGATGACAAGCTGCTGGACTGAGAGCAACTCCACTTTCTACTTTCAGGCTACTTCGGAGACGCTGCGGGGTCGTACTCCACCAGGCTGGTGGATACACAAGGTAAGTATAGACTTGGCTAGGCGCACTGGACTGGATTTACAGGGTCGCTCAGGTAAGTTGGCCTTGGACTTCACCCTGGGACTACTCTACGGTTCACTGGGCGTTCTGCCCTGAATCAACAGACGAGTCGGGTATGTATAGCTTTTAGCTTGGTTCTCGGGTGGCTCTGCGGTTCACTGGGCGTGCTGCTCTGTATCAACAGACAACTTGGGTACGTATAGCTTTAGCTTGGTTCTAGGGTGGCTCTGCGGTTCACTGGGCGTGCTGCTCTGAATCAACAGATAACTTGGGTACATATAGCTTTAGCTTGGTTCTAGGGTGGCTCTGCGGTTCACTGGGTGTGCTGCTCTGAATCAACAGACCACTTGGGTACGTATAGCTTTAGCTTGGTTCTAGGGTGGCTCTGCGGTTCACTGGGCGTGCTGCTCTGAGTCTACAAACTCTTCAGGTAAGTATGACGGTTAACTTAACTCTCTCTCTTGATCACACTCAAACATTCCAAGTAGGTATCACAATGTAAGTGAGAGAATTTATACGTCACCTAACCTTTGTCTACGGTGAGAGAATGCAGGCTTTACCCTCTTCCAATCAGCTGCTGCTGGCTTGGTCACGGTCGATACCGTCTTGAGAGGCGGAGGGGATGTAGATGGGACTGCGAGATGATGTCCGTAACAGACCCGTTAACTCCTTTTCCTCTCCAGGGTTAGATCGACACCTAAATTGGTGGAACAGACAGCTAGGCCTCCTCTCCAACACAGGGTATGCACACAACAGTTAGTTTGAAATTTCACAATTTCTCTACTTCCTTTAGCCTCACTGTGATCTCTCCCACAGCACATCAATACTGTACTCACAATCCCCTTCGTTGTTTGGACACACAGGCGGGGGGTAGAAAGGTAAGTCCACGATGGTAATCACACCACGGTAGCTCCACGACACACCTCACCGCAACTGGCTCGACTAGGGGCGGTACGGGCGACAGGAGACACGGCACAGCACTGCAAATACTTCAGGTGCACACACGTCAATAATTCACACTCACCCACGGCAATCCACACTTCTTAGTGACAGATAAGGCCCATACCTCCACTCAGAGTCAAGTACTTCACTGGGGGGGAGACGTTGCAATCGCTGCCACGGGCGGTGGTCTGGGTGTCACGTTTCCCCACACAATGGTCTGCGTGTCTTACACTCCTCTGGCTCACCCACCGGCTTCTTACTACACGGTGGGGCCACTACACAGCAACACACTCCACACAAAAGAGTTTACTGTCCGTTATTTCAATGCCTCAGTGAATGTAAACATCTACTTGTACTCACGGTCTGACACCATGTATCTCTCTTCCTCTGTATTCGTTTGTCCTATTCTTGCGGTTCCCCAAACCGCTTGACTCCAGGAAACCTCCGCTCAGAATCGTACTTTGCTGTAGCCTTGAGTGCACATGTACACACACAGGTAAGAATACACTTCTTAAATATAATTTGTCCTCCTCCAAACCTGTTTCAATGACTCGGTTCTTCTGTTCTTTTTACTCCACAGATCGTCTCTTCGAGTCCGTACCCTTGGCTTTGCCACATCAACCCACCGCTTTGCCACAACATCCGCTCTAACATCCACCAGACAAAGGGAACAACAATAAACAACATCTTGTATTTCACATGCTCTATTTATACTTCCTGCTTCCCTTGAATTGTCCAGTCAGCGTTCGCCACCTCAGCGTGTACACCTGTCGCTTGTTTTCGCTGATTGCGTTGCCCGGGGTTACCCGGAAGTGCCGGTGTTTGGGTAAATCGGTCCAGGCAGAACTCTTCTCTTTAACTTTGGTTCCGCCCCTATAGTCACTCGTGACATTTGTCCTTAAAATTACCTCAGCACCCTGATCCTGAATTTACTAAATATCTGCTGTCTGGCCTCGAGCACGGTTTTGAACCAGGTCTAAAAAGCATCCCCTCACAAAATATGATTTGTGATACTCTTTAATCCGCTCTAATCGAACAAGACACAAGACACTTTCAACAACCCCCCTTTCGAATCAGCCCTATTGGAGTAGCTACAAGAAAATTTTCCATTAAAAAACGCCTAATAATCGACTTTTCAGCCCTGCATAATTCTCTGTTTCCAAGCATAAACAGCCTCATCCCGCTAGATGAATTCTCTATCCACAACCACAATATTGACCAAGCAATTTCATTAATAAAAAACGCTGTGCACGGCGCTTGGCTCGCTAAAGTCGACATTACCTCAGCTTTTAAAGTTTTCCCATCCACCCAGATTGGTGGCATTTTTTTGTCTTTCGATGACACGAAAAATATTACTTCACCGTCCGCCTAACCTTTGGCTGCAAAAGAAGCCCTAAGATTTTTGACATGCTATCAGAAGAAATTTGCTGGATTCTCTAACAATTACGCAATTCCCTACCTCATTCACCTGCTCGACGATTTCTTAATCATATGGCCTCCCGACGCCATCCCAGCAATGCATCTCAATACAGTCCAAAACTTTTTTCCGAGCCCTGTGTTCCCATCGCCCAGGAAAAAAACAGTGGCCCAGACATGTCATTGGAATTCTTAGGCATCAATTTGGACACCGTTAAATTTCAAGCTTCTTTACCCAAAGAAAAAAATCGACAGAATAATTCTGGTCTCATCCACGTTACTAGCGCAAACTTCTTTCTCTGCTCGTCCACCTAAATTTCACAATGCCAATTCATGCCGTGAGGAGCTAAAACTATGGAACTGTTTGAACTGTATCCGCTCGTAGCAGCAGCATTCCAATGGGGACAAGAATGGTCCACAAATAACAGTATTGTTTACTGCGACAATGAAGCAACCCTGCATTGTATTAATAAAACCCGCTCTCACGCACACGCAATGATGCCACTATTAAGACACCTCATTTGGATCGCAGCTTGCAATGAATTTATTATAACAGCCAAACATGTTCCTGGATCAAAAAATCTAATCACTGACTCTCTCTCACGCTTTGCTTGTCAGAAATTCAGGCAGCTGGCTCCAGAAGCAGACCCCAACCCAATGCCAGTACCTCACTATTCGGAATTAATCTTCCCTTCAACCATTCCTTGAGACCATTAGTCGACACTTCTCTCAATTCAATTTTCCAAACCTTTTCCACCAGAACTCTCCAATCACATCTAACAGCCTGGAGATGTTTTAAAACCTTTAATTTAATTTTTTATCTCCCATTCCCAGATTTCTCACTGCATTAAAGGCTATCTAAGCGGAATCCAACTTTTCCATAAATTAATTTTCGGCTCTCCCTCCCCTGCTCTAACAAATTCACAGACATCACTGCTTATTAAAGGCATCCAAAAGAACCACCCCACTTGCCCAGATGCTAGACAACCTTTAACACTAGTACCCTGCGTCTAGGCTACCATTCCATCAATACAGCTCGCACATTGAATCCAATGTTTATTTTGGCCTTTTTCAGGTTTCTCAGATCCTCTGAACTCACAACTACCTCAAATTTTAACCCAAAGATTCATCCCACAATTTCAGATCTATCCCTAATAGACGATGAAACTATCTCCTACTTTATCAAACAGTAATACAGACAAATTCAAAAAAGGGCATTTCATTTATATTTTCAACCTCCATTCACCTATCCAACCTTATGTCACAGGTCGGAGCGGACCACAGATGTTAGAAGTCACGCCCCTTCCTAGTTTCCACCTCGAGGAGGTCCCAAAGCCACCCCAATGACCAGACACACAGAGAGCTTAAGTATAATTAAAATGAACTTTATTTAAATTAATTAAAATTACTGTTGGGAAGGGGGAGAGGGGAAGTTAAAATAATTCTTCTTCTGCCCTCCAGCTGACTCTTACAGGGGGGAAAGAGGGCCAGGTGCCAGGGGCCCAGGCACTACTGAAAGGGGGGGAGACAGGGGGACGAGGCTCCTTCGCCTTGGTCTCTTGAACCCGTGGCGCCCTCCTCTTCTCCTGGAGGCAGAAGTAAAACAGACACACAATCAATATTTGATCCGGTGAAAGTGGCTACCTGTTACTTGGTTCCGTAGAGTTGACTGATAATTGACTCAATCCTCCAATGTCTTCACACAGGGTGCTTGGGACTACACCTTCCTTGGTGATGTACACTTCAATCTGGAAGCCTGTGGCCGTGAACAAAGGTAAGTACTTCTCCAATGCACTGGGACTTCACTCCCACCCTGGAGGCTCGTAAATATGGAACAGACAACACTTTACAGGGGACTGGGACTTTATGCTCACTTTGGCAGCTCGTAGCAGTGGACAAAGGTAAGTATTACACAGGTAACTGGGACTTTACTTTCTCCCTCTGGAGGCTCGTAGCTGTGGGCACAGTTAAACACTTTACAGGTGACTGGGGCTTTATTCTCACTTGGTAACTCGTAACTGCGGACGAAGGTAAGTATTCTTACAAATGACTGGGACTGTACTGTGGCCCTACAATCGCTCAACACAACAGGTATTTCACACAGAGTATTGCTCCTGGGCGGTAGACTTACGATTAAATGCTACAAAACAGTGGGTAGATGGACTTACAGACCTCCGATAGACAGGCGTGTTGACACGGCCTGCACAGAGGCTCCCTGTACGTCGAGGGGACATTGGGTACGGTCGTGTGGAGCCGAACGATTCCCTCTCTTCTCTTCCACTTGCGGTTCCAGAGATCTATACAGGGGCGAACCTTGTAGAGGCTCCACACAGGTATGATTATTCCACACTTAATTTGCAGCAGTAAAAATTCCTTCTTATCTATCGATATACCTTGGGGCTGTTAATCACACCAGTCTTGCTTGCATGTATACTTTACCACCACCGTCAAAGAGCCGGAAAGGATCCAAAGGTTTATGCAGGACATCACATTTAGGTCCCCATGCAGGAAGTACGATTTATATCTGCCTTAGAGTAACACTCCACTAGCCTAAACGTGCACTAATATCACCACGACTCCTCTAGCTTCGGCGTGGCTTCTGTCGACACAACCACAGCAATACAATGCAAGATTTCAAGTGTACACACTCACGGCAAAGACAAAAGACTCACCCACAGCACTCCACACACTTCAAGTGAAATAAGGACAGAGCCATCATTCACTAGGCTTCGTCCTGGGGTTCGTTGGGCGCTGTTCTTAGTGGAGAGAAAGGCATCTGAAGATGGCCGCCTGACCTTCTACGTTTGTTTCTAGTATTACTCCCCAGCTCACCCACACTTCTTTCCACAGTGGGGCCGTTAATCTGTTTATTAGAAGCTCACAATACACGTTGGATAATGCGCTCTCTTCAATGATGCACAGTACACAATAGACGATGTTACTCACATATGATGATAACACTCTGCCTTTGTCTCTTTCTTCTTACAGCTGTCTGCCCTCTTCACACCATCGGCTGCCTGCCACTGTCGATCGTCCTTGACGATATTTCCGGTGAGTAGCTCCTAAACTACTTCTCAATACACATCAAAAGGTACAGATACTGTTTCATCATAACATCAATTGAATGTCATATACTCAGCCCAGTATTTCGTATCCTTGTTTCCTTCTTCACCCAGTCAATGTCAACCTCCACCTTCTCCAGCAGTGACTTCACCCAGACCTTCACTCTTTGCACCAGATCGGTTTGTAAGCACATCGTTTGTATTTCTGAGGCTCTCTCTTTATACTCCTCATTAGCCAATCCCCAAACGCCGCGTTTACTGTTCGCACCTGTGTCCAATACGGCCCAATTTGCCTCTCGGAGCTTACCGGAAGTTCTGGTGTTTGCGGTTAACCGTCCGGGCGAAAACCATCTCCGGGCGGAACCAATCTTCCCCGCTTTTAGTTCCGCCCCATGAAAAAGTCACAATGTGACACTTACCAAACCCTCAAATCCTACCTTCAATTCAGGAAATTAACAAGCAAATACCCCTCAGACCCACTATTTATAAACGACGCAAAACATCCAATCACACGCTTTTGGTTTCAAAAACATTTAAAATTAGTCCTGATCCAATCAGGCATCCCAGCAGAACACCTTTCAGGTCAATCATTCCGCATAGGTGCTGCAACCACAGCCACCCAAAAAGGGCTCTCCTGGCAGCAGATCCAAGCTCTTGGTCGTTGGTCATCTGAAGCTTTCAAAAGCTATATCAGATCTAACCGCTTCCACATTAAAAAAAGCGCACCAAACCCTTATCAGTTAAATTAACTCCGATCACAAAAGGGGGGCTAACCATCCAATTGCAGCGAGTATTGAAACAAACAAGAAAAGCCCCATAATATAAATTATCAAATTTCCCCACCCCATCGCCAGCGAGGCTTACCTGTCCGATCGTTGTGAGTATTGAATTCAATTCAATTTCAATTCAATTTTATTAGCGCTTTTCACAATTGATAATTGTTGCAAAGCAGCTTTACATGAGGATAAACCGTACAAGCGAGCGTATTAATAATGTAACTTATACAGTAAAGTGCTAAGTTAAGCCAAAGTTGGCTGACTCTCCCTGGGACTAAAAAACCCCCTTAGGAGAAAACCCGGTGGGAAAAACTCCTAGAAGGACAAAAAACCCTAGGGAGAAATTAATATATATATATATATATATATATATATATATATATATATATATATAGACACGGTAGGGATAGGAAGCGGGTAAGCGGATTAAACTGGTTCAGCCGGTGGTCGTTGGTCGCGCATCGGCTGAGCATCACGTTGAAGGACAGCCAGTAGATCAGTGGTGCGATGACCTTCACAGCTACAGGAACTGGGTCTGTTTGTCTCATTGTCCTCGGGTTTGAGGACGAGACAGGGAGACAAAAACAGAATTCTATTAGCGTAGGGGCCGTTCGCATGTAATGCAGGTGTCATACATTATAGTGGTTTAATTCACCTCGGTTCCAGACAGGCTAACTATTGTGGCAAGAGTAAATTACCCATATGAGGTATGTGAGTGCTTTGTTCTAGACAAGATAACTACTGCGGGAAAAGTACATTTACTGGAAATTCTATGTGAATGCTTTGTTAAAGAAGAATGTCTTAAGTTTAGATTTAAATTGCTCGACTGTGTCTGATACTCGAACATTTTTTGGTAAATCATTCCAGAGCTTAGGGGCCATGTAGGAAAAGGATCTACCACTTTAGACACTTTTGATATTCTAGGGATAATTAAGTAACCAGATTTTTGTGATCGCAGTTTACGTGGTGGATTGTATTCTGATAGTAGTTCTTTAATATACGAGGGGGCTAGGCCATTTAAGGCTTTGTAGGTGATTAGTAATATTTTAAATTGTATGCGATATTTAACTGGTAGCCAGTGTAAAGATGCCAGAATTGGATTAATGTGGTCAAACTTTTTAGGGCGAGTAAGCACTCTTGCGGCGGCATTTTGAACCAGCTGTAGCTTGTTTACCTGATTTGCTTTGCATCTCCCGAGTAACGAGTTACAATAGTCTATTTTAGAGGTCACAAAAGCATGGATAAGCTTTTCTGCATCTGATGCAGACAGCATATGGCGTATTTTTGAGATATTTCTATGATGGAAGAATGCTGTGCGGCAGACGTTGGAGATATGACTATCGAAAGATAGATTGCTGTCAAACATTACGCCTAAATTCTTAACCGTGGAAGATGGCACCACCATGCAGCCATCCATGGGCAACTTGTAATCTGACATATTATGTTTGGAGCGATTTGGTTCAATAATAAGTATCTCAGTCTTATTGGAGTTTAGCATAAGAAAGTTATGTGCCATCCAGTCCCTAATATCACTAATGCAGTCTGTTTGCTTAGCAAACTGGTGGGTTTCGCTAGGATGTGAGGAGATGTAAAGCTGGAGATCATCCGCATAGCAGTGAAAACTTATGTTATGTTTCCTGATAATGTCTCCTAGAGGTAACATATATAACGAGAATAGGATAGGGCCTAGAATTGATCCTTTAGGTACGCCGTATTTAACGGGGGAGTGATAGGACTCTTCCTCATTAACATAAACAAAGTGATATCGATTGGTTAGATACGATCTAAACCAGGCTAACGCCTGACCACTGATGCCAACATAGTTTTCTAGTCTATTGAGTAGGATGCTGTGATCTATTGTGTCAAAGGCTGCACTAAGGTCTAGTAATATAAGGATTGAGATTTCACCACGATCGGATGTTAATAAGAGGTCATTTGTAACTCTAAGCAGCGCTGTTTCTGTGCTATGGTGGGGCCTGAATCCTGTTTGGAACTTTTCATATGTATTATTATTCGCCATGAATGTGCGTAGCTGGCTTGCCACTACTTTTTCTAATATTTTAGAAAGAAAAGGTAGATTTGAGATTGGTCTAAAGTTATTAAGATCTCCCTGGTCAAGGTTTGGTTTTTTAATGAGCGGTCTAATAACTGCTAGTTTGAAAGCTGTTGGAATGTATCCTAATTCTAGCGATGAGTTAAAGATATTTAGTACCGTGTCTGACACTACATGAAATACCTCTTTTAGTAATTTTGTGGGAACGGGGTCCAATATACAGGACGATGATTTAGATGACGTTACTAATTTAGAGAGCTCTTCTATTGTAGTAAGCAGAGCCGGCCCCGCCACTAAACGACACTTGCAATTGCAAAGGGCCTCGTGGTCAGCAGAGGGCCCCCTAAAGTCACTAAGCTAGTGGTTGAAAAAAAATCATTCATCAAAAGTAACTTAAAATAAATATAAATATTCATTATTTATTATTATGGCAATGTTAAAAAGGCTGTTACTTGTTATTATAGTTATTATGAAAGTTGGCTAATAAGATCTCTTTCTTGTCGAGATTAATTAACACACAGCATCCGGCGCAGCAGCCAATCAGTGCCCACGATCTATGTGCAGGCGAACATCCCGCCCATAGAACGCAAAGTTGAGTTGAGCCGGATCGCTGATACAGACGCGAACTTTTGCTGTTGCTTTAAGGACAATTTCTTTAATGTTATGTGTGTTTGTGCATAAATGCAAAGTAAGTGGATCTTATTTGACTTCGGTAATGACCAAACCTGTGTTCTGTTTGACTTCTCTTTCTTATATTTGCCATCATAACGTGAATTGGTTTATTAAGCTTAATAATTAATATTTAAACGGTTTAACGTGGTAAATTAATTCTGTTACGCTTATATTTCACGTATGCCATTGTTATTTCTACATATTTATGTCATTAGTGTAATTATATTGTTAAACGTCTGAATTTAAAGTGTTTTATGTGTAAGAGTAAACAAACTCATGCGCATATGCGTGGTACATGTCCAGACAGCGCACCGTTGTTAAACCACCTGCTAGCCTTAGCAAAAGTGTATAATGTCACGGTTCAGTCTTTAATATAAACTATCAATGCATATGACATACAGTAGCCAGCTTTGTTAGATTAATGTTATGAATGCAATGTTAATTGTTAATCTTCAATTAATAATATTATTTGCAAGTTAATTGTTATTATCCACAAACCTATGTTTGTGTCAGATTTAGCTCATCTCAAACAAGCCTATGAACTTTTGTTATGCTATTTACGTAAGGGATAATATATAGTGAGGCGGTTGTTATTGCGAATGTTAGGTATTTTGAATCTTGATTGTGGTGTTTTAGATATTATTGTTAATTTTGTTTATTTGAAAAATTTTAACATTTAAGTATATTAATAAATAATAGTAACATTTATATTTATTATTTTATGTAATATTTTATTTAAATGTTATTCTATTAACTCTATTTCATTTAAATTATATATAGGCTGTTGTTTGTGCCTCTTAAACTCTGGTGTCAATTAAAAATGTTTCTTTGACTGTCAGTGAAAATCACTTTATCAGTCTTTTTATTCAGCAAGTTCATCAGTGTGTGTTTGTTGCACTGCACTGCCATTCAGTTCAGTGGTATCATATTTTTCTGTTAAACATCAAACATGGAACTCAAATCAAGAACTCAAGGGGGCAGTTTCCCTGACAGGAATTAAACTAGTCCTAGACTAAAATAAAAGTAGGCTAAGAGCTGTCCAAACTGAAAAAAGCTTGCACTGACATATCTTAAAATACACCAATGCCCTTTGTTTTGCCTCAAAATCCACACAAATAATGTTTTTAGTATGGCATTTTTGTTAAAATTAGTTATGTGTTCTAATTAAACTAAGGCCGAGTCCTGTCTTAAGATATTCCCTGTCCGGGATCACCCCAAGGTCTTTTATTGTCATTCTGTAGGCTACATGTTGCCACATAAGAACGAAATACGTACTCAGGACCAGCAATGTAAAAAAAGATCATTAACATACAGTATACATAGAATAATTAAAACATAATTTAATAGACACATTTAAAAAAAATAACATAGTAGATATAATATGTGCAGTATACTCATAAGGTAGTCATTGCTTTTCTTTAGGCCTAACTTAAAACGGTCAAAGGGGCCTCCGACCAAATTTTGCTTAGGGCCCCCAAAGGTCTAGTGCCGGCTCTGGTAGTAAGTTTAAATGACTCAAGATGTTCGTATGATAATCTAGTGGTAAATGTACTATTGGGTAGAGTGGTGGCTGCTTGCGTAGTTTCTATGTTTTCCCTAATAAACATAATTTGTTAGTAAAGAAGTTCATGAAGTCGTTACTATTGTGTTGGAGTTTACTATTGGTTTCTGTTTGTTCTTTGTTTCTAGTCAGTTTCGCAACTGTGCTAAAGAGGAAACGAGGGTTGTTATGATTTTCTTTAATAAGCGTACTGAGATAGGTAGATCTGGCGGTTTTAATAGCCTGTCTGTAGTGTTGAACACTCTCTTTCTTTGCTGAACGCCATACCTCTAACTTTTTAGAGGTATGTTTTTTTTTTTTTTTGTCCATTTATCTAGCTACTTTTTTAAGGGCTGCAGTATGATGGTCATACCATGGAGCTGGCGTTTTTTCTTTGATTCTCCTTTTTCGAATGGGAGCAACAGCATCCACCGTGCTAGAACAAACGTTGTTCAGGTTTTCTATTATAATATCCAGATCTTCATGGTTATCTGCTACATGTTTCATTTGAGACAGGTCTGAAAGAGTGCTAATAAAGCTATCTTAAGTGGTGGAAATTATTGTTCTGGCTAATCTGTAACATGTTGTAGACTGAGCAGTCCTATCTAGAAGTATTGTGTATGACACAAGGCAATGGTCTGAAACGGCATCGCTCTTGGGTGATATTTCGATGTCATTAATATTGAGTCCAAGTGACAGAATTAAGTCTAATGTGTGCTTGCGAGTATGCGCAACATCGATAAACGCACGTCCTAATGCATCTTTTGAGTTATCCACATGGATATTAAAATCACCAACGATAAGAGCTTTATCTACAGTGACTGTAAGCTCAGATAGGAAGTCTGCTATTTCTTTAAGAAAATCTGTGTGGTGGCCCGGAGGCCTATATATGGTAGCTAAAAAGCTACTGTTCATTTACAGTCTGGGGAGACGCACGCTATAAGTAAAAAAAAAAAAACTAAGCAAACATGTCTGAGGAACAGGGCAGCCGCGTTACTACAGTCACGTGACTTCACGCTCGAGCATGAAGAGAAGACAATGCTGAATAAAGTCGTAATTCTTGCTATTTTTGGACCAAACTGTATTTTCAATGCTTTAACACAATCTTACTGACCCACTGATGTCACATGGACTACTTTGATGATGTTTTTATTACCTTTCTGGACACGGAAACCGTACATAGATTTTCAATGGAGTAGACAGAAAGCACTCGGACTAAATCTAAAGTTAAAACATCATAAACTGTGTTGCGAAGATGAACGGAGGTCTTCCGAGTTCAGAACGACATAAGGGTAAGTCATTAATGACATTATTTTCAGTTTTGGGCGAACTATCCTTATTCAGTAGTCACGCTGTTCCCTTTGTGGGCGGAGGCGAAAACACAAGCTTATCCAGTATGTAAATATACACACACACAATGACGCCCCCCGCTGCACGCTAGAATCTCCGGAAAAACAAACCTATTTCAACCGCAAAATGTACGAGGCTTCTTTGTGATCTCAACTAACAGATTCTGCAATAAAACGAAAATCACAAATTTTGAAAAAAAAAACTTTGATTCTCATTTTCTCGAAACTTGTGCTGGCGACTTGTGTCCTTGGTTTCCATGACGGGTCACATATATGTGATCTTGACATGTCAAGGCAGCTAACAGACTGATGGGTAAGCCGATCTGTCTGTTTCCTGACCTGGGCCCTGGATAGTCAGACAATATCAAAAGTAAGACTATTGGTCAGATTTCTAGAGAGTATAGCACTTCCTTCCGGAGACGGATGGAGGCCATCTCTCTTTAGCAGGTCAGGTCTTTCCCGGAAATGCTTCCAATTGTCTATAAACCCTACGTTATGCTGAGGGCACCACTTTGACATCCAGCCATGAAGAGACACTAATCTACTGTAAGTTTCATCCCCCCTGTAGGCAAGGAGGGGGCCAGAGCAAATTACATTGTCTGACATTGCTTTTGCAATTTCACACACCTCTTTAATAGTATCTTTGGTGATCTCCGACTGGCGGAGTCTGGTCTCATTTGTGCCGGCGTGAATAACAATCTTAGAAAACTTACGTTTAGCATTAGCCAGCACTTTAAGTTTTGATCTAATGTCAGACGCTCTGGCTCCCGGTATACAATCGACTATGGCGGCTGGTGCCTCAATGTCAACGTTGCTGAGTATAGAATCTCTAATAACCAGGGCACTTTTAACAGACGTCTCAGCTGGTGTATTGCTGAGTGGAGAAAATCTGTTTGATATTAAAACAGGAGCGTGATTTGGGTGCCGAATGCGGCTATGCCGCCTGACAGTCACCCAGTTAGTCAGCCGCCTTGACTCTGAAGTCGGAACCGAGCCATGTGTATTACGCTTAACACTAGGCGCACCCGAAACAGTGTTTGTAACATTAACATTAGCGGTCTTACTGTCCTCAACTAGCGTTCGGATGCGCGCTTCTAGTTCTGCAACCTTCTCCGGCAGCCTTACTACTTCAATACACTTAGCACGTGTAAACCCCTCTATGCTGACGGAAGAAGCTAAACTTTACATGTGGCAAGTAGTGCAGGTTACAATGACAAGCGGAGTCTTACCGTTTTCATGCTGGGCGATGGCGTCTCCGAACGTGGTCCGTGAAGCTGCATCGAGACGGGTGCTCGCTCGCAGCACGCCTCGGCCGCCTACGAGCGTCAATGGTCAGGGTGATGTGAGGCATGCTGACTCTGCGAAGGCCGGGCAGCACCTCCTTCACAGCTTCCCGATCTGGTGTGGACAGGTCAGAAAAGCATACATCGGATAAATCCGCCATTAGATCGCCAACGAAGGCAGGTTTAAGTAAACAGACGGTAAGAAATGCTAGCTTTAGCCGGCACCGACTGGTGATGCTAGCGGGCTATATGCTAACACTGGGTGTTACTAGTGATAAAATCGTTTCGCTTAGTAATACAATTCGGTAATCTTCAAGGTAAAGTATTCCTAAGATAAACTAATAAGTTATATTATATAGATAGGAATAAAATAGTGAAAAAATAGGATTTAACTGATAAGCTCAACGGAGCTTCGGGGTTGCGACTCCTCTCCTCGTCTCTCTCTCAGCGTCTCTCTCTCTCAGAACTCCCGTTGGGCTCCACTAAAAAGCCTCCTAATATAAACTATCAAATTGCCCATCTCATCGCCAGCAAGGCGTACATGTCCGATCACAGCGAGTATTGAACTCCCGTCCGGCACCACTAGAAAGCCTCCTAAATGTGCAAATTCCCCATTACCAGTGGGGGGTTTACCCATCCGAGAGTATTGAACTCCCGTCAGACCCTGCAGAAGCCTACAAAATTCAAAACGTTCAACAAACCATCAGCGGGGGCTTACCGTCCAATTGCAGCGAGTATTGAACTCCTGTCCGGGCTCTATTAGAAAGCCTCCTAATATAAATTACTAAATTGCCCTCCACCAACGAGGCTTACCCGTCCGATCGCAGCAAGTATTGAACTTCCGTCGGGCACTATTAAAAAGCCTCCTTATATAAATTATCAAATTGCCCATCCGACCTGCAGCGGGGCTTACCTGTCCGATCGCAGCGAGTACTGAACTCCCGTCGGACGCCGCAAAGCCCTTCCAAAAACGTCCAGTTCATCCGCGGTGGGGGGCTCACCCATCCAACAACAGCACAGCATATATTAAACTTCCATCGGAAGCAGACTCAAAACTCCCGATTCCAGATGTCTTCGCAGCAAACATCAGCCTAATCATTTCTATGTTTGGGGGGCACAGCTCCCGGCTGCTGTTTGAATAAGGTATTTTGCCTTTTAGGGGGATACTCTGTGTTTCAGGCTCATTCCCTGCTCAGAGCCCTCTCCCCAGACAGCACGCCAAAAACGTTTACAAATTTAATTCATCCAACTTATTTGTAAGTGTGAACTCGTGAAATGTACTTTTTCAATAATTTATATTTATTTTTGTAAACGCATAATTCTTTTTCTTTATTTGCATTAATTTCATTTGATAAATATTTTGTGTTGATATTTATTTATTTTTTTAATTTTGTGTCCACCCTATCTGAAATGGTTTGGTTTCGGCCAATTAGCGAATGCATAAGCTGTGGTCCATTACGTTAATGGTTTGTTAGATCCTGGGGAAATAAGCCCGACCAGGTTCTGAATGTAGACTAGGGGTGACCCCGAATAGTCGAAGATTCGACGCATCGATAGGAGAAGCCGGATTCGACTACCAATCTCATAGTCGAATCGTCGCAGATGTGTTAGGAAATGAGGATCTTTCAATTTTGGCCGTATATGGGCGCACGCATCATCTGATTTCACATATAACAGCTTTCTCCCAATATATTAATATACAGCATATTATGATAATGTTGCAAATAATATGTGAAGTAGCAGCTTTCAATAAATATTTTTAAAATGCGTTAATAAATCCAACAACCCCTGTGACCGTGCTATACGTCCATAAGAGGTTCCTATGTTTATAAACCATTCCCTCTTTGTTTCTACATTTAAAAGACAAAGCTGGCAATTCTGGCTATACTTTCGTTCTTTTAATAATTTCTTTATTTTATTTATAAATCACTCTGGGTTATCTGATTTAACTATTTGGCTTGTGTTTTTGTTTCCGTGCACTTCAGGCATATTGCTCATAGTTGTTCTGCACCTTGTTAGTTCTGGCCTTATTTCATTAAATAATTGGATTTATTAGAAACTTAAATTCTGATCTAATTTAAGTCTGTACATTTTGGATTGCTTTTCGTTGTATCGATGTTGCGTTATTGCGTACTGGCCATGGTTGCGCATGCAATTTAGCCGAACGGGCTAGGTGCTCTGCGTCTCATATTTAGGAGTTCATCAAACTAAACACTAAAAAACTGATGTTTTTCGAAGGGTATAAGTTTTTAAAATGTATTTAAAACAGAGTGGCTTTCTTGTCAAAAGTTAAACTACAAAACACGTAAGCAATTTCTTTAATTTCGGTGATGAAACAGAAAATATCTGTACTGAACCTATAGTTATGCCTGACATGACTGTCTTTCTTGTGATTTAATATTATGGTCACTTTTAAAGGCGCTCTAAGCGAATTGAAGCGTTTTAGACCATAAAACATTTTTTGTTACATACCGGAAACATCTCCTCACTATCTGCTTGCTGCCTGTCCGCTGATCAAACTGTAAAAAACGCAATCTCTGTAGACAGCCCAGGCTTCACAAATGGCAATATCAACAAGTGGCCAAACCTAGCATCACAAAACAAAACAAAGTATTCCAGCCAATAAACGACAAAAAGGATTTGGGGGTGGGGGTTGGGCGCGTTCATGTAAGCACGGAAGGGAGGGGGAGGAGTTAGCTACGCTCCGTCTGTTTGAAAACAGTTTCAAACGTCAACAATAACTAACGTCTCGCAGATTCGCTTTAAATGATAGAAAAAAGATTCCTGAAATAAATAATCATCAGGTGTTTCTGTATCTAAAAAAGAATATAGAGATGATCAAAGTCAAAGCAAGCAAGCAGGTATTTATGTGCTAAATGTGTAGTGTCTATAAAATCATTAATTTCAGTGTTTTTCTTGTTATAAATGAACGTTTAATGAATTGTATATAAAGCTTAGTTTTTATCATTTACAGTAACAATCACAAATTATATGTCATTTTTCATTTGTCGTTTTTTTTTTTTTTGGTCATGACTGCTTTGACGCGCTAAATCTCCAAATTAAATAAAAACACTGAATTGTAGCCGGGGTTTCCAGGCAGTATCACCTTTGTTATTTTTTTAGGTTTAGTTATCAAAATGTTTTTGTGTGTGATGTTCTGTAGATCATGGCTTTAAAATGTTATGAGGAATAATTAAACAAATGTTGCCTTACATTTTACCTTAAAAAAATATATATAAATGCATCGTCAGTTTTGCCTTCGTTCATCACTTGAAAGACTTGATCAGAAAGTTGTTTGTGTGTGCTGCTTCTGAAAGAAAATAAAAGTTACCTATTTGTATCTGGTCTGGCCCCCTCCCAACCCATGCCCACAAACATAGATGATTCAACTATTGGTCGACTATGGAAAGATTCGACAATTCTGATTCGAATATGTAAATCCTTAGTCGAGGACACCCCTAATGTAGACGGATATCCCTGTTTTCTCGCTTGTGGGAAATCTTTTTGATCTGAAAATTGGATAATAAACTGTAGTCCAAACATTTAATATCAGCAGTGGCTCCTGTGTTTTTATGGGCAAGAATCTTCACACCCATAAATAATAATGAGACACCTATGCGCCATGATGTACTTTGCCATGTCACACACGATATGGAGTTTATACCCGGAAGACAAAAATATCACAAAAAGCAAAAAATTAACTAGTTTTCTCTGAATTTTAAAATTAACAGATGCTAACATTGTATTTTATGATGTGCAACACAACTATGTTAAGACACAAAAAAAAACTGTTGGTTAGTGTTTCATGATGCTTTAACAAATCAATCCTGCATGTAGCACCTCTATCCATATATAAACATAAAGGAAATACCAGAATGCAAATGTTATTGTAGCAAAAGCACAGTACAATTTGGTTTCTGGCTTTGAGCCAGCGGACTGTTTTAAAAGCGGGAAGTATTCGCATTAGAATTGTGTTTTGATGGTAAATTCAGTGTCCCATATTGATCCTCTTTATGACAGTCACCCAGCCTACATTAATCTTCTTACCTCACACCATCTCTGAGATTATTTCCCCAAAGACATCACTTATCTTAAATTTTATTTGCCATTTAGCATTGCATGCTGGGAATTCCCACACATTGTTGGGTCTGGTGAGTGATGAATGCAGATATATTGAGGGTAAGTCAGTCACTGGGGTTGCCATAAAGTAATAAACTATGTCTAAATAATGATTCTGTCTTCCACTGAGTCCCACCTCTTAAACTGGAGTCGCACTGATACACATCTCAGCCCGGCTTCAGAGAGTTAGTAACGGATTATTTTGACAGCTGATCTCAGTGCACCTGCTGTGCCTACATAAGTTTACAGATCAACTTAATTGTAGTCGCTTGTGTCATCTAGTCATTAACTATTTGATTTTATTATTGAAAAAAGCCTGTGAGCACATAAAAATATTGGTTGAGGGACCTATATGTCATAGTATTTTATTTATAGGGAGACCATGTTGTCAAAACCATGGTCTTTAGTGCTTACCATAGTTTTACTACAGCTACCCTTTTTTTTTAACTGTAGTAAAACCATGGTTAATTTTTATAAGGGCAGGATATTAAAGAGGTATGTAGATGATGACAGGTAAAGCTCCACACGTACACTTCTTGACAGTCAGTGAGAGAGATTAGATGAATAACTTTTCTTTCTTTTCAGATAGACAGACGACGACAACAAGGAGGACGAAAATGATGAGGATAACAAACTCCTTTTTCTGGAATTGTAAGTATAGTTGGGTGAGTAGAAACAAACACACATGAGAGCGATATGTTTAAACGAGACAAGACAAATACTGAGTGACTGAGTACTGCTTAATTTGTGTGAGCTAGGTGATGAGGAACAGGTGTCGGTAAATAGTATGCTGGTGATTTTGATTGTTGCTGGAGAGTACACAGAACCTGGGGCCTTGTGAATCAACACTGCGTACGCACAAAAACGTAGCGTATGCCAGCTTTCACGTTCACAGTCAAATGTACTTACAGTTGTACGTTCCTCCATGCCAACTTCATGCCTGGCGTATTTCAATCTTTCAAGATTTTTGTCCGTTGGCGACTCATAGAGGCAATAAAGTGAAGTAGCAAACATTACACTACGAATAAAATACACTCTCCTCCACAGATTTAGATTACCATGTCCACCTACCTTTCATTACCCAGACAGCACACATACATCTGGCCGACGTTGTGCCGACTTTCAAAGTTCCATCGGCAAGATGTCGCTCAGGGAGCGTTTGCTCATTGGGAAGATGTCGTCTAGATGTCGGCATCTCGTCGCAAATGCCCTCGGGTCGATGTTTAAACGATGCAATTACAGCCGCTCTGCACGGGCTTTACCGTGCATTTATTTATTAAATTAAACCTTTATTCATTCACACTTAAGCAGAATAATGTGCTTCTTTGCAATAATAACTAAAAACAAGTACACCACTGTCAATAACCGTTGCAAATTTATTCATTTGACAAATATAACACATAAACAACTTGGATAAATCAGTAACAGAATATTTACATGTGTCACACATAAATTACATATTCTGTAACTATTATACACTGCTATACTACTGTGTAAACGTTTTACTTACACTTAACTAAAATATTTCTTATACCCTTCAAAATAATATACTCTTAAAGTATATGATTCAATTACGTTTGTGGACAAAAATATAGTCTCAACATATACATTTATTTTAATTGAGAACTAAAATTTAAGTTAAAACTTTTTTCAAATTACTTGGACAAAATAATAAAATAAACAAGTAATTCAAGCCCATAATACATAGAAATTTCTTTAAAAATATCTCAGGGTGAGATGTCAAAAAATTACTGAAAAAACCCAAGGGTATATATTTCAAATTCTAGGCAAAGGGTGGCTGCATTTGAAATGCTAAAATATAACAGTTTGGATTTCAGAAGTTTTAGTCTCAAGATAATTCACATATGTTGTACAAATGGGACACGGCCTGTGAAAACCCAGCAAAGTATTTCTTTGTGACTTACTGTTTTCTACATAAAATCATCCTACACAATTCAGAAAACATTCTCTGAAAATATAATCTTGACATATTCAATACTGACTGAGTAAGGTCATGCCAAAGACTGAACTCAATGTTAAATCAGTAAAATCAAACTTTAGATGTCATTAGATTTTAAGACAGTAGCCTGGATTTCATATACAAGGTCACATATTTATGTATCTTAGAAATATATTGTAAATAATAATTTGCATGTACATAACAAAAACATTTAATCATAAAACATTCTCGACAGGTCTTCTGTCTTTATTTTCTGCACTCGTCTCTGCAAGCAGTGCCTTTAAACCTTAGAGGTTCCTCTTTGTTGCCTTTGTTTCCTGTCCCGAACACCGCCTTTTAAACATCTGGATACTACTTCTTCCTCTCCATGGTTCCTCTTTGTTGCTTTAGGATCACCTAAATGGAAACATCCAACAAAAAATTATTAATCATACAATCACATTTTTATATTTAAATTTAGGTGCCTATGGCAAACATGAACAATCGTGTATATTGGATAGATAATCAAAAAGTGGACCCACAAAGAATACAGTACTTTATGTAAGCATATAAAACATCTGGTCTACTGTGTTGTTGCATTCCTGAGTGTCTGGCTGTGCATTATTAACAGTGTTAATTCTTCTTTGCATCCTCAGCTATACTTAAAATGAGTGCTATAGGAGGAATTAATGCAAATGTCTTGAAAATTATACATTTTATTGTTAGAGATATCTAAAGATAACAGTCACCCACTTGCTTACCACCAAACTGTGTTGAACAAGTGCTTGCATCAGTGTTCATGTAATCGAGTAAAGTATAACCTTATTCACACAGCACTTTGGTCCCAGAAAATATCCGTAAAATTGGCAGACAGGCATTTGTGTGAACGCAAAGATGTTCTGGGATTGTTCCAGGAAAGAGGACCTAGTAACATTACCGTAAGATACCTGGAAAGCCCTCTTTGTGAATGAGACGCAAAAACAAGTTTAAGTATAATATGAATGGGCCCTTCTTCAATGTATCGTGTCTAACAGATACCAAGTAGCAAAGTTTGTCTCACCTGTGGGCCACAACACCTAGTTCTGTCCTAGTATACGCCTTAGTCCTCGGTCTAGATCTCACCCAAACACTGTAAACGGAGCAGAACAGAAATGTTCATTTGTAAGTAGAAATGATAAGTGGACCCAGATTTGTTCCAGAATGTATTAAATGAAAATAACATGGTCTGCTTTGTCTAAGATAAAGGATAAAATGCACTGTTAAATAAAAGACATTTTAAAAGGGTTGAGTTGTCTGAACCAAGTCATCTTGTTGCTTTGACGTCTTTGTTTTAGTTTATCTTTACCCTTCTGCTTGTTAACAGCACACATCATCAGTAATGTTCAATTATCACTTTATGCATTACTTTATTATTTTATTAATGTTAACACACCTTCAGGATCGTCAGTGTACTCAAATAGATAAGACTGAGCAGTGTTGAATTACCACCAGGGATTTTGATCTGTAACTGAATTCAGTCAAAGCAACAAGATGACTGTCTGATGACTCAAATGAGTTAAAGGATTACTCCTCCCACCAAAATGAAAATTGACTGATTATTACTTTTTTAACAGAACACAATCAGAGTTATATTAAATCATTTCCTGGTTCTTTACATTTATATATTGTATTTATATTTTTGCTTTATAATGTCATTGACTGGGATCAATGTTTTTCAAAGCTCAAAAGTATATCCATCCATCATTAAAGTAATCCATATGTAACCCAGTGGATTAATAAATGTCTTCCGAAGCGAAACAATACGTTTGTGAGAAAAACTATTCATATTTATAGCTTTTTATGATAGAGACAAGACATTTACAAAGTTAAAAAGACAATTTAAATATGGCGGCACGTTATGCATCTCATGACTAGTCGTAAAATGAATTGTGATGAAACACAGTAGAGACACATGAGAAACAATGCGATTGAGTTGTTGTAGTCTGTTTACATTACATATACATCGTAACTCGCTTAAAGCTTAAAATATAAAGTTTTTCTCACAAGCCTATCATTTTGCATCAGAAGACCCCCTGGGTTATATATGGATCACTTTAATGATGGATGGATGCACTTTTGGAACTTCAAAACATTGATGCCCAGTCAATGCCATTATTAAAGGAATAGTCTACTCATTTTCAATATTAAAATATGTTATACCCTTAACTAAGAACTGTTGAATCATCTCTCTACATCTGTGTGTGTGCACGTAAGCGCTGGAGCGCGCTGCGACGCTTCGATAGCATTTACCTTAGCCCCATTCATTCAATGGTAGCCTACCACTCAGAGATAAAGTTAGAAGTGACCAAACACATCAACGTTTTTCCTATTTAAGACGAGTAGTTATACGAGCAAGTTTGGTGGCACAAAATAAAACGTAGCGCTTTTCTAAGCGGATTTAAAAGAGTAACTATATTGTATGGCGGAACAGCACTTTTGGGAGTACTTCGACTTGGCGCAGTAACACCCTCCCTCTCCCATTATGAGAGTGAGAAGGGGAGCGGACTTTTCAGGCGAGTCGAAGTACTCCCAAAAGTGATATTATGCCATAAAATATAGTTCCTCTTTTAAATCCGCTTAGAAAAGCGCTACGTTTTATTTTGTACCACCAAACTTGCTCGTATAACTACTCGTCTTAAATAGGAAAAACGTTGATGTGTTTGGTCACTTCTAACTTTATCTCTAAATGGCAGCATTGAATGAATGGGGCTAAGCTAAATGCTATCGTAGCGTCGCAGCGCGCTCCAGCGCTTACGTGCACACACACAGATGATAGAGGGATGATTCAACAGTTCTTAGTTAAGGTAATAACATATTTTAATATTGAAAATGAGTAGACTATTCCTTTAAGCATTGAAGAACCAGGACCAGTGGCGGACAATGACTTATTTTCCGAGGGCGCAAAATGCAATGCGAAGCTCATCCCAACATGTATGTAGCCCGTCATGTGTGTGGTTCGTCATTTTAAAATATGTGTTAGGCGTATCGCATGTGAATCACGTGTCATTTCAAAATAAGTGCCTGCTGCACACACGTCATAATGGTTTATGATAAAAGATACCTGCATTATCTCATGCGTAATCAGAGTTTAATGTTAAGTGAATGTGTTGTGTGTATTTTGTGTATTTTGTGAACATGAGCATCTCTTTTATCATAAAAGGTTTTGACGCGTGTGCAGCAGGCACTTCTTTTGACAAGACACGTGATGCACATGGTTTACATGATGTAACAAACACATATTTTTGAAGACACGAGCAACACACATGACACTCTGAACACTTATTTTGAATTCGCACCCCTCAGAAGAGCTGTCACGAGCCGCCACTGGCCAGGACAGTATTTAATATAACTCTGATTGTGTTTGGCTAAAGAAAGAAAGACAAACATCTTGGATAACATGGGGTTGAGTAAATAATCCTTCAAAGCTAAAAGTTTACGTAAAAATTATAATTGTATCATTTACTCACCTTCATGTTGTTATAAACTTGCCAAAAATTCTTTAATCTGATAAATGATGTCAATCATACAGTTGATGGTACCCTTTGACTTCCATAATAGGAAAAAGACATTTTATTGAAGTAAATGAGCAGCTGTGTACTTAACATCATTTATCAAAATATCTTGTTTTGTGTATATCACAATAAATAAACTCATGCTGGTTAAGAACATAAACCGGGCCTGTGTGACCACTAAAGCACAATAAAAAACATGTAAAGCTATCTTACCTTGAAAGAAAATTTGACACGGACTACTGAAAATCTAATGAAGGAAAAAGACAAAAAATCATATATTATGCACAAACTTTAAAAACAACATTGCAGTGTAGTGTTTAGTATAATGCGTTTCAAATAAGTAAATTCAACTTATATTATTTGTATAGTATATATCAGTACAGGGACATGCACAAGTTTGGGCACCCCTGGTAAAAAAATTCTGATAATGTAAACATTTAAGCGAGGGGAAGATGAAATGATCTCCAAAAGTATCCAAAGTTAAACATGAAACGCACATGATTACCACTGTATGTAGTCCAGTGCTGGGATCGTCTGAAGTCCTTGCAAGGGTCGATGTCATCTTTCCATTTGTGTTAGGTCATCTGACAGAGGCAGGATCCAGACTGCAGCTCACATAAATGCTAGTAGAAATAGAAAAGCAAATTGAGAAAATTTGCATGACTGCTGTTCATAGCTTTTTAGGTAGTGGATGGTTGTGATTATTAAGTTATTTATAACCTGAGGCAAAGGTTAGTGAATGCAATTATGTGTATGCTAGACTTAGAGCTGTTGCTTTTGGTGGATAGAATCGGCGGTGTCAATTTCAACGTCGATAATTAGTCAACATAAATATTGTGTCATCACGACAAAAATATAGCCTTTTCCCCTTTGACATGGCAGATTTAAATGCAGATTAACATTCACAATGAGAAAAATCTGCAAACTGGACTGAAGAAGAAATCAGGGGGCTCGTCACTATCAGCTATGAACATTCACCAGCATAACAAAACAGCGTGTAACGCAGTGCTTTCCAATCCTGGTCCTCGAGCACCCCCTCCCAAAAACTTATTTAAAACACCTGATTCAACTTATCAGCCTCCTTCCAAAATGGTAAAAATGTCTCCCTAACAAGCTGATGAGTTAAATAAGGAGACATCTAAAACTTTTTGAGAGGGCGTGCTCGAGGACCAGGATTGGGAAGCACTGGTGTAACGCACTCCTTTATGATCTTATCATAAACAAAAAAATACACGTGTGGTTTCTCGAGAGAGAAATCACGGATAAGCAAACTACAGATACTACGAAAAACCTACCAAGTGCATGTGTGTGAAAGCACAAACAAATCTAGATAACTATTGGCAGCGTGAATTAACCAAAATCAAATAATCCCGAACAACTCCCGGATGTGTACTCTGTATTTTTTCCATAATATGTGTGTGAAAAGGGCTACAGACATTAACCATTCATTGAAAGCAAGTTGTCCATTGAACCTTAAATGTCCTTGTCAGTATCGGGAAAGCGGTCCTGAAACAAATATCCTCGTCGTAAGAGATGTACGGCGTACTGTCTCGACTAAACATATGGAGTCCTTCTTTAGGATCTCTGACTGCCGCACTCTGATGTTGTTCACCTGGCGTGTAACACGACAACCCAAATTGTCTTCATTATCCCAGGCACCTGCACAGAAACATTGAGAACACAAGCACCAGGGAAGCAGTGAGTGTGCGTCTTACCTACACCTAATGTAGCGTGTACATGCCGGGCGATGGAGGCCCCGGTGATTCCAACATAGGGGGAGAAGCAGTTATAAGTCGGTATCTCAAAAGCCTGAGGCAATGTGGTGGGAGAAGTGCTGGCTCGTGTCTTCCACTGTCGGTTTGCTGGCATTGGAGAGAATCTCATCTGGATTGATCGCATCCTAGATGTACATAACCTGCACAGAGAAACAGATGGCTTAGTACCTCTATGTCCTATCTCCGATAAAACTAATATGACAGTATGGTTAAGATCAAAAACACTTAGGGTTAAAGTCAAATAATAAAAATGTTTGTAACAGCTGGTTAAAAACAACTTACAGCAAATGATGTTGTGATCTGTTTTGCAAAGACATAAAACATAATAATTGAATATTACAGATTAACATAAATGATGTCCAGTTACACCCACTAAAATGTCTTGAGGTGTCTGTCAGTGAAACACTTACACAGCAGTGCCAATGACCTGTTAACACACAAGAAGAGAGGAAACATATATGAGGGAAATATTAGCTAAGGAAAAAGGCAAGAAATTTATTCAGTCATTTCCAGCCCTTGATGTGTTTAAAATCCACAGTATGGCAAATGACTATGATATGAAACACCTGTTCATTAAATCACTGTACATTTCATACATCTGATATACAATAACGTAAATCAGATTGCACTGTGCATAACAAAATGGTTGTCAAAAAATCTGAACTAACTTAAATAATGTCAATGTAAACATCTTTTGTTTGTTTTGTTTTTAAATTTGCTGCCATTGTAAGCACTCAAACTATCATACAGATCATAATAATACACTTTATACAGTAACTAAAACTGCCAGAGCATCATAAATATATATAGAGACAAAAATCATATTATTCACACTCACTAAATGTGTTTAAAATGACAATTTACCTCAGACAAGATATTTGCAAAAGCTTTTCTAACAAACGGGACAGAACAATTAACCATATTATGTTGATCATTTAAACATCAAACAAACACTCACAATGAAATGAAACAACCAAAATTACTATGTTATTGAACTCAATTATATAATCATCGATAATCATGCTCATATTTTTCCTAAAATTTAAATTACCTCAGAATACTTCCAACTGCTGTTCAGAAAAGCAATGGCCATCTGCCTATATTAAGTTCATCGTTTACATAGCAACAAAAACACAATACTGAACAAGTGAAAGGTATTTAGATTGATAAAAATAATGGAAATTATAATCTCTATTAAATAAAACATTTTAGCAAAAATGCATCAAATCTGAATAGCGCTGCTAGTACTACAAACATTATGACTTTATTTGCTGTGCTGTAGTAGACGGAGTGCCTTATACTAACTTTTAAGACTTTAAATATAAGATTTTTGTCGAAAACTTACCTGAACCACGTACGTCTGCGAAGTCAGCTCCCGCATTTTTTCCTTGTTCATGGCAAGACGAGACTGGAGTGGCTTCTCTGGGTTAAGGAATATATCGCCATCTGTTGGTTTGGCATGCTCATGACAAAGCTTCATACCGGGGTTTTGCGTGTTCGAGTTGACGTGGAATTGTCTGTTTTTTTACGAAGGAGGGGAACACAAAACAATGATACGTGTAAAACAAGCCAATAATCCCTTATTTGTACTCACTTTCCCGAGTTGCCTTTTCTCTAACTTACTTGAGTATTAACGGCGGCTGGCAACCAGCGTATGTACATTACTACCCCCTCCTGCTTCGGATTAATGGAACTTGTGACAGCTGTGTGTCATTAAAAGCAAAGAAAGCGCTGCTATTTTATTTATTTGTACTTTTATTGTTGAGAATTACCCCACTGATTGCTAGTTTTAAAGGCTGTTAACCACTTCAGTACTCTGATTAGGGAGGAGTCATCAGATTTCGCTTTTATTTATGCAAGTTTCAACCTTGTACACATGCCAGTATTCAACTGAGGTAGTTTCTGTAATAAACAAATAAGACATAAAAAATAACCTGTCTACATACGGATTCAACCGTATTACAAATGAAACATCATGAACTCTCATATATACACTAAGCAAGGATATAAACTACGGAAAGAAATATAATAGCATAAATCACGTTATGCAGCATTATTATAGCAACAGATAACAAACTGTAGAATACAGGATTATGCCCATAATAAGAAGAACTAAACATATATTGCAGGTATTAGTGTTATAAGCACCCGTGCTAACGCAAGTGTTAGCGCGATTACACTGATAATTATACAGATCACGAAACAGCGGCAAAACTGGCGTAATGCCAGAAATAGTTACGGTGCACACAAACATTAATCATTAAACATAGTATAATGATATGAACTTACTGTGTCATAAACTTTAACTTGCACTGAAGGATGCTGCACACGAGTGAAAAGCTTGCGAACTCTACGAAAACTCCAGCTAGTATACTTTCGTAACAGAGAATACCACACTTACGCTAGAAACGTATATGCTTTAAACTATGCACTGCGCATTTCACGTAACCCAACACTTTAACGAGATAAGTTACGTACAATAATAGATCAACCATAAAGAATTCGCAACATGTATATTATATTAAAACATTTACATTTACTTAACGGATTCCATTTTTCTTCACTTATTATCATTTACTTAGTTCTTGTACACACCCATGATGTCGCCTTTGCTCTGGTGGGTTGCATTGCAAAGGGAGGAGTAACTGGACACGCACCAACAGAGAGAAGCGCGGCATCGGCCTCCGGTATAGTTATCCGACCCAAAGCCGACGTAACAGACAAGCTTGATGAGCGGGAAATACCGTTGACTTGACTGAAGATTTGGCCGATGCCTGGCCGATACTTATTAGATGTTTCAGATAAGGAGGCCGACGTACGCTCTTGAGCCGACGTCGGGCAGACGTACGTGTGCTGTCTATGTAGTGTCCAGGATTTAGTGGAAGCACACCGACCGGTTGAAAGTGACACAACTTTTCAAACAGTTGCTGTGAACTAAAAACACCTCCGGGTAGAAAGCTCAAAATATCAAACGCTTCCGGTAGTCGGACTTGAAGTATTTATTGTCATATTTAGGATATTGCATGAGACGCATTGTAAAAGTCCCGCATGGGCGGAAACACATTTTATGCTTAAGTATTTTGGTGCGCGTGCCCGCGATTTCAGCATTGCTATAGACAGTTTTAAAATGTGGATCCTCAATTACTTAAAATAAATGGTAAATGGACTGCATTTATATAGCGTTTTTAACAGACATATGGCCATCCAAAGCACTTTACAAGTTGCCTCACATGAACCCATTCACTCACACATTCATACACTGATGGCGGTGTCAGCCATGCAAGGCGCCATCCAGCTCGTCGGTAGCTTTATAGTTACTGGATTAGCCTACAGCAAACATATTTTGCCTATTTTGGGGTAAGAGTAGTTAAAGGGCCATTGTCAAAATTTGTTTCAAAATCATAGTTTCAAAATGATAATACAGAAAACACTTAGATTAAAAAACAGTTTATAAAGCTGCCGTTAATTGAGAAAAAAAATCAGCAGGGGACCATGCTTTGGAATCCCTAGATTTGGGCTAAGCCCCCAATGTCTACAATGTCTGTCTCCGCCCCTAATAAGCCCTGTCTGAGAAAACCGTTAATAGTGTTTAATTAAGTTTTCTGAGGGAAATTTGGCGTTATTTTAGGGCAGGGGTTCTCAAAGTCCGGACTCCGGTCCGGATCCGGACCCGACGGCAACTTGATCTGGACCCGCGTTCACTTCATATTACAAGTGCATTAATTTCTATGTGATTGATTAAATGTGTGCAGTTGCTATTTTACAAATGCATATTAAACTTGTAAACCATTCGTTTAGTTTTTTTTCTTTTTAGATTTAAGAGTATTCCTGGTCCGAAAATAAATCGAGTTATTTAAAAATTTCCTGTGTGACGCTGTAGCCATCACACCCAGAAATAATGCACAGCTACTTCATGTACTACGGCTTTTGATCAGTCCTTACCAATCACTGTTGGTCTGAGTCGTTTAAAACATGCATTTAAAAAAGCAACACTCGTCAAACATAATCTTATACATATTCTTTATTATCATGAAAATACCTGAAAAGGTTTGAAGAACAGCAATATAAATATATCCTTAAGACATTTCCTGGAGCTGCGTGTGTCTGGTTCTTCGGCTGCAGCGCATATTAAGTTACTGCCCGAGAGCGCCCCCTGGCTTTTGGATGTAGCGGCATTTCACCGTAATTCATTGAGAAGCATAGCAAGCATCATCAGCCAATTTATAGGTGCACCCCTTATTTTGGTCAGTGTCTCTGCCAAGGTTTATGCATATGATGGAGAACACACTGTGCCATTTCTCTAATTAGGTTGCTCTGTATTTTGCACCTGGTTACTTTTGGCATATTTCTTGTGTGAATTTTTTTTTTAAAAATACTTTAAATTCAAAATACACTTATGTTTTTCCCAAACTATTTATGTTGATTTGTTATATAAACAAATGATTTACATAAAGTTTTTCCGGACCTATGAAAATTATGGGAATTCAGATTTGGACCTTTGAATGTAAACTTTGAGAACCCCTGTTTTAGGGAATAAAGTCTTTTACCATCAAGCTTTATTATATCCAGGGACGTGCACAGACATTTTGAGGGGCAGGGGCTCAAGTGAAATAAAGGGCACTTCTCATAATTATGTATATTTTTTTCTTTTTTTTTTTTTTAACAAAAAGTATATATATTAACGCAATTCTGACTTCCTTTTTAAAAAAAAAAAATTCTGTTATTGTCCAACTTAATGTTCTAGGTTAAAAAAATAAGATGTTGGACTATCCATGTGCCTGGTAGACAAGAATTTGCTGTTTTGACTTTTACATTTCACGAATTCACACTTACAAATAAGTTGGATAGATTAAATTAGTAAACGTATTTATGTTGATTTGTTATATAAACAAATGATTTACATAAAGTTTTTCCGGACCTATGAAAATTATGGGAATTCAGATTTGGACCTTTGAATGTAAACTTTGAGAACCCCTGTTTTAGGGAATAAAGTCTTTTACCATCAAGCTTTATTATATCCAGGGACGTGCACAGACATTTTGAGGGGCAGGGTCTCAAGTGAAATAAAGGGCACTTCTCATAATTATGTATATTTTTTTCTTTTTTTTAAACAAAAAGTATATATATTAACGCAATTCTGACTTCCTTTTAAAAAAAAAAAATTCTGTTATTGTCCAACTTAATGTTCTAGGTTAAAAAAATAAGATGTTGGACTATCCATGTGCCTGGTAGACAAGAATTTGCTGTTTTGACTTTTAAATTTCACGAATTCACACTTACAAATAAGTTGGATAGATTAAATTAGTAAACGTATTTGGTGTGCTGTCCGGGTAGAGGGCTCTGAGCTCAGAAATGGGCCCGAACGCAGAGTATCCCCCCCGGTTTAGGGATTAACCTGGTGAGTGAGAGGAGACGGGGGGGGGGGGGGGTACAGGAATTCTGAAGACTGCAGAGGATCTTTGGAGAGTTAAACTGTGACTTATGGCTTGCCTTTGTGCTGATTGGGTAGATATGATGATTACTGATTGTGGACAGCTGGTGGTACTAGAGTATTTGTTGATTACTGATTATAGACAGCTGGAGGTACTTAAGTGGTTTATTTGACGTGCTCCTCCCGAACTACGTTAATAAAACATGATTTAATACTGAGCACAATTTATTTTAACTAAGTGAAATAGTTGCAATCTTCTTTTCCCCAATCGATTCTAACTTAATTTTTGTACATAAAGTGGAATGAGAAACATAATCTTGACAGAACTCTTTGACAATAATCTTTTTAATTGTCCACTAAATACTGTTCTCAATCATTTATTTTTATTTTTCCAAATTAAAAAAAAATGTCACAAAGTTTTTATCATTTAAAAGACATCACACCAATAACAGCTCTTATATCTTTTTTCACAATCTATTGAAATTAATTTATAATCAGTAAAAGCTTTAGGGAAAATAATACTATGCAAAATCCTATTATTAATATTATCTGATACTTAAAAGCGATCCAACCGTGCAGCCGAGACTGTATCATTACATTTTACCCAAATACCTTTATGAGTTTCTTTATTATGTTGAACCAGTGTCGGCGCCACGAGCGGGCCCTAGGGGGCATGGCCCGGCCACTTGAGTCACTGTGCCCCCTTACTTCTCAAAATAACAATGAACTTAATAATTTAAAAAATGTGATGCAAATACATTTGGTTATACAATGAATACTGATTAAAATTCGGAGTATAATTAATAAAAAATAATAATTAAAATACTAACCCACAATGCAATGCTAACATAGTCAGCCAGTTTACACGCAGCCACTGTCACGTTCGGGGGCTCAATCGCCATGCGTGAGAACTCATTTTCTGTCTAAATAGAGTATACTTTCTTGGCATTTGAGCAAGACGAAGAAATTTCGCGACAAATAAAAGGACCTTCTTAAAAAGTTGAAAAAAGTCCTCTCGTCGCCTGCAGCTCTTCTGAAGGTAAAACGCATAGTTCATTCTGGTGTTAGATATGTCAGTAACATTGTTTTCTTTTGCTGTTATTTGGTTATGTACTGGTCTTTATGATTTGCGTGAGTTATCCAGTCTTGCACTTTAACGTCTTTATAAGTTATGGTTTTACTATAGTGAGGGATTTATTTAACAACTTGGCTGGCTGTAACAATCCCGCTAATTTCACGGCTAGTTGCTATATGATTAAATATATAGACATAACATTTTGATTTGATGTCTTTTATTAGCTTATTTTAAAGAAATACAAACCTTCTGGGAAAACGTTTCCAGACGCGTTAAAACAAGTTAAAAGTCAAAAGACGAACATTCGGTTTAATCATTGTAAATACAATCTCAAATACGTGATTAATTATGCATATTTATTCTGTATTAATTCGTAACTGTCTCTGTTAACGTGACTCGCTCGCAGTACCCGGGTTAGGCTGTGTTTCAGGCGGTTGTTCAAGGAATAAAATACCTTTGAATGTTGCGACTGGCCAATCAGTACCAAGCATTTTACAGTGCCATGTAGTAATAATAATAATAAAATAATAAGATGAACCAGGTGCCCCCACAGTAAAACAGGAGGCCCGCTCATTCTGTATTCTCTGGCGCCGACACTGTTTTGAACACAACAGAAGATATTTTTATAAATGATGCTAATCACACATGATGGTGCCTATTGACTTCCATAGAAGGAAAACAAATGGAAGTCAATAAATACCGTCACCTGTGTGGCTACCATCATTTATCAGAATACAAGTTGTTTTTTGTTCAACAAAATTACATAACTCATACAGGTTTAGAACCACATGAGTTGTAAATCCCAGAATTTTCATTCTTGGGTAACTATTCCGTTAAGGCCACATTCACACGAAGCCAGAGCTTTCCTATCCAATCTTTTTTCCTCGTTCTAAACAAATGTGCTTGCATGTAAGAACTTTCACCATGATTAACACAGAAATACATTTTTCCATAATTTCTTTGTTGTGCTCAAAAACATGTGCACCTGTCTTCTAGAAGACAAAGCGTGCTTCAGCACACTGTTTTTACTTCATAATACATCCTAACGGAACTGATCTCATTGGGCTTGCGATCCTTTCATATTGTGTGAGTTCCTTCATTATTACTTTGTTAGGTATTAAAAGCGGTCATTAGAAGCAGTAACCTATTTTGCAGGAGCTGATAAAGGAGTCACAGAAACAAGAGTTTCTCCAACCCAAATTCCATTTACAGTTATCTCATTGAACAGTGCTTCACTTCTAAAAAATACCATGAATGCTTTATTCATACGTGATGCAAAGATGATATATCAAATCCTGATTGTTGGTCTACTACCAAAAACACATCTTCAACAGTTACACTGGGTTCAGTTACACATCTATGTAATCCACAGACAATAATACTAGCACAAAACAAGAAATGAAGATTGCCTGAGTCATCATTTTGTCCAGCATTTTTTAAACAGATAGAAATTAATATGTCTTGTACAATTTATTACTTTGAATCATTTTTTAAGTCGCCATCCGTTAAGACACAGCTCTTCTTATTTAACATGCTGGCCCATTTAAGTGTTAAACTAAATATAGCATAATAAAAAAAGATGCGCACCGATAGACAGCTTCTTTTGTAGCACATCAGTATAAAGGGTTCTGGAAACTGAGCCTTTGCAGAACTCTGCTGTGGCTCTTAACTAAAGCAGGGTTGATAAATGGGCAGTGGAGAATAGCAGTGCTCAAGAAATGCATGACCAATCAGCAAAGTAGCAGAATAAAGAGATTAACCTTTGTCACAGCTCGGCCATGCTGGAGGAAGAATGGAAACATAAGACAGCTAGCTGAATAATTTGTTTGTCTTTTAGGGCTACAAGTCCCATTTAGCCTAAAACAGCTGATCTTTTGTTATGTTATATTTTCTGCTTAAGATAACACATGTTCACTATGGTTATTTTAAGTATAACGGGTGGTTGTTTTGGGATATGTTCTTCAAATAGTATCTAGGCTGAATGTTAAAATATCAGTAAAATGTCTTGTCATAAAAGCTAACTGGATTTTTTTTGTTAAAAAGCTGTTGCTTCTGTGCGGCACTGACTTTTTAAACCAATCACGTTGATATTTTTACACGTTTAGACTGCTGATGCAGTCCAAAAGTAAGTGAGGAACTTTGGTTACTAACATGCATACATATGCCATCGTAAATCTTTAATATGCCTCTGACACATCACAACTCACAGATACTGTATCTGTGATTCCTTTCAGGCCATGACAATGAGCCGTTCCACATCCGAGTGAACATACTGAGTCCAAAGGCTTTTAAGCTAATTGCTTTCACTTTCACCTCTCCACTTACAGTTAATGGTACACCCTTATGACAGGACTCAATGCAAAACATGCTCATGAAGCTAATCAGAGTACTACAATGATTTCAAGGAAATACTGTATATATACTAACAGATACCGTAAATGTACAACTTATTGAGTAATTCAGCCAAAGATTTTTGCTCTGCAGATAGTGATTAACAAAAACAAATAAACAAAAAAACAATTACAGTATATTATAATCAGGTACCACAAGGACATGCTGTAATGTAATATTTAACAATTGTGAGGTCTACTAAAAGTCCATCTTACAATGGTAACCAATCACCTTTACATAGTAAAACAAAGTCAGTGAATATAAATAAAATAGTAAATATTAAATGAATATAAATAGGTACAATAGGAAGATGTAAGAATAACAGATTTCTACTTTGCATATTAAATATGTCCTATAACACATTGTAGCAACAGCAGCTAACAAGCATTTTCACCCCCCCCCCAACTGCCTTGGAGAAGGGTGCTCTACATTGGGACTGGATTTTGGTGGGTTAACACAAACAAATGTCCAGTTTCATCAGATTAAGTTGCTCGGACAACTGAAAGACATATTTTATTGCTGACAGTGCCAAAGAATGCTGAGTGCTGAGAAGATGATATTTTGATTGGCTTACCAAAATAACAAATCTTTACATTCTTCCACCAACAAAATGGACAAAAAACCATTACCTATTGACTTCATACGCCGCAAACTCTTTATTTTTCAATCACTCCCCAAAGAGACTTAGATAACTCTGCTGATTTTGGACATACAGATATGATTTATACATCATTTAAAACGTTAAATTATCTAGTTTTTTTCTGTCCACTCCCAATAAAAACAGCATGTTGTGCTTTCGCAAAATTAAGAAAATACACATGATGCGCGTTTTGTTCTCTCCTTTCAGAAACACGTCAGAAAAATGAACTGTAACTTAACGAATATTTGTCATAGAAACAAAAGATAAATGTCTACATAATGCTTGGAATGTCTGCTTTTGGAAGATGTAAGTGAAATCGAAGACAAATATTGTAATTCGTTGTTATTTGTATTAGAAGAGAGAGATGTACCGTCTTTCTTCTGTTGCTTCATTATCTATAATGAGCCATGCCCCGCTCCATTGAAGAGAAGAGCAGAGATCATCCATATTCATTAGTCAACCCCACATTCAATGGACATTCCGTCTCTGCAGCCATTCACTGCTGTGTTGAGTTTTATTCCGAGTGCTGGAAACATGACATCTACTTGTTTACTCGTGACTGTAACTAAAGTTATCTCCAGACGCGAGTGTGATTCGATCGACGTCCAAACGCACACACAAACACACAATGCCTCATATTTGAAGCGCTTTGTGATATCATTATAAAAGATGCGATTGCACACATCACATAACTGTTTACTCATGCCTAGATCTCCAGACAGACGCGAGTGTGTGTGCTTCGTCAGTGTGATGGGATCGATGTCCAAACTCACACACAAAGACACGATGCCTCATTTGACGCGCTTTGTGGTATTCTTATAAAAGATGCAATTGTGTGTGCTTCGTCTGTGTGACGCGATGTCCAAATGCAAACACAAAGACATGATGCCTCATTTGACGCGCTTTTTGGTATTCTTATAAAAGACGATGCAAACATCACATTTACTTGGTTACTCTCACCTAGTAAATAAAAGTTATCTCCATGCGCTTATGTTTTCTTTGTGCTTCCGTCAGACGCAATCAACGGCCAAACGCACACACAAACACACAATGCCTCATATTTGACCCACTTTGTATTAAGACCCATCTAAACACATCTAAAACCCAGTTTATTCGCGTATATCTCTGCACAGTAAGTTTATTTAACGTAGGATCATGCATGTGAAGGCATTTCTTTTGTGTTGCTTTCACAAACAAACACGTAACAGTAATGGCGTCTTCACATTCCTGCCTAAAGGCTCATTATGCAGCTCATTATGCAATTGTTTTGTTCTTCAGCTGTCAATCACAGATTATTCAAGAGCTTCCAGCCTCCTTGCATATTGCCTTCCTAACCAAAAAGTGACTTTGAAATTGTAAATCAATATATTGTGTTATGTGAAGGAGTAAGCAGAATGATTTTCACATCATTTTAAAGAAAAAACTCTAGACTACTAGATCCTGTTTTGAAAAGTCTTGGGAAAACATGTTAAGAATGAGTTTTGTGGAGTTATATAAGTCACTTAAATTTTTTTCTTTTTCAAAAACCATGCATAAACATTTTTCTCTCAAAAATACAAACATGTACATACATGTTAATCATATAATTTAGTAGCCCAGTTTGTGCTGAATGCAGTGTTATAAGACTTTTGCCATTATTATGTTTTTAAGCAACTGAAAAAAGCACAAATGTCAGGGCAGGTCAAAACTTCTCCAGGGCCCTAAAAACCCCTTAGACCCCAGAGGGTTAACATATGAATGCATGCATGATATGGTGAAATTTTGCTGTCATCTGTCACAGGTCGGAGCGGACCCTGATGCTAACGAGTCACGCCCCTTCCTAGTTTCCACCTCGAGGAGGTCCCAAAGCCACCCCAATGACCAGACACACAGAGTACAAGTAAATTAAAACAAGCTTTATTTAAATTAGTTAAAATGGTTTTTGGGGGAAGGGAAAAGGGCAGTTTAAAACAATGTTCTTTCTGGCCTCCAGGTGGGGCTCTTCTCGGGGAGAGAGGGGACGGGACTCCTTGTTGCTCCTTCTTGAACCCGTGGCGCCCTCTGCTTCTCCTGGAGGCAGAACTTTGAGAAGAAGGGGGTTCGGTTACATTTCGGAACACTCCACGTGTCCTTGCTAGGAACTTTCCTAGGGATCCACTTGGTTGTCCTGAAACTTAGCACAGCACACACAAGGTAAGTAGTAGGTGAGTAGCTGGACCTTACTCCGCTCTTTTAGCCAGCTTACAGCTGGAGACACAAGACACACTCCACGGCCGACGGGGTTCCTTTTCCTCCTACAGGGGCTGGTAGTAATGACTACGGTAAGTGCTTCTCAGGTAGCTGAGCTCGTAATTCTCTCCGTTTAGGGGTTCGCAACTGCAACACAGAATAACACTGTACGGTTAACTGTAACCTTTCTCTCTCTCTCTTACAGGTGGCCGGTAGTAGTGGATACAGTAGGTACTTCTCAGGTAACTGGCTCGTAGTTTCCTCCTTTAGAAGGCTCATGGCTGTAACACAGAATGACACTTTACGGTTAACTGTAACCTTTCTCTCTCTTTCTTACAGGTGGCTGGTAGCAGTGGATATGGTAGGTACTTCTCAGGTAACTGGCTCGTAGTTTCCTCCTTTAGAAGGTTCGTGGCTGTAACACAGAACGACACTTTACGGTAAACTGTAACCTTTTTCTCTCTTTCTTACAGGTAGCTGGTAGCAATGGATACAGTAGGTACTTCTCAGGTAACTGGCTCGTAGTTTCCTCCTTTAGAAGGTTCGTGGCTGTAACACAGAACGACACTTTACGGTTAACTGTAACCTTTCTCTTTCTCTCTTACAGGTGGCTGGTAGCAGTGGATACGGTAGGTACTTCTCAGGTAACTGGCTCGTAGTTTCCTCCTTTAGAAGGCTCGTGGCTGTAACACAGAATGACACTTTACAGTTAACTGTAACCCGCATGGGTTTGGGGTTAGATTTGGGCTTTGGGTTAGGATGTCACTTTAACTATTGGTTTATAAAAAAAAATCCATACTTTTAAACAATTGTCGCCTGACGTTAGGGTTAGGAGTTGGGTTTGGATGTAATTTTATGTTACAGAAAGTCGTTCTAACCCCAAACCCACGGGAAAATGTTAAGAAAATAGGAAAAACAATTGAGTAACCAATACGTGAAACTGACACGGAAAAGAAAGTCTGTGGTACAGACACAGAAAAATGCAGAGATCCACGACAATGACAATGAATTTTAGTATGCAACATGCTATTCAAAATTCAAAACCTCGAACTTAACTTAAATTTCAAGCTCTATCAAGCCTCTCACAGGAAGCTGATGCAGGATAAGGTGTATTAGACCTTGTTCACACTGTAAGTCCAAATCCAATTTTGGTGCATATCCGATAGGAATCCAATCACATTTAGAACGGGGAATGGCTACAAACCACTTGAAAACTGTTTCTCTAATCTGTTTCAGGCTACATCCAGAGGTGTTTTGAAATCCATTTCAGTCTTACCGTCCTGATCGCATTTGTGTAGCTTTTCGGTTACATCATGCTGTCACGTCACATAAAACATGTCAGACGTCGAGGCAGGTTGTCATGCCAGCGCGATGTCATTGCCATAGAAACAGTGCAGATAATCCGGAAAACGGCTACAGGATGCACAGATCGGATCTGAACAGTTGTGATACACAATGTGGACAGTGAGTCTGTCAAATTAGATATGCACGCAAAATTTGGACTGATAGTGTGAACAAGGTCTTGATAGAGAGGCTGCAAACAGCAGGATACGTGTCACACTTCATGTGTTGTCGGTTTCAAAGAAGCAAAAAATCTTCATCGTTAGATGAACTGTTGGCCAATTCCTCAGTGTGGTCCAAAGGCTCCAGAATAAATAACATTTCAATTAAACTGACCATCAGCGCAATTCAATTGGTTTGACAGAGCAAGCGAAAATAGATCTCTAAAATAGAAGTACTTTTTGACTGTAAATAAAATTGTAAGGAGTAAAAAGTACTTTTTTTCTTTAAAAAATGTAATTAAGTAAAAGTAAAAGTACTGATTTTTAATTGTACTCAAGTAAAGTAAAAATCCCCACAAATAATACTTAAGTACAGTAATCAAGTAAAATTACTCAAGTACTTTACACCTCTGTTTAGAAGGTTCATGGCTGTAACACAGAACGACACTTTACGGTTAACTGTAACCTTTCTCTTTCTCTCTTGCAGGTGACTGGTAGCAGTGGATACGGTAGGTACTTCTCAGGTAACTGGCTCGTAGTTTCCTCTTTTAGAAGGTTCGTGGCTGTAACACAGAACGACACTTTACGGTTAACTGTAACCTTTCTCTCTCTTTCTTACAGGTGACTGGTAGCAGTGTATACGGTAGGTACTTCTCAGGTAACTGGCTCGTAGTTTCCTCCTTTAGAAGGTTTGTGGCTGTAACACAGAATGACACTTTACAGTTAACTGTAACCTTTCTTTCTCTTTCTTACAGGTGACTGGTAGCAGTGGATACGGTAGGTACTTCTCAGGTAACTGGCTCGTAGTTTCCTCTTTTAGAAGGTTCATGGCTGTAACACAGAACGACACTTTACGGTTAACTGTAACCTTTCTCTCTCTTTCTTACAGGTGGCTGGTAGCAGTGAATACGGTAGGTACTTCTCAGGTAACTGGATCGTAGTTTCCTCCTTTAGAAGGTTCGTGGCTGTAACACAGAATGGTAAGTATAACACAAGTGGCAGGAAACCCGTACCCTGGACCCTTCAGGGTCTCGATCCTCAGACGCTTCAATCTCGAATGTTACTCATGGGCCGTGGCTTATGGTGGGCTAACATGTACACAGTAGATGGAATTACTCACAGTCCTTTTGTGATAAGACGTCTCAACCTGGGCCTTCCTTCAAGGCCTCCAATACGACATGGGATTTCAACACTGTCACAGTCGAGCCGAATGCTTCCCTCTCCTCTCTTCTCGTATGTTTTCCAGAGATCTGGACAGGGGCGCCCCTTTTGAAGAGGCTCCGCAACAGGCAAGTTGTTCCGCACCGGGCTCAGACAGCAATGCAACTTTCTTCACGCATGAACTAACACGTTGGAACTCTACTCACATACGGTCTGGGTTTCCGGTACAATTTACCACCGCCTCCACAGAGCCACGACGATTTCCAAGGCTAGAGGTTTGGACATCACACCTGTCTCCACACGGTGTCGCTGGACAGCATATAATTATAAAGCACTTCACCAGCCTCACGGCGTGTTTTCCTCCCCCACAGCTAACTCCAACCTATAATGGCTTCTGACGACAAATACACAGCATTCCACTGTAATATATCAAGTGTACACACATTCAGCAAAGTCAAGACTCACCCCACAGCACTCCACACACTTTAAGTGAATAGATAGGGTCAGGCCATGGTCTTCATGAGGCGAAGCTGGGGACCTATGGGGCGTTGTAATAGTGAAGGACCAATGGTAAAACGTAGCTGCTGCGACTGCTTTTTCCCCGGATATTTATATGCTTCCCGGCTCACCCACCACTCGGCTTCGTGATAGGGCCTCTATTTTGGTTCGCTGAGGGCTAACAACACACGTTGGATAATGCACCTTTAACAATCACATCCAGCTTTTAGCTCTTCGTACTCACAGTAAATGATCACGCTCTTTCCTTTGTTCTTCCGCCTTCAGGCTGGCTGGTTTCTCTTCACCCTGCACGTGATCTGGTAAAATTCGTCCCACTGTTGCACAAACACATCTATGAAGCATGCATGTCAATTCTTCCAATATAACAAGGGATTTCTAATATACTCAGCCCAAACAAATATCCTTTTTGTTGTTGCCAGACACCGTTTATCCAGTCCTCCGTTCTCACAATACTGCAGCTTAATAAGCACCCCACCACTCGAGCCAACGTTCCAACTGCACCACCAAAATACACAACGACTAACCTTGGGTTTCCATGTTCTCTTTATAATCCTTTACTTCCTCTCATCCTCCAATCCCAGATCGCCGCGTTTATTTCCCACACCTGTGTTTGATCGGCTTGATTTTGCTCGCTGCGTTTTCCCGGAAGTTCCGGTGTTTCCGCTTATCCCTCCGGGCGGAAACCATCTCCGGGCAGAACCAATCTTCTGAATTTTTGGTTCCGCCCCATGGATTCGTCACCGTGTGACATCCTTCCCCGCCAATGCGTTCTAGTCCCTGGAACGCCTTCTCGTCGTCCACTCACTCGTTGGGATCGCCTGGGGGGTGCGACAGGCTCATTTCTGGCTGGCACCTCTTCAGGACCCCTCGGAATGGCCTGCACTGGTGCATTCACGGGTTCCCTAGGAACTAAAGCCCACCCTCCAATCCAGGGGGCCATGGCTGTTGACTCCTTTGGAGCTTCTTCCACCAGACTGGGGTAGTTCGGACATGAGCGGATCATATTACGTTAAGAAGTCCATAGCGAAAATGTGGAGAGGAGCCCTGGCGTTGATGGGAATCATCGGGGCCCTGACCTCCGTTCTGGACTTAAACAGGGTACACCTGGGGCAGGCCCGGATAAACGTGCTCACCGACGCCTCCAATCCTGGCCAATAGAAGTGCCTCCGTAGCAGAGATACCGTCCTCTGTTCGCCCTGGTGTCCCATGTGATCGTGGTATGCTGTAATCAGAGCTTTCACCTGTTCCTCTGGCACTACTACTTGGCAGATTTCCTCATCCAGCCCCAGGTCTCTACTGCTCCTGGAAAGCACTCTTTCTCTCAGCTTCAATTTGTTCCACTGCGCCAGCTGTCTCCGCTCTTGTTCCGTCTGGGCTTGCCTCTCTGCATACGTCGGCCGTCGGCCCTGTTCCAGCCACTCACCCATCATTTTCACTTCCTGGGCCCCGTGTTGTTGTTCCCTCCAACGCTGGGGGTCCCATCCCCAACTGACGGGCACCACGTCAGGCTGGCTCACTGGGGCGTCTACCACACCCACCATACACCTTTTCTCCGCTTGGCCTCTTGATGGTACAGCTACATCCCTCTGGTCTTCCCCTTCTGGGAGCCGTGACAGCACGTCGGCACTCTCACACTCTGGACTCCATCAACTGACCTCCCAGGCACCGCTGCATCAACCGCTGAAACGTGGCCGGAGCGTTTCAAAGGCGAAGGGCGTCCGGTCCCACTCGAATAAACTGAATGGGGTCGTAAAGGCGGTCTTCTCCTGATCCACTTCGGCCACTTGCACCTTGCCAATAACCGCTGGCCAAGTCCAGTGTAGAGTACCATGCTGATTTGGTTAAACTGCCAAGGGAGTCTTCATTTCTGGGTAAAGGGAAAGCATCCTTCTGGGTTACTTGATCCAGTTTTCGATAATCAACACAAAACCTCCAAGCTCCCGTCTTCTTCTGCACTAATACTATCGGTGCAGCCCAAGGGCTACTACTTCTTCTGCACTAATACTATCGGTGCAGCCCAAGGGCTACTACTCTCCCGAACAATCCCCTGTCCCAACATGCCTTGCAATAATGTACGCACCTCTGTATACAAAGTGGGTGGTATCGGCCGGTACCTCTCCCTGCTGGGTCCTGCGTCTCCTTTGGGGATGTTATGCTGCACTACCTTGGTGCATCCATAGTCCTCCTCATGGGCTGAGAAGACGTGCTGCCACTTTTTAAGTAGCTCCTGTAACCTCCACGTCTGGGCCTGATCTAAATCCTCCCCTTTTAGGGACTCGCCGTTCAAGTGGTTGGGCATGCCTCTTCCCGTGGCCTTAGGCGTTGGATCGACTTGGGTAAGTGCTACCTCCACTACAGCAGGACGTACCTGGCGGAAACTCACGTCTCTTCCCTCTCGTACTTGATGGGGCCCGACCATAGTTAATCTGGCTAGTCTCTGGTGTCGGTATAGTTGGACGGCATAGGGGTTCTCGTTCCGCACCTTCACTGGGACTCTCCCTCGTCGGACCACTGCCAAGCTTCGAGCCACTTCCACTTGTTGACAATCTACATGGAGTTTGATCAACACCCAGTCTTCAAGGCCTTCTTCTCGTGGCGGAACCCTTGCCCACACTATGGCCTCACTCCTAGCCGGTACAGATACTGCATAGCGGCAGGTCACCCGTCCTGCATCTTCTCGGTCTCTCCGGACCTTGGTCATTTGTACTCGGCGACAGTCAGCCACCACTTGTTCCCACTTGGGCCGTTCGGCCGGCGGTATTTTCTGAACGGGCCTTGACCGAAAAAGCTCCTCCCAGCACTCAGAGAGGACATTCATTCCTAGGAGAGCCCTGTGTGCACCTAAACAATGGTCTTGAACAATAATTACTCCCTTTGGGGGCACACTCACCCCATGGATCTCCAAATCCGCCAACCGGTAGCCAATGTACGGGATATTCAGGCCATTTGCCCCCTTCAAGGTGAGCCAGGGGACCTCCACCTCACGTGCATCTTGTTTCCCAAACACTTCATGAGACAGACTCTCTGCGAACAGGGTAACCTGTGAGCCTGTGTCGACAAGGCACCGAATCTTGACACCGCACACTTGGACGTCCACTACTGGGCTGTGTCCGTTCATACTGCTCCTGGATCCATTTCCTCCAGATGGGTCTTCTACGGGGGTCCCGACCACACGACCCACTGTGGCCGGTCGACCTAAAAAACCCCCTCTGAAGCTCTACGGGGCCCACACTGTCGACTAATATGGCCCGGCTTTCCACAATGATTACAGATCGGCCTCCCCTGTTCGTCCCATTCTAATCGGGGCCGACTAGGCCGATTAAGACGCCTGACTGGGTCATGGGCTCCCTCCGAGTACATTCGATGTCGGGGGGGTGATCTCACCTCCTCTCTGGGCTGTCCACCCCGCAGCTCCCCCAAGAACGTCTTTGACAGTTCAGACATTTGATCACGACATCCTTCAGGAGTTCTAACTTCAGAGCCTGCTTCCAGTCTGTCGCTTCGGGTGCCGCTGGCGCTGACCTACTTATGGCTGCACACACCGGGGAATCCTTTACTTCTGCCTCATCACACTCCAGTGCCACTGCCTCCTTCCGCAGATCTTCAAACGTCAACCCGGGGTCCCTCCGAAACTGCACCCTCAGGCTCTGCCTGACCGGGCCTTCTTTCATCCCCAGTAGAAACTGATCTCTCAACAAGGTTTCTCCATCTCCCAGTCCATGATCTGGACGTCCTTGTAATCGGGTGAACTGTTCTCGTAGCTTCAGTGCGAATGCTCTGACAGGTTGGCGGGGGCCCTGCTTTACAGTTGAAGAAGTGGGCTCGGAGGACAGCGACGGGGGTGTTGTCCCCATATTGCTCTGTAAGGAACTGGAAGATTGTTTGGGCGGTGGCTCGAACAGCTTCGGGGGCGGCCTGTACTTCGCACCGCGTTTCTCCCTCTAGGGAATTTAACACAAACTGTTTCTGCTGTACAGCACTCAAACCTTGGAGGCCGGCTAAATACTCAAGCAGGGCTGTCCATTCCGACAGGCGGACTTCTGACTCTGCTCCGCCATATTTCTGTACCCAGGGATTGCCCATAAACACGGGCATGACACGGGTGGGGCCTCAGGTAGCTGGCTCGTAGTTTCCTCCTTTAGAAGGTTCGTGGCTGTAACACAGAATGACACTTTACGGTTAACTGTAACCTTTCTCTCTCTTTCTTACAGGTGGCTGGTAGCAGTGGATACGGTAGGTACTTCTCAGGTAACTGGCTCGTAGTTTCCTCCTTTAGAAGGTTCGTGGCTGTAACACAGAATGGTAAGTATAACACAAGTGGCAGGAAACCCGTACCCCGGACCCTTCAGGGTCTCGATCCTTGGACGCTTCAACCTCGAATGTTACTCGTGAGCGGTGGCTTATGGTGGGCTAACATGTACACAGTAGATGGAATTACTCACAGACCTTTCGTGAAAAGACGTCTCCACCTGGGCCTTCCTCCAAGGCCTCCAATACGACAGGGGACTTCAACACTGTCACAGTCGAGCTGAACGCTTCCCTCTCCTCTCTTCTCGTATGATTTCCAGAGATCTGGACAGGGGCGCCCGTTTTGAAGAGGCTCCGCAACAGGCAAATTGTTCCGCACCGGGCTTAGACAGCTATGCAACTTTCTTCACGCATGAACTAACACGTTGGAACTCTACTCATGTACGGTCTGGGTTTCCGGTACAATTTACCACCGCCTCCACAGAGCCACGACGATTTCCAAGGCTAGAGATTTGGACGTCACACCTGTCTCCACACGGTGTCGCTGGACAGCATATAATTATAAAGCACTTCACCAGCCTCATGGCGTGTTTTCCTCCCCCACAGCTAACTCCAACCTATAATGGCTTCTGACGACAAATACACAGCATTCCACTGCAATATATCAAGTGTACACACATTCAGCAAAGTCAAGACTCACCCCACTCATGGTCTTCATGAGGCGAAGCTGGGGACCTATGGGGCGTTGTAATAGTGAAAGACCAATGGTAAAAATTAGCGGCTGCGACTGCTTTTTCCCCGGATATTTATATGCTTCCCGGCTCACCCACCACTTTGCTCCTGATAGGGCTCACAACACACGTTGGATAATGCACCTTTAACAATCACATCCAGCTTTTAGCTCTTCGTACTCACAGTAAATGTTCACGCTCTTTCCTTCGTTCTTCCGCTTTCAGGCTGGCTGGTTTCTCTTCACGCTGCACGTGATCCGGTAAAATTCGTCCCACTGTTGCACAAACACATCTATGAAGCATGCATGTCAATTCTTCCAATATAACAAGGGATTTCCAATATACTCAGCCCAAACAAATATCCTCTTCGTTGTTGCCAGACACCGTTTATCCAGTCCTCCGTTCTCACAATACTGCAGCTTAATAAGCACCCCACCGCTCGAGCCAACGTTCTGACTGCACCACCAAAATACACAACGACTAACCTTGGGTTTCCATGTTCTCTTTATACTACTTTACTTCCTCTCATCCTCCAATCCCAGATCGCCGCGTTTATTTCCCACACCTGCGTTTGATCGGCTTGATTTTGCTCGCTGCGTTTTCCCGGAAGTGTTTATACTTTTTTACATTCAGGACAATGATAATGGTATTTTGGAAGTGGTAAGGCCAATGGTGGTTTGGTAAGTGGAAAAGGCAGAGAAGAAATTCTAAAGACAAAGTTAAACTCTGTACTTTATGCTATGCAAATGAGTTCCTCACAGTTAAGAAGGGTGGGCCACATTCTGTGGGGTCCTTTTGACATCAACAGCCAATCACAGCTCTGCATCAGGAAAGCGCCAATATGCAAACTCCTTATCTGAAAAGTGATAAAAGTAACTTTTTTCATTCTTTGTTCTGAGTCTCCCCCTAACTTTTTCCCCACCATTGACAAGTTATCTCTTCAATTAAGAGAAAACATTTGCATAAAAAAGTAGAACCAGGAGGTATAAAAGGGAAGTGTAAACATAGCTTATTAGCATCTGCCATTTCAGCAAAACCATTCAGATTATTTCCCTTTGCACCGCTCCACTCATCAGGGCTGCCCTCTGAGTCCTTTATTATTTGCCATCACTATTGAAACTCTGGCTATTGCGCTTCGTTCAGAGCCGCGCATTACTGGTATAACAAGATATGGTCTTGAACAGAAGGTCTTCCTCTATGCTGATGACTTATTATTATATGTGTCCAATATTTCTGTTTCAGTTCCAGCTGCTCTTGACATTCTAAGTTCTCATCCACGCCGCTCTTAGCTTTTCTACCTCCTCTTTTCGCAATAATACCTTAGTTAAATCCACTTTTAAAATTTGGAAGCAATTTCGATGATATTTTGGTCTACAGACATTCTCTTTCCTGGCACCTTTATCAGCTAACCCTGTTTTTCATCCTTCTTTAACCCTCTGGGGTCTAAGGTGTTTTTAGGGCCCTGGAGAAGTTTTGACCTTCACTGACATTTGTGCTTTTTTCAGTTGCTTAAAAACATATTAATGGCAAAAGTCTCATAATACTGTGTTCAGCACAAACTGGGCTACAATATTATATAATCAACATGTATGTACATGTTTGTATTTTTGAGAGAAAAAATTTTATGCGGGGTTTTTGAAAAGCTAAATTTTTAAGTCACTGATATAAGTCCACAAAACTCATTCTAAACATGTTTTCCCAAGACTTTTCAAAACAGGATCTAGTAGTCTAGAGTTTTTTCTTCAAAATGATGTGAAAATCATTTTGCCTGCTCATTCACATAAAACAATATCGTCTCCTTGGAATTATAAGGTTCTATCTGACATTTTTGTCAAAATTGAGTTATTCACATATTCTTACTCTGTGACAACTTATTTACATTATGTGATGTTTTATTTTAAGTTTTGTACATTTTGGGACGTTTTATTAAAAAAACAAAAAGGTTCTATCTACAAAATCGAACTCTAACTTGGCTCTATAAGGTTCTATCTGCGTGAGCTAATCAGCACTTCGAATGCACAGAAGGGGACCAATCAGGATCAACTTTATGGGGTGGTTTCTCAGACAGGGATTATCTTAAGCCAGAACTAGAATTTAGTTTCATTAGAAAATATTTAACAAACATGCCTTACTAAAAGTATTACTTGTGTGCATTTTGAGGCTAAACAAAGGGAACTGATGTATTTGTAATGCAAAAACTTTGAAGCTCAATATCTCAAAACTGCTCAGAACGCAGATAGAACCTTATAATTCCAAGGGGACGATATATTGATTTACAATTTCTAAAACACTTTTGCTTGGGAAAGGCTGTATGCGAGGAGGCGGGAAAGCTCCTGAATAATCAGTGATTGACAGCTGAGGAACAATAGAGTTGAATAATGAGCCACATAATGAGCCTTGTGGGGATGTTCAACAGGAATGTAACTTTCTCTGTAGTAAAACCATGATAAGGTTTACTTGGCAATTTATAACAAAAATTTTCAATAGAATGAAAACACACACACACACACACACACACACACACACACACACACACACACTATATATATATAAAAACCATAGTAATCATGGTGAAGGTACTGTTTGGATAGTAGAAACACAACAAGGGACAAGCGTGATAAACTTATCAATGTTTGTTTACAGCCTCCGCCATTACTCCCTCACGTGTTGATCATGAAAGCAGTACATGTGTGCACACGTGACTTATCCTGTGTTTAATAAACTTGCTGTGCGGAGATATACGTGAATAAACAAGGTTTTAGATGTGTTTAGATGCGTCTTAATACAAAGTGTGTCAAATGTGAGACATTGTGTGTTTGTGTGTCGATCGTGTCTGACGGAAGCACAAAGAAAACATTAGCGTCTGGAGATAACTTTTATTTACAGGCGAGAGTAAACAAGTAGATGTGCATCTTTTATAAGAATACCACAAAGCGCGTCAAATATGAGGCATCGTGTGTCTGTGTGTGCGTTTGGACATCGATCTCGCGTCACACTGACAAAGCACACACACTTGCGTCTTGTGTTTGTGTGTGCGTTTGGACATCGATCTTGCATCACACTGACGAAGCACACACACTCGCGTCTGGAGATAACTTAAATTACATTCGCCAGTAAACAAGTAGATGTCATGTTTCCAGCACTCGGATTAAAACTCAACACAGCACTGAATGGGTGCAGAGACGGAGTCTCCATTGAAACTTTATTGACATCACTCGAGTTAAGGCCATTAGTGGACCTTTCACTTCACAGGTTTCATTTAATTCTATTTTTTAAACGTAAATGTAATATTTTTGTCTTAAGTTTTGTTTCGGTTTGCCATGCACAGCGTGGTAAAAATAAGATATTTTTCGACTTTAAAATTCAAACATTATATCCTAAATTGTCGGAATATATTCCATATGTATTAATTTGGATTTATAGATGTTTAACATTAAAATCGATGCATGGGAATAATTTATATTAGTTTTTTAAAATACCCACCACTCTTAAATGCGCATGTTCCTTATTGTACATCGAGGTTTTACAATTTAGTTCCTTTCATGGCGTTTTAATAATTTAATTCAATCTTTTTTACTTTAAATGTTTACTTTAAATGTTCTGTTACATTTACATGTGCGTTAAACACCGCGAAACAATTTGGCTATATTTTTAAATAGTTTTTGAAAAGATTAACTTTTTCTGATATGCAGGATAAGGAGTCATTTGGAGAAATAACGCTAGTCCTCGGGACTTTTGGGCTGTGTGATTGAAAAAAATAAAAAATTCTCTTCTGAGACATTGCGAAGCTGATAGATAGACTACAGATAGCCTAGTAATTTGTTCTATGTGGCTGTGAGTGTGCGTGCTTGTGTGTTATGCTTATACGTATACACAGCTTATTAGCTGAATCGCAATCACGCCGTCAAAACAAATCTGATTGGCTAATACACACTGAAATAAATCAAATCATTTTAAAATTACTTAATTAATAATTCTTTCTTAATCACACAGCCCAAACATGACATACAAAATGTCTTGGAACAGTAACAATCAGAGATATTTATAAGCTATCATTTTATGGGCATTGCAGTTTTAAATCTTTGCCACCAGGGGGTGCTGCAGCACCCCCACTTCCCGCGCCCATGAATACCACATTGCCTTCTAGTGCTCCCGTTGTACATTTATTTAGTTATGGGGGAAATGTACTTAAACCATCTAGAAGCAGAATGTCCGATGACCACACACTGTTAATAATTTTCGTTGTTTTCACAGTTTTTTACTGTTTTTCTCGACAGTTTCTTACTGTATAAGTTGTTTACAGCTTGTTACTGTAGATTTGTTGTTTCCACAGTATTTTAATCTATTTTCAACAGTTTTTTACTGCATAAGCTTTGTACAGTAGGCTACTGTAGTTGTCCAATGCATTATGGGAAATATTACTCTCAATACAGTATTACCAACCAACTGCAAAACACAATGACAAACGTTTATTTATACCTTAAATGCTTTATTTTTTGTGAGATATTTGGTTTAATGTCTGTTTTCACATCAGATGCTCGGTGTGTTCCTTTAACATAAATCACGTGCCTTTTCTGAGGCTTTAATGAAATCACCAACCAATTCAATAGACATAACATCAGTTCTTAATATTGTTGCATCTGGGTCACAAAATGTATTTTTAAGATTAGTTTAGGTGAGAATATATATATGTATAATCTTCAAATAGCAGTCGATTAGTTAAGAAAGCACTAATATAAGAATTTGATTAAACAAATGCGGAGAGTTCAGGCACGAGTCGGTCACGTGACATGCTCCTCAGATCTGTCAGTAGGGGGGAGTGGGAGAACGTGTGTGTGCTGTCGTATCTGTTCTGCTAATATAGCGCAATTTCTTTATTAATATCTGCTGGGTAAATATTAATATGTATATGCTAACATTAATTTTGTGACCCAGAATGACAGAGAGCCATTATAAGAGATCTTGTGTCGTCGTGTTTGTCTTCACTCACTTCACTCCATTATCTGGTAAGTGCTATATGCAATATCTGGTATGAGACTTTATTGGCACTAAAGGGTTCTTTTGGATAAATTTTACTTCATTCATCAACACAATGATTGTCTGCGTGTGTGCAAAAGAAAGCACGTTCACTGTGTAAAACCGGGCGCAGCGCATTTTCAAATTAACGGTCAAGGCGAATCTAAGCTTATTGTGTTGTGTTGACAGAGACTTTGCTGACTGAGGTAAGTAAGATAAAGAAATTAATGTGTTAAACAAATAACATTATAAACTTGAATTATGTTGTGCCAGAATACGTTGTGTAATGAATATCTGTTAAAATAATACATTAATGATTGAACATGAACTTGACTGAACATTATGGCAGCTAGAAGTACTGAAAAGATAATAGATTTAACAATGTTTTATATTCTTTATTAGTGTATGTAAATCTGGGCTACAGTCCACAACAAATTTTCTACGGTAGTTTTACGCCTGCATGCTCGTCATCTCCTCTATCGCGGGGATATCATCACTACAGCGGGCATCGCGTTGAAGAGATCCTGTGCTTGTTGCGTGGCGGTGTGTTTGTGTGCTCACTTGGATTGAGACCAGCAGTGCTTTTTTAAACAGTTGGTGAGTACTAACTTATTATGGTGTAGTTTCATAAAAGCCTTACTCTTTTCAGTCACGTAACTTTTGTTCATCTACTAATAATAAGACTCTGATCCATACACAAATATGTGTTGTGGATTTAATATCCCCGAATATTTATGTGAAAATGTATTAGTGTTCTGCTAACATGAGATCTGAAAATGTGTTCTAGGACCTGATATGGATTAATCCAAAGATCAACGTTTTCCTTTGTATCCCTGTTTTGTATACGCTGCCATTACATGATGGTCATATGTCTCAGATGATCGGGAGAAGTCACGTGGTTCAATTATCTGTTTATAGACGATTTCATCTGACGCACGTGATACACGTCAGGATCCGAACTTTACTTCCGGTTTCGTTTTTTAATGGTCTGACACGTTGCTAAACTGATCTCTTGAACAAATGCCTCGTCGAAAATAACAAATGTTTTGGTTTCCTATGTAATCTATTTGTTGTTTTTTTGCTTGTTTTATACATAAACTACGTTTAAAGTACTTTGTTGTTATTTATTATTAGCGGAGTTTACCGGAAGTTATGTGCGGACCGCGACAACCGCTTGTTTATGTTGTAATTGCTGAAACCGTCTATAATTTTTTTTACCGTGCATTTAGCATCAGACAAAGCCTGCAATGAATTTATTAAGACAGAAACAATATCTTACTTATTATTATGTTGTTATGACAATATCATGTGATCATCTGAGTTATAACAAAATCTATTCATTTTCAGGTATTACTGTGCATGGGCCTAAATCATTCTGTTGAAATGTTATGTGTTTAAGATTCTTTATGACATCAAGATGTGGTTTGGGAAGGACCTTCATCTAAATCTGAAGACAGGTCATACTGGCACAAAAGGTACAATATTTTTATACCCAATTTGAAATGTTAAACAATTACTTTACTGTACTGGACTGGTCAAGCATCTGGTCTGGAACTGCCTTTACACTTACATGGAAAATGCACAGAACTGGAACAGCACATCAGTTGGGAGCACATTAACAAGGATTATTACACGGCTCTCTAGAATGCTTGATTCTGATTGGTCAGTTGAGACATTAGCAGGTTCGTTCTTTTCAAATAATAACCGCTCCAAAATAATAACGCATAGCCGGACTACTTGCACGAATAAAATCGCTCCGCGCCAATAAAGATCAATAAAGATTACTGTCTGTTTGGCGCCATCTTGTGACAAACACTCGACAACCACGACAAGACAGAGAGCTTACTGAGACTGAACTTGACAAAATAGAGCATGACAGCTACGAAGCCAACACACAAAAAAATACAGAATGAGCATTAAAACTTCTCAAAGACTGGTTAAAGAGAAAAAAATGGAGACAGACAAGTATGAAGCAGAGGATCTTAATAAGGTATTACGATCATTTTATGCATCTGTGCAAAGTTTCGCGGAAGGATAAAAATGTTAATTTAAAACAAATATGCCAATAAAATTTTTCAAATTCATATTCATGTCCAGTTTTTTTTCTTATGTGGCAAGTAGCCGTGTAATAAGCGGGATAATGTAGAGGCAGCCGGTAGTTATTGGGAAATAAGCCCCTTCAGTGTGATACAAGACCCTCCGCTTCGTGTCGGGTCCTGATCACACTGTCGGGGCTTATTTCCCAATAACTACCGGCTGCCTCTACATTACCCCTTACTTAAATTGATCTTATGATTATTTTAATATTTATAAGTAAGCAACTACTTGCTGAGTGTATTTAATGAGTGTGTATTAATCTCTTACATCTCCCATACTTAGTACAGTATATTTTAATCAGTGTGGCAATAACTTGTGTTTTATTTTTATGTTTACACAGGTGTTTCTGATATGGAGGAAAAACCCTGCACTGCTCATTTTATTTCTTCATCTTGAGAATACAGCAAGTTTAACTTTTGTCTGGAAAATGTAAGTTCTGAGTTTTCTAGTTTGTGTGTTTTTGTTATTTTATGAAAATGTAAATAAAAATTTATGTCATGTTGTTCCAAACTGTATGACCTTAATGGGTTTTAATAAGTATATGTTTGAGATATCGATAACTGCAGTCCCTAAATTTTCCTTAATTGTATGAAAAAAGGATGCTATTGAGGTGGCGATTTTTTGCCATATTAACATATTTTGTGTCATACAGGTGTGAGGTGAAATGAGTTTGGCTAACAATAGAGTTTAGATTTTGATGCAATTTATTACTCAACTCTTTAACTTGTATTCTTAGTTACTCAGTACATATTATTTTCACCGGACTCAACACCAACAACAATTTTTCATGGCACTTTAAACCCCCTTGATGTGAGGAGCCAGCATCAGAATGGATGGTGTCAATATCCTGAATGAAGACGTGGAGGTAACAGAGGTTCTGTATCTCTTATTTGTCTTCTCTCAGGGTAGCATGTCCAAACCCATCATTGCACACTAAACATTAAACATTTTTGGTGACTACAAAAGACAGTCTATAACACTTCTAAAATTGTACAAACAATGTATTTGTATAAATTGTTTTGCCATAACAAACCTTACTTAGTGGTAATTGGTGCGTATAGTTTTGTGTAAATTTGTTTATTTAACGTCTTAAGTTTTGAATGGTCTATACGGAATTAGTTTTGTGTTTATTGATAATAATTATTATAGTTAACACATTTTTTTATTTCTTACACCAGTTATTATTTATGGGTAATATTTGTGTTATGTTTTCAGTCACTGAAATGTGTAAAATCGTGCGAAAATATTTAATAGTCTACCTGTGGTCTATTAAATATTATTTATTCAAAATGTTATTCTACTTTGCAGTGGTGGCTGGCAACTTCTCTCCTAAGGGGTGCAAATTTAAAATATGTGTTCAGAGTGTAATGTGTGTTGCTCATCATGTCAAAGTATGCACTCGTTGCGTCATGTTAACCATGTGCATTTTGCCTTATGTCAAAATACATGCCTGCTGTAAAAGCTTCGGAAGGGTTTATGATTTTATGACACTCACGTTCACAAAAGACACTAACTTAACACTAAACTCTGATTACACGAGAATTAGCGAAGTCTGGCAAAGTGAGTGCTTCTTTTATCATAAAACCCTTTGAAGCATCTGCAGCAGACACGCATTTTGACATGATGCGTGATGCCCATAAGTTTACATGATGCGCTAAATACATGTTGTGACAAGCTTTGCATCGTAAAAGAAGTCACCAGCCAGCACTGTGACTGGGTTATTTAAGCTTTCAGTAATATGTAATGTTATTGTAACATTATCCATAATATTTTCTCTGTTCTCTCAAGGTGGATCTCAAGACTTGGCCATGCTTTAGATTATAACTGGTGAGCTCAAAGTACATTATTGCTAAAAAACAAGCATTTTAGATGATTAGTACATTTTTTGACTTATTATTATTTTGTTTTTATCATTTGTTACAGGATTTTCACAAGTGCTGTCGCCCCTGCTGTAAATGACGCCCCCACCACCTACACCAGGTGTAGGAAATGTCAGTCCTGGAGTGCCGTTGTCATGCAGAGTTTTGCTCCAGCTCTAAACAAACACACCTGAACAACTAGATCAGGGGTGGCGAACGTCAGTCCTGGAGAGCCGCACCCCTGTAGTTTTTAGCTCCAACCCTGCTTAAACCTCACCTGTCTGAAGGTTTCTAGTAACTCTTTAGACCTTGATTAGCTTGTTCAGGTGTGTTTGATTAGAGCTGGAGCTAAACTCTGCAGGACTGCGGCTCTCCAGGACCAACGTTCGCCACCCCTGAACTAGATCTAAAGAGTCACCTGAAAACTACAGGTAGGCAAGGTTTTATCAGGATTGGAAATAAAATCCAGTGGCGGAGCCAGAGGGCTAATTGCGGTGGCAATTGCCACCCCAGACGAAGTCCTTGCCACCCCGCTGAAAACATTACATTGTTTGATTTTTACGAACATTTCTGAAATCTCCCAGCGGACGTGAATGCGTCGCAAGAACCGACAGCCGGTGACGTCAAAGTTCCACGAGAGCGACTTAAAAGCAAACTCCTCCGTAAGATTTTGTGAATCGCTCTCGCGGTACTTTAACGTAATCCGGCTGTTGATTCTTGAGGCGCCGCTTGAAGTCGAACAAGCCTATTGGTTAAGCTGACACGCAGCTCCTTCGTGCTCCAAAACATAACGCGGCAGCACACACAGGATCAATTAAGTGCATTTTGCTGGTATGTAATGGCTTTTATTGGTATTAAATTAAACAAAGTACTGTTTTAACGGGAAGTAAGGGAGACGTTGCACTATAGTGCTTAGCATTAATACTTCAATGAGCATAGTCTTGTGAAACTGACTAATACTGTCACGCCTGCGTGAAGATGGTTAAAACAATAAAAAACATGTCGTTTGCAAATGTTCAGCAACAATCACAGACATTAGGTAGGCTTATACATATTGGCACGTGTAATGCAGCATATTGAATATAATAAAATCACCGTGGAGATAGTACAGGGATTTAACAGCGCGCTTTTCGGTGCCTCGCGCTTTTTTCATGTCAGTTTGGGTGACTTGGGTCTGAGAGGGTTGGATTATAATTTCACAAAGTCATCTGAAGCCATTCCATATCTTAATGTGAGGGACAGAAGTCTATTTACATCATTATATTAAAGTTTACGGAAACTCGTTCCCTCCTCGTTTAACATAACATGTCTAGATGTCTTTAAGCTATTTTCCTTGTGTTGTCAAATAGGCTAGACCTCAATATACTCAGATTTTGTCGTAATGTATTACTTTAGTATGTGTATTATTTAGTGCTGCCGCGAATAGTCGACGTAGTCGACGTAATCGACGATGAAAATTTGTCGACGGCAATTTTTTTAGTCGAGGAGTCGCATATTTATTTTTCTCCCGTCTCAAACGGCTCACTATTCTGTCTCCTGTCTCAAATGGCTCAATGTAATTCACCTCCACACCAGTCTGTGCGCTGCGCGCGCCCTGCTGGTTAATCTGCTACGCTATCATCTTTCTTCCCTCTCCCCCTGCCTTCACTGCTTTAATTTTGAAAAATTGGCGGTGGCAGGTGAGTCTATGGAATTAGGAGTCCGAAAGCTTCCAAAGTATGAAAGTATTTTAAGCCAAGTTGTGATAAAAGTGTATTCTGTTAAACTGTGCCAAACGTCGCTGGCTTATCATGGGAGCACAACGACAATGCACGAGCATCTCAAACGAAAATACTCGATGATGACTTGACGATGCACCCACAGAGAAGAATAGGACAATGTAAGTAACTGTTATATGATTATTAATGAAATGACGAGCTAGTCTGTTCTGTTTATTAACTATTTTGAGAAGTACAATGACTCGGTCTTTGGATGTTGTTTCCCATACATTGATTTGTTCTTGATTCCGCCACGGAATCAACACTGGCCGCCATGAATAGATTTTTCATGATTCCCATTAACATTTTTATTTTACTATTTTAAACGGCTCAGTTCATTGTTGCGAGTGCTCAGCGCGTCTCTCTCCCTATCACTCATGTTGCTTGCGCCTCGACAACGCGCGCCTCTCTCTCACGTGACAGTAAAAAGGTGGCAGTGTTTTTAATGTACGTTCCTTCGTATACTTTCTTTTTTTGTGTAAACGTCAACATTCACGGATGTTACTGACAAAGACGACTGATTGAGTTAATATGACTTGAAGAAAGTTTAGCAGTAGTGTGGGTCTGTGTGCGAGCTTTCTCCCTCCCTATGATGTTGTATGCCGTGTTTTGTAGTCTGTGTAACAACAATGTATTCCAGTGTTTCCCATAGATCTGAAATTTACTTGTGGTGGTAGCTGGTGAAAAGGGCAATCATTATCCACCGACAAAAAATGGTATACTATACATGTGACAAAGAACTAATAATGTGTGACACAACACAATACTTTGATTTATTAAACATTAATATTAATTTCACATTATAGTTCATTAATCTAACCACCCCAAACTTTCTTTGCCATAAACAAAGCTGACACTGTTTGTCAAAGCACCACGAAAACACTTGATGTTTTTGCACTGATATATGAAGTAATTTGATGACCCCTTTTATCAAACTCAATATACAATACTATGTATAGCCTATTAATAGACAGTGCAGGTCTATAGATTATAAATGTGACTGATGTTATAATGGTAATAATTTCTATAAGATAGGCACTTTTACTGCTTCTGCTTTCTATTTCTCTTTTGCCGATTAAAAAAAGCTTAATCCATTAATTATTTCAGATTTAAAAGTCTACTTGCTGTCCCGATGACAGACTTTACATTACAGCTTTGCGTTTTTATATCCTGAGTCAGCTAGAGCATGCTCGTTCAGAATAAGCACTGCTTTTTGCTACAATCTCTGTGCAAACTATTTAGATTTTAGTAAAGATATGGTCTATTAATAGTGAGATTATTAAAAAATGGGATAAAGAAAATGAAGCGGCGCGTGGTCTGAAACAGCACTCGAGCTTTAGCGCGGTAGCGCTCGCGGCCGTTCTCCGATGGACTCGGGTTTTACACACAATATTAATTAGACTTGGGACCCGAAGTAATGAACTAGGACCGACCCGAACCCCACTGACCATTTAAAATATAAACCTGGAACCGTACGGGTCCCGCGTCCTCAGTGAAAAAAGACCTCTAATGGTAAAACTCTGCTCAAGTTCAGAAACATGAAAGGATACAATGTGACACTGAGCTTGCTTCGCGTCGCACCCAATTCATTGAGAAACAGAGAGCACGTGAACGGACACTCAACGGGAGAGACACAACGTGCTTGCACGCAAAATGAAGCCAACTTGGATGCTATAAACACATATGCACATAAGCATATGCAACCATTTTGGTCGCAGTGTAGTTCCCTGGCTGCTCCGTATGTGCTGCAGTTGATCCAGTTTGCCGCGCTGGATGATGTGTTTATGACGCGTACATCATCTTCACGGTCCCCGACCCCCACCTCTCTCTTTCTCTCTCTCGCTCAACACCTCTCTCTCTTTCTCTCTTTCTCTCTCTCAACAAAACACGGGTCATCCAGTCGAGTTCAGAAAATACGGAAATTCGTAAAGTGATTTTTTTTTCCTGGGCGGGTCGCAATTTACCTGGGCGCAGCGCCCAAGTAGAGCCTATGTATGGGAAACACTGTATTCTCTTATATTTCTGAATTTGCACCGAATTGTCTGCGCTATATCAATCACATTTAAAATCAAAAAATGGCTCAAAACACATTAATTATGAGAAGAGCAACAGTTATAGATCAAAGAGTAGAAGTGAAACATTTCATATTTCTGTTAAGCAACTACTTTGAACTGGAATTTTTTATTATTATTTATATTGTTTACATTGTAATTTTTTATTTGGTAACATTTAAGTTATTTATATTGTTTATGACACTGGTGAGTTAAAAATAAAATGGACATAATGAAATAACAAACACTTGAGTTTTTTTTATTAAATTAGTCGTTTAGTGGTAACATTTAAGTTATTTATATTGTTTATGACACTGGTGAGTTAAAAATAAAATGGACACAATGAAATAACAAACACTTGAGTTTTTTTTATTAAATTAGTCATTTAGAATAGTCGACTATTCGAAAAATTAGTCGAAAAATTAATCGTTAGAAAATTAGTCATTAGTGGCAGCACTAGTATTATTAGTAACGGTGTACTTATGGTAAATAAAAACAAGCAAATTATTCCAAATTTTGGTTTCTTCATGAGGTCTGTGACCAAGTTTTCCTTTAGGGACAGCAGAATGAAGAGAAAAAGCGATATTACCAACTTCTTTCTAAAGAAGCAAAAGTCAGGTGCAAATCAGGGCCAAACAGATCCCAGTTGTTCTATTTTTGCTGTATAATTAATACATATAGGCTATAATTGTGTACATTTAGGGAAATAAACAACTTTAATTTAATCTATATACATTTTGTGGAAAATAATTTATTTTTAGTGTAACTGAACACTTTGTATATTGACCCCCCAAAATAATACCTTGCCACCCCTTTGCCACCCCAGTTTTAAAAGTCTAGCTCCGCCACTGATAAAATCTGCAGGATTTCAGCACTCCAGGACCGACGCTGCCTACCCCTGACCTAGACCTTCATCCTGCCACCACCACCCATACTACCTACAAAAAACTGTATTGTAATTATGCTTTTCACTGTATTGTATGATGTGGTTTTCTCATTTGATACATTGATTGCTGACTGATTTTGTTAATTTTTATTTAACACTTTGTATAAAATCTAATCATTTTTTGTTATTTTTGTTAATATTGTTACAAATGTACAGTTAAAACTGCACAATAAGTTTTCTGCTTTTAAAGATATAGTTGTTGTCTTTATATTTAACATCAACCGATAAAATAACAGTGTTTAATTGAATCTTAAAAAATACAGTAGTATATATTTTACATTGTAAAATAAATAACAGTAAAATTGAAAAAAATACAGTAGTATATATTTTACATTGTAAAATAAATAACAGTAAAATTTCCAGTATAACAGTAAAATGGTGTATGTTGGATCTTAGAAATAACAGTATAATACTGAACTCCATTTTGCAGTATGCTTAAAAAACTACTGTCATTCTTTCTACGGTAATTTTACTGTTGTTTGAAATACAGGAACTACTGGATAATTGTTGCCAGTAAGTTACTGTTAATTTGACAATAAACTTTTTACAGTGCATGGAGCAAGTCCTCCTCCTTCGTCACAATGGAAGATTTTGCCCAAACTGAATGAAAATTTGAAATTTCTTCCATTATGTATGCCAAATGGTGCCAAAAGACTAACTGCAATATTTAACAGGATTAAACTTTGCAGTAATTTTGAATTCTATACTTGTTTGATGTTGTTTAAAAATTCTAGTTTTATATTTGCAAAGACAATTTTAAAAATAAATGTAACTTACTGTTGTTTTCTTAGATTATATCTTGTGTATTATATTTGCTTGAGAAAAAAATTATTTTTTATTCTCTATTTTCTTGTTGATGAAACATTTTTCATTGTCTAAATATTCTGTTCTTATTATATTTGCTTGGAAAAATGAATTTGTATTCTCCTTTTTCCTGTTGAAGAAACATTTTCCACTGTCTAAAAATTATCTTATTATATTTACTTGAAAAATGAATTTGTATTTTATTTTCCTGTTGAAGAAAAATTTCCATTTCATTTTTTTCTTGTACATGTCAAATTTAAACTAAAACAAAATAATATACTGTAGACACTAGATGTCTGTAATAAATAAAAATTGTTGTTTTTTAAAATAATATCTGATATTGTTGTTGTTTTAAAAAAAATAATATCTGATATTGATGTAATCCAAAAGTAATCAGTTACATTACTTTCATATTGTGGTATTTGGATTACGTTACTAAATACTTTTTTATGAGGTCATTTGTACCTGTAATAGAATACATTTTTAAAGTAACTCTCCCAAGCCTGCCTGTTTTTGACACCCAGCATACCTGGTGAGACTTGCCAGTTTTTCAAAGTCTTATTAAACAGTAGAACAGTAGAATGGCAAGTAAACATTTGACTGACTTTACCGTTGAGCCGCGATTGGCCTGTGTCCAAAAGACTTGCAAATTATGCAGAAAAAAACAATGATGAAGCTGCCCAGGCAAAGAAATACGTTTCATTTTAATCTAGAACTTCTTGTTGCAGAGATTGACTGAGTGTTTGAGAATATTTTCCAAATATCACTGTAGGATTTCAACTGTTTATACAGGTGATGAATAGTGGATTATTAGAATGAGAACAACATTAGTGTGACATACAAAACTCTCAGACAGGGACATTTTAGGGTAAACAGCGGGTGTTTGCCTGGACATCTGTAGAAAAAGGCTTAGTGGATCCTTGTTTATAGTTAGAAATATGGATGTTTTTTACATTATCTCATTGTTTACCTTCAGAAGCCATTAACCAGAGGTGGAAAAAGTAATAAAATATTGTACTCAAGTAAAAGTAAAGTTACTGGTCTAAAAATCTACTCAAGTAAAAGTAAAAAGTAAGTCATTTTAAATTTACTCAGAGTAAAAGTTACTTTTTTTACAGCGGGGAGAGGTGGAGGATTCTAGTATAGTTCAAAAACGACATGGGGATATAAATCTCAAACTAGTTGTTTTTAATTGTAGGAACATCTTTACAATTAAAGTGCAATAACAAAAAGTTAATAAAATAAAAAGCTTTTTTTAAACTAAGAAACATTTATGGAATTGTTTAATGATTTTTACATGTGAGTTATGCACTTTTGAAGGTGGTCAGCAACTAGTAAATACAATCACTATAGTAAGGTTGTAATTGATGTATTGCTGGTAACATACATTATTTTATTAAACTATATATAGTTTAAATGAGCATATAATGAGATGAATGCCGTGGCAATATACTTTTGACACGTTTATTGTCTTCTAGCTTCCCTGACCTGGGTACCTGATGTCAGACCTTTATTCTTCTCTCTCTCTCTCTCTCTCTCTCTCTCTCTGCAATGTCTAATGACCTGCGCATTCTCGAGGACGTTCTGAAGTTGTGTTTGACTTGACGCGAAGCTGCTAGACCTCGGAAGATAATGCGCATGGTATTAAAAAATGTGTCGTGCAAATGAGGGGTAAAAACACGCTCAGCAATTTCGTACTCAAGAGCATGAATCCTACTCCATGGTTCTTTTTGCGCGTCCCGCCCATTAATCATCAGTTGCGCGTCTTTTCACCTTGCTTTTAAAAAAATATTTTTTACTCAGTTACGGATATGATTTAAAATATAGCAAAGTACAATACTTTAAACAAAACATACTTAAGTAAAAGTAAAAGTACAGATTTTAAAAACTACTCAAAAAAGTAAAAGTACACAAAAAAAACTACACAATTACAGTAACGTGAGTAAATGTAATTCGTTACTTTCCACCTCTGCCATTAACCCATTGAAGTTCTATGAACGCTGCAAAAAATGGCTTAAATTAAGATGTATTTTCTTGTGAGCAAAATGACCTTTTTGAAAATTAGACAAAAAATATAAAATTCAAGTACTGTAAATTACTGCTTAAAACAAGCAAAAAAAAAAAAAAAAAAACACTGCCAATGGAATAAGAATTTTTTCTTGAAACAAGTTTATTTTTTCATAAGCATTTAATTCATACACATTTTTCTTATTCCATTTGCAGATTTTTTTTGATTGTTTTAAGCACAAATTTGCCTAACTTTATATTTTTTGTCTAAAAAACAAGACTTATTTTCATAGGTCAATTTGCTCATCAAGAAAATACATCTTAATTTAAGCATTTTTAGATATTTTTACTGAAAACAAGACAAAAATACTATACAAGAAAGTAATTTTTTGCAGTGAAATATTTTACACCGCAAAAATTACTTTCTCACTTGGAATTTTTGCCTTATTTTGGGTACAAATATATAAAAATTCTTAAATCAAGATACATTTTCTTGGTAAACAAAATGACTTAAGAAAATAAGTCTAATTTTTTGACAAAAATCTAAATTTAAGGGAATTTGTGATTGAAACAAGCAAAAATAATCTGCCAATGGGGTAAGAAAATATTTCTAGAATTTTTCTTCTATTAAGTGTTTAAGAAAAAAAAAAATATATTTTTGGGGATTTTGGCCCCTGAAGAACTTTGAGACCAGGGTCTCTCTACTGAGGTTGTACAGACCATTTTAAACTCTCAAGCTCCATCCAGCAGGGAACAAGATCATAACAATAGACAAACACATTGTGCATAAGCTGACAACACACAAATAATTCTAGTTTCTTGTGACTTTTTTGAAAACACCTATAAAACATTCATAGTGCTGGAGGAAAATGTAAGTGAACCATTGGATTTAATAGCCTGTTGAACCTCCTTTAGCAGCAACTTCTCCAAGCAAGCACTTTCAGTAGTTCTGAATCAGACCTGCACATGTTCAGAAGGCATTTTTGCCCATTCTCCTTTACAAAACCAATTCATCTTACAAGTCTGGTGTGAAGCGCCATTTTAGAGCATCGCTATGAGGTTAAGGTCTGGGATTTGACTAGGCTACTCCAAATAACATATTTTGTTTTTCTTAAGCCAGTCTGTGGTGGAATTACTTTGATACAGCAAAGCAAACCCAAATCATTATGTTCCCTCCACCATACTTCACTATTGGAATGATGTTTTGATGTTGGTAAGCTGTGCCCTTTTGGCACCATAATCTTTCAAATAATTCAACTTTTTTGTTTTATCAGTTTAAAAATATTTACCCAGTGCTCTTTTGGAAACTTTAGGCTCACAGGAATGTTTTTTGGAGATCAGCAGCTTCCTCTGTGGTGTTCTGCCATAGACACCGTGTCACAGTACGGTTTACACAGTGAGAGAACGTCTCGGTTACATATGTAACCCTCGTTCCCTGAAGGAAGGGAACGGAGACGTCACGTTGTGACTGACGAATTGGGAACCGCTTCGCGGGTGACCTATCTGCTTCGAGAAACCTTTAATACGCCAATGAACTTGGCATGCAGATAATTGCATCTGCCGGCGCCGCCCCGCGGCACAGGTATTTAATGAGCGGCAGGTGCAGTTATCAAATCAGCTATTTTTTGCTGAGAAAGCTGGACAGAAGAAAAGGGTCCGGCCGATGTCAGCAGTGGAACAGCAAACTGTGGCGACGGTACGTGACGTCTCCGTTCCCTTCCTTCAGGGAACGAGGGTTACATATGTAACCGAGACGTTCCCTTTCAGTCGGTCACTACGACGTCACGTCGTGACCGACGAATTGGGAATCCCTACCAAAGTGCCACTGAAGCTGACCCTTCCAGTGCCTGCGTAAACCCTCCGACTCTCCCTATTCAGGGAACGGAAATGGGGTTGAAGCAGAGGCCGGTCACTACTTGTTCCTTAACCCACGATAGTGACTAGGCGAACTGGGAAGCGAACTCGTCAGGCGGGACTAAGATCGCTGCGGAAAGAAAACCCTCTAGGGGTCTACCACTAAGGTGATGGATAAAAAGACACTAGGTCTATATAAAAAATACTCTCTCTTAGTACACTAGAGAGGCGCGGAGTGAACTCCGCTAAGGGAAACGTGGTAAATCAGAACTTTCCACGGAAATACTTACAAAGAAACCACTAGGGGGCGCAATGTGGGCGCTAGCCTCACCCAGGTTCTTAAGGATACATCTAGTGAGAGGCTGGCAGCCGATGCTCCGCAACATCGGCCACCAAGCGGTGGAGGAGACAAAAAACGTTTTTTTGTAACGTTTTTGCCTTAACTGCCTTCCATAATGGTGCGGTCGTGCAGCACCGAAAAGAAAGGCTCCAAGCCGACACAGGAGCCGTTCCTCGATGTTCTCACTGATCTGACGAGAGAACTCGAGAGGATACCGGCTCAACACGAACACTGTAAAATCTACTGAACGTGTTAGGTGTCGCCCAGCCAGCAGCTCTACAAATATCTGAAAGTGAGGAACCACGAGCCAAAGCCCAAGATGAAGCCACGCTTCTGGTTGAATGGGCTCTCAAACCAAAAGGGCAAGGAATGCCCTGTTTCTCATACGCCAGGGCGATTGTGTCTACAATCCAATGAGACATCCTCTGTTTAGTGACAGCTTTCCCTTTCTGCTGACCACCATAGCAGACAAAGAGCTGTTCTGAGGTCCGAAAGCTTTGAGTACGATCCACATACACACGTAGTGCACGAACAGAACATAAGAAAGCCATGGCTGGGTCTGCCTCCTCCGAAGGCAGCGCTTGCAAGTTCACCACCTGATCTCTGAAGGGAGTGGTGGGAATTTTAGGCACGTTGCCCGGCCGGGGTCGCAGTGTAACGCTGGATTCAGCCGGCCCGAACTGTAGGCACGAATCGTTGACCGAAAATGCATGAAGATCCCCTATCTTTTTAACAGAAGCCAATGCGAGGAGCGTCAAAGTTTTCATAGTGAGAAACCTGACGCTCACCGTCCGCAGAGGCTCGAAAGGGCAGTCCTGAAGGGCTTTCAGCACCATGGACAAGTCCCAAGGAGGAATAGAGGGAGGGCACGAAGGATTCAGCCTCCGTGCACCTCTAAAAAACCTAATGACCAGATCGTGCTGACCCACAGATCTACCGTCTATGGGTACGTGATGCGCGGAGATTGCCGCGATATCTACTTTAATGGTAAGTGGTGACAGCCTCTTCTCCAAGCGGTGCTGGAGATATGAAAGCACAATACTGATCAAGCATTCCCGGGGGTCCTCTCGTTGAGAAGTACACCATACAACAAACAGGTTCCATTTCAGCGTATACGCCTGCCTCATAGACGGCGCTCGCGCTACAGTGATGGTGTTAGATACCGCCTGGGGTAAATCACCTAAAACCTCCTCGCCCCTTCCAGAGACCACACATGGAGGTTCCACAGATCGGGGCGAGGGTGCCATAATGTGCCAGGGAATCAGCCAGGGAGGGACTGTCGCGAGGAGAGTGAACTCTGTAAAACCAATTCCTAGTTGTCCGGTACGACGCAACTAATAGAATGCGCTCCTCGTCCTCCCTGACTTGCACAGTGTCTGCGCAATAAAGCTTACTGGGGGGAAACCCCGCAGCCAGCTGTGTGCCAGTGCATTCACGCCGAGTGTTCCCTCGGATAATGAATAAAACAGGCGACAATGGGTTTTCTCTGAAGAAGCAAACAGATCTAACTGCTCTGCCGAAACATTTCCAAATCAGCTGAACCGACCGGGGGTGGAGCCGCCACTCGCCGGGGCGCGCTGCTCATGAGAGCGCGTCTGCCGCTGTGTTCAGCGACCCCGATATGTGAATGGCACGAAGAGACCTCAGATACTTCTGACTCCAGAAGAGGAGAGACAGGCGAGATGCGACAGGTGACGAGAGTGCATACCGCCTTGGCGATAGATATACGCTACAGCCGCAGTTTTGTCGGTGCGCACTAATACATCTTAAGCATCGAATCACGTTGATGAAACGGACGAGCGCAAGATATACAGTGCACAGCTCGAGGCAATTTATGCCAATGTCGCTGGAATGTCGACCAGACCCCCGAAGCGACGAGCCCGCCGTACGTAGCTCCCCACCCCGTTGTAGAGACATTTTTGCCAACAATAGCATGCCTGGAGACCTATCTCAGTGGCATCCACACCCTGAGAAACGCTGGGTCTGACCACGGGGAAAAGTGTGACGGCATCTCAATGTAATTATAATACTGTGAAAGCCGGCGAGCCACGCTCTCCTCTGGACTCGGTCATAAAGCCAACACTGAAGCGGTCTCATATGGAGCAGCCCGAGCGGTGTCACAGCCGCAGCTACTGCCATATGCCCCAGAAGTTTTTTAAATTATTTCAGTGGAACCGCAACCCTGCCTTTAAATGTTCAGGCAAGTCAGAATTGACTGAACACGCGCTTCTATGAGACGTGTTGTTAAATCGACCAAATCTCGTTACATTCCGAGAAAAGAGATCCTCTGCACGGGGCAAAGTTTACTCTTTCCCCAGTTGACCTGAAGACCGAGACGGGCGAGGTGTTTAAGTACACAATCTATGTGTGTGCACAGCATCTGACGAAACTGAGCTATTATGAGCCAATACGCCAAAACGCAAACACCGCTCTCTCTCTCAGGGGCTGCAGTGCGCCCTCCGCAACTTTCGTGAAGACACAGGGAGAGAGAGAGAAAGCCCGAACGGTGAGACTTTGTACTGATATGCCCACCCCTCGAACACAAAGCGGAGAAACGGCCTGTGTCGGGGAAGTATGGAGACATGAAAGTACGCGTCCTTCAGGTTGAAGGCTGCAAACCAATCCTATTGTCGAATGCATTAAAATATGCTCCTCTGCGTAAACATTTTGAACAGCATTCTGTGAATGTGAACTGTGAATTCTCAATTTAGTACGCAGATCTAGGATCGGACGCAACCCGCCACTCTTCTTGGGTACAATGAAGAAAGGGCTGTAAAGACCCGACTTTATCTCGGCTGGAGGGACCGGATCGATCGCGTCCTTCGCCAATAGGACAGCAATCTTCCGCACGCAGTACGTCAGTCTGCTCTAAAGCGGCCGATCATTGTTGGACACTCTCAGCCGCGTCGCCGAAATGGCTGGTCTAAAAAGGAACATTAGGGCGATTATTAACGACCTACTTATGCCCGCAAGACACAACCAGAGATGGCGTTCCTGGACCACCGGGGGGTGGGCATAGCACGTCCGGCGGCCTGTGGGGTGAACCCAGTCGCTCGTAGCGCCAGGTCAGAGCCACACAGGATTCTTTAGTTGCCGGACCGTGGCCTCGCCTGTGCAGATCCTTCATTGCCTTAGCCTGGCGGACCTGCATCACGCCATGGCGCGCACGGCAGAGGCCGCCTCTCACAAGCCCGTGGGTCTGTGAGGGGAGGGAGGCTGGTCTCTTGGAGCAGCATAACCCTTAGCGGCCCCGCCGTCAGGAGAGGTGAGAGGTGATGGCTGAACGGTCGGTTCCGGGAGGAAAACGAGTTTTCCACGACCGTGTCAACCAACATGCACCCCGGGAAGAAAGGCACAGAAGGTTGGGGCTGTTCTTGCAGTCCTGAAGTGCCAATCATCTAGGCGGGATGGTGCGGGTGGGGGAGGAGCTCTCCGCTCCACACAGACCGTCTCCGCGCTCCCGAGCGTACATGGCCGCCACTAGGGGTCGAGCACGGGAGCCCCTACCCAACCCGAAGGCGGGAGTGGGTCCGAGTCGGCGACCGAATAGACGACTCCCTCTCCGATGCTGTGACAGACATAGAATCGTGAGGACTGAAAGAGGACGAGAGCACGTAGAACACGCGCCACCCGTCTCTTAAGGCACCTCTGGATGTGGATGGGGGTGCTGAGAGTCACTGGACGAACCAGCTAACCGATTCAGCACCGTTTATACGGAGATAAGATTTCCGGAGTTTTGCCACCGCACCTTTAACGGGGCTCCGCAGCGGAAAAAAGGGGGTGACGTTCCCGGAGGTACGAAACCCGTCTCCGCCATCCAAGAGGTTCACGCTCTCTTAGGAGTATGAACCCTCCACGAACGCACCCTCAGCATGCACTCTTGCGCACGAGAGAGGACGATCGTGGCCACCCGGGGACCCATACATTTGCCGCATCCAGAAACACGGACGGAAAGACATCTTTAAAAAGACGCTCCCGCCTCAGTGCAAGTGAAATGCTGTCTTTAAAAAGATGCAGAACACCACAATACTCTTTTAGAGGAAACACTCTTTTAATGTGCTGATGTTAATGAAGCACACAGGGGAACGGCTACGCAAACACTCAACCAAGAGTGAAAAAAAAGTCAAAAAATTAAAAAGAGAAGGTGGAACACCCGCGAGCCTCCGCTGAAATGCCTTTGCCGAACCAAATCGAACACGCAGAGTTCTCCAAAGAGCAGAGAGTAGCTTCTCGTGAGCAGTCAGTCTGCCAGCTTTCGAAGCTAAAAAGGTGATTTGATAACTGCACCTGCCGCTCATTAAATACCTGTGCGGCGGGGCGGCACCGGCAGATGCAATTATCTGCATGCCAAGTTCATTGGCGTTTTAAAGGTTTCTCGAAGCAGATAGGTCACCCGCGAAGCGGTTCCCAATTCGTCGGTCACGACGTGACGTCGTAGTAACCGACTGAAAGGGAACCCAAACGCAGATACTGTAAAATAAACTTGAAGATTTATTTAAACAAACACAAAAACCCACGTGGGGGTAAAACAGATGATGATGTAGACACGGAACTGGGAAACAAACACTGGAACCAAACTAAACACAAGACTCAGAGAACACGATTCAGGCAGCATGGATGACGGGAACAAAACACACTGAATCTGGACGAACGAACGAGCACACGACAGAGAACGAGAGGGCATTATAAAGACACAACACCAATGGGGAACAGGTGAACATAATTAATTACGCAAGGCATGAGTACATAAGGGAGTAGGGTGAAAGTGACGAGACACTGGGAATACGTGACACAAATACATAATGTGAAACACGTGTCCCCACACAAAGCACAATGCTGCCATGATCTTGCCCTCTGAAATCGGACCTGAATCTTATCCCAAAGGTCTGGCAAGACCATGACAGCGACAAGACAGTGGGAACACGTGGAAGCCACATACACAATATGACTCCACGTGTCCCCACACAGAACATAGTACTGTCATGGTCTTGCCAGATGTACTCAGACCAGAATCTAGTACAAATGGTCTGGCAAGCCCATGACACACCGTGCCTGTTTAAATACTTGCGTATGGTAGACTCATGAACAGAGAAGTGTGCCAGTTCCAATGATGTCTTCAAATATTTAGCTGTTACTTGTGTGTTCTTCTTTACTGCATTGAGAATTCTGTGTTGTGCCTTAGGAATCATTTTGGCTTTGGCGCCCATATCTAGAAAGAGTAGCTACATTATTAAACTGTCTCTATTTATAGACAATTTGTCCAACTGTCGACTGATGGATGTCTAAACTTTTTGAGATTGTTTTGTATCCCTTTTCAGCCTTATGGAGTGCAACAACTCTTGATCAGATATCTTTAGAGAGCTCCTTCTTGCGAGGCATGGTTTATAAAAGCTGATGTTTCTTAAGGATAGCAATCTTAAAATGTTTTGAATGTCTTTTCATCAATCAAAGTAGCATTAAACCACACATTTAAAGTCATTGTATTAACTGGACTCCAGTTTGCCAGATTCTGACACAAATTAGCTTTCATTAAAGTAGTTAGTCTATGAATTAATTTACATTTTCCTCCAGTACTGTGAATGTTTAATGGGTGCTTTCAAAAAAGACACAAGAAACTAGAATTATTTGTGTGTTGTCTGCTTAACTACATGGTGTTTGTTTATTTTTGTAACCTAGATGAGGATCAGATGACATTTTATGGCAAATAACTCCAGAAAAACAGGTCATTCTATGGGTGTGCATACTTTTTCTTGCCACTTTGAGGATAAGGCCTCCGTATGTTTTTGCAGTAGTTCCAGCCTTGGTCTTGGTCTTAGTTTTAGAAAGGCTTTATTTATATCTTCGGACCTTTACAGTCAGCTTTGGACAAACATGTATCCCTTAAAGCTGACGTTGCTGCTCACATTACCTGTATGAGGAGGGTAGGGAATTTACAGAGTTTGCTCAAGGGAATATCGTAGCCATTCTTCACCGGGTTATGTTCCTAAGGTTCCTACCTGTCCAGCTACACTGTAAGCCCTGAAATTGTTTGAATTCAAAATACTTAGATACAATAAACATAAAATTAAAAATTTTTGCTCAATTATTTAATGTTTTTAGTTTGCTGTACGAACTGCATGATATTTTACATTCTATAAAATTGTTTAAATTGAATGTACTTAAAATGACTTATTGTAGTATGTTGGCAATGACACGCAATACAAGGAAGATTTTTATTGGCTCTTGGACCGACGTCATGGATGGATACAGCAACGCAGTTTTTATGAACATCTACTGGTGACTGTGAGTAGGACTTTGCATTTCTGTCTTAAACTGCCAATACATTATTAATCATTAATAAATGAGAGCTCTAACAGTTAGCTAGTAAACTAAATGTAAGTTTAGGATGCGTTTATGTCACATGTATTCGCCACATTATCGATGTATTCGCATATCGATCGATCGCAAACTCCACAGATAACTGTTATATAGTTTATGCCACGACATGCTCTAGGATCGTCACATCTAAAATCTAATACATATCATAATTTGATCAGTAATCATCATTAAATGAAGCATCTTCTGTTGTGTAAACTGATCTGGTTTGATGGTGTTTAGGCAACTTGCAGTTTTTTTAATATCGGAAATGTTCAACAAACGACTTTAACGCAAATACCGCGTAACTTACTGACCTAATAGAGGGGTTTTTTTTACATTTCTTTTTGATTGAAGTAATAAGCAAACTGCTTTAAACTAAAATCCAACCATGTCTTTGCACGTGAGAAATGCTCATCCATATAATTTAGCCGTCTTAGTTATCAAATAAATGCAACCTCGTGCTTATCAGTGAGGTTAGTTATTACATTTCAGTTAATAAGATTATCTCATAAGGTTACCATGTCATGCTACTGTAGATATCGACCATGTCTTTGCCATTTCAAGGATGTAGCTTTGAAAGCAGTGTGTCAGGCTCAAAAACACAGAAGATCCCAGTGCGATAACAGAAAATATTTATTTAAACAATAATGAATGTAAAACTGACAGTGGCACGTCTGGGCATAAAGCCACACCAGGGCAGACGGCTGAGATGGGGAGCACACACAAGCACCGGGGCGAAAAACCACACACGTTCGGGCTCCGGCCAGACAGCGAACGGTGGGAGAGAGTATATGTGGGGCTTTCCACAAAACGCCAGGAGTATAGTGACATTCCGGCAACAGGCACTTGAGGCAGATGGAAAGAGGAGATCCTGCGGCGGGCAGAGAGAGAGAGAGAGCGTTAGTGGTGCTGAAGGGAGAGGCCGGTCAGCTTCAACACTGAAGGACCCTCCTGCTGGACAGCGGCAATGCCGCGGCGAGTGTGCGCTGCTGCAAGCACAAAAGGCAGTCAGTAAAGCAGGCAGATGGAGAGTAGTCCAAAACAGGTGGATGAGAAACAGTACAGAGAGCCGTCGAGTAAACAATGTCCACAGCAATACTCCCGGGTAGCAGAGAGCACAGACTGGGGTAGGAGAGATTAAATCTATAAACTGGAAACAGAGACAGGACAGGACTAGAAACTAGCAGAGCTAGTAATTTGGCGAGTACACACAAAGACGAACTTGCAATGAACGAAAGACACACAGGGATTAAATACAAAACCGATTGGGCATGAAAATAAGCTGCAGGTGAGGGACGCAGGTGAAGGAAATGACACTAATGACAGCCGTGACAGAGATGCGCACGTGTGAAACTGAGGCTATGTTTACACGTGGGCGGTTATTTTCATAAACGGACATTTCAACCTCTCCGGTTTCAAAAATAATATCGTGCACACATGTCAGTTTTCAGAAAAGTGTTTATTTACACGTACCCGTGCATATATGCCGTCAAGAGAAGCTCAAGCCCACGTAAGCCAATCACCGGCAGCGCTGGTGGTGACGTGAACTGGTTCTTCATGTTGGAGGGAGGAGTTGTTGCAGTAGGTGATCGATGACGTCAAAGTACCGCGAGAGCGAGTTGAGGAAGCATACGTAGAGGTATAATTTCGAGTCGCTCTCGCGGTACTTTGACATCATCCGTTGCAGCGCCGCATGAAGTCAAACACGCGCAAGATTGCTGACCTCAGAGCACTCGTCTCTGCTCCTCGACATAATGGAGCAGCTGTATTTGCAAATACAAACACACGAAACGAGTTTGCACGAACATAAATGTGATCTTGGAAGCGTTCAGAGTAGCAGTCACATGTAAACATGGGTCGCACTTTTGACGTAGGTGCGAGCTCTGGCGCATACTCTGTGACGTTGCCTGCTTAAACATCCGTTTGTCTCACTTTACATGCAACCGTGCAACCGAAGATTTTCAAGATCTCCACTCTGGCCGGAGTTCTTAGAAACAATCGGTTTCAGAGGCGAGTTCTCCGTTTGCGTGTAAACGAGGGGCACAAACGAAGGTAAATCTCTCAGTTTTTAAAAATAACCATGTACGTGTAAACAGAGCCTGACAACACAGAAACACAAAAAGAGAAACAAAAATACAGCAGTCAATCAAACCAAAGTCATGACACAGTGTATCTTCCACATTTGGTGCAGACAGAAGTAAACATCACCAAGATCAAAATGAGAGAATGTTTAAACCAGAGTTAATAGTAAGAATAGAGAGTAGTGAGAATGAAAATGACAGTGTAATTGACAATCAGGAGTGTGCTGTGCAGGAGATGTTTCCAGATGAATTGAGCCAAGATAATTTTAGTTCAGAAGCAACTAACACACAATCTGAGGATTTAGAGCAACAATTAGAATATAATTTAGCTGCTCTTTTTTTAAAAATGAACACCATCTTTCACATACCAGAGAACTCTGTTCAGGAAGTAATTTAGCAGCTTTGCCAAATAGTTCAGTTATCCCAGCCTCTTTTGCAAAAGAACGTAAAGGCTGTTCTTCAAAAACACTTTGGAGATGTAGATAAGTCCATTGTAAAAGAGGTGGTTGAGACTGTGGCAGAGAGTGACATATTTTCCAAATCATGTGAAAAAAATGGATGTCTTGCAACCAGTAAAAGAAGAAAGTCATATGTAATGCGAAACTTTCCTCTGGTAATGCCTGTAGAGTTTGTAGTTGAGAAAGGAATAAAAACAGTAGCATATGTTCCTCTCTTACAGATGCTACAGAAACTATTGAACCAGAAAGATATTTTGGATAAGGCTATGTCAAAACAAGTACATAAACCACATGAATATAGGACATGTAGCGATGGCTCAGGCTTTAGAGAGAATGCACTTCTTAGTTGCGATGAATTCACAATTGCTCTGGGTCTGTACGTAGATGATTTTGAAGTGGCTAACCCTTTAGGAACATCTAAAAGAAAACATAAGATTTGTGCACTTTACTGGGTTATTGCAAACTTGCATGGAAAATATGGATCCACACTAAACTCAATTCAACTTGCTCTCTTGTGCAACACTGAAACAGTTAAAAAGTGTGGTTATGTCACAAGGTGACTTAGGGCGGAACCAAAAATTGGAGAGGAGAGGTTCCGCCCGGGCAGATTTTTTTAAACGCACCCTTCACTTCCTGGTCTCCCGGGCAACGCAAATCATGCAGAAACGAGCCACAGGTGCAGCACATTAAAGAAGCAGCTCTGATTGGAGGAAGAGATGAGGACGGGACACATAAATGGAGCTGTAGCAGCACACAAGGGAAGAGTTGTTTTCGGGCATGAGCTCCTTTTTATCGCCTAGGGCAGACTGAACCACACGCCCCGTCCTTGGAAGAGCCGGAGGGCGCCGTTGATCCAAAAGAGCGCTTATAGCGAGAGGAAAGAGTGCGGCCGCCAGGAAAGGCGAAAAGGACGGGCTGTGAGTTAAAGGAGCACTGCACCGGAGGTTTCTTTTTGAAACGTTGATCCGTCGAGTTCTTTTTGGGCTGAACAGTAAATGTTGAGGATATTACAAACCTTAAAGGTGACAAGGAAAACGAACGCATGACGGATTGAGACGAAGTGAAAGGGGATATTTAAATCAACAAATGCTGTGAGTACCAGAGCAAATGCAAGTGATTGTTATACTGACCTGGTGTATGCTAGAACTCTCTTCAGGAGAAAAAGAGCGGCCCTACCCCTATTAGAGCGTGGTGGGTGAGCCGAGTGGAGGTTTCCTTTTACTGAAGCAGACACAACGACGACATTATCAGCTGGGCCACATTATCCATCGCCGCTCAGACTGAAGTGAAGTAAAGAAAGACGGGAGTCCTTTTTGTGCACTGAGCGTGGTGGGTGAGTCTTTTGTGCTGTGAAAACCTTTAAAGGGATACTTCACCGATTTAGCATTCAGCTTTGTATCTGTAGAAACCCGGCAGTATTACTGAATGACCATGTTTCCCTCCATCATTTCCCCCTGAGAGGAGAGATATCTGCATTTTGGTTCTGCAAAAAAGTCCTCTGATGATGTAATATGACGATTTTGCAGAACCAAAATGCAGATATCTCTCCTCTCAGGGGGAAATGATGGAGGGAAACATGGTCATTCAGTAATACTGCCGGGTTTCTACAGATACAAAGCTGAATGCTAAATCGGTGAAGTATCCCTTTAAGTTTGACGTGGTGTTGTATATTGCTGTGGGTTGCTGTGGATTGCTGTGTGTCTTGTCCGACAGACCCCCGCTTTCACATACTTCGCCCAAGGAAGACCAAGAGGCTGTTGGCCCTAGCTAAATTTAATCCTGCATATGTTGTGAGCGTGTTTCAGAGTTTTATAAGATTTGCACAGCGCCCCGAGACGATCCTGTCCCGCCTAGACATTGAGTGGATGGTGTGAGCACCAACGAAGAGCTGGAGAAGCAGCAGCATTGTGAGTACGATTTGTGGCTATTATCATTCAATACGGTCAACTGTGCGAGTCTTATTGTTGCAGAGAGCGAGGTGAAGCGATCTCATCGTCCCGTGGCCTCTACAAAGGGGCGCCCCTGTCCAGCGTCCGAACGCCTGACAGCAGCGAGGAAAGGGAAGCGCTCGGCCCGGTGAGACGTTGTGTATTCCCACCCCTCTGCCACCGCACAGCCGTCGAGAGGGTTCGCCCCCGATGCCACGTAGGGACAGCTTACTCCATCAGGCGTTTCGCTAGGCGGATACCTGTGGAGGGAAGGACAGAGAAAGTGTAAAACCTGAGGAGAGATCGAAGGAGCCTGTACTTACGGTGTGCTGTGTCTAGCTGAGAGGTGAGCATCATCCAAAGTCAAATAACTGTGTTTCAGTGTCCAAGTCGATACCTGTGGAGAGAAGAGGAGAGAGAGTGATTATTCTGAGGAGCAACAGAACGAGCCCTGTACTTACGGAACGCTGAGCCAGCCAAGAGGTGAGAGCCATTGTGAAGCAAACTAACTGTGCTTTGTGTCCAAGTCGATACCTGTGGAGAGAAGAGGAGAGAGAGTGATTATTCTGAGGAGCAACAGAACGAGACCTGTACTTACGGTACGCTGAGTCCAGCCAAGAGGTGAGAGCCATTGTGAAACCAAATAACTGTGCTTTGTGCCAAAGTGGATACCTGTAAAGAAGAAAGGAGAAACATTGAGTGACTCGACGAAACATTGTGAAAACGCAAGGAAGAGCCCACACCAGGGAGACCCAGGTACGCAACTTCAATAAAGACTTACAACACTCATCTAGTTTTGATTCTGCCTCCAGGAGGACAAAGGAGCGCGCCACGGGTAGTCTAGACCAGGTTGGAGCCTGAGTCCTACGTCCCCCCCCCCTTTGGTCTTCAGTGTCCTGGACATTCCGTTGCCCCCTTGTTCCCTGCCCGTGGCCCACCTGGAGGGCAGAGCGAGAGAGACATTAGTTTTAATTCCCCTTCCCCGTTTCCCTACTACCTTTTAAATATTTAATAAAGATTGTTTTAATACTTACCCGTTTCTCGTGTTGTCTGGTCATTGGGTTGGCTTTGGGGACCTCCTCGAGGTGGAAGTTGAGAAGGGGCGTGGCTTAGCCTAGTGGCGCCAGCCCCTTGGCCGTGACAGTTATGAAAGAGTTCTGTACCCACTTCTTTGTGATTTAGCCACTCTTGAACAACATGGGGTTTACATTGAGCATCTTGGTAAAAGTGTTAAAGGAACAGTGCTTTACGTGTCAGCAGATAACCTTGGTGCCCATTCTCTTGCAGGATTTTATGAAAGCTTCATTGTGGACAAATTTTGTAGATTTTGCATGGCATCAAGGACTGACACACAACACCAAGAGGTAAGATCTAGTGCATTTCAACTCAGAGAGAGAGATACACACAACAGCCAGGTGCAAGAATCATTGCGCAATCCCAATTCATGTAGAAACACAGGTGTGAGAGGACAGTGCCCACTCACTGCACATTTGGAGCATTTTCATGTCATTGGTGGTTATCCCCCTGACATATTGCACAGTGTCTTTGAGGGAGTAGTCCCAATGGAGTTGTCTCTTTGCCTCAAAGACCTGATGGCAAAGAAATACATCACACTAGATGTGTTGAATGAAGCTATCAGATCATTTCCTTACACATTTGCTGACAAAACTGATAAGCCTCAGCTGATTTCGAAGGGCTTCTCAACCAAGGGAACAATAGGGGGAAATGGCCATGAGAATTGGTGTCTAATTAAGCTTCTTCCTTTGCTGATTGGCCATAAAATTCCTGAGGGTGACAACACATGGGAAGTACTCATGCTCCTCAAGGACATTGTTGCATTAATTGTGGCTCCTCACTTTACTGAAGAGTCATTATATATACTTGAGTACAAGGTGGCAGAGCATAGGGACCTTTTGCAGTCAACCTTCCCTGACTATATACTACGACCAAAACGCCACTACATTGAACACTACGCTGAACTGATTAGGGTTCATGGTCCACTTACTGAAGTCTGGACAATGCGTTTTGAAGCAAAGTTCTTCAAAAGTTCTTCAAAAAGGTTATTAGCTATCAGCTAGACTGCAGTTCGTTTTTTAGGCTGGGTGTGGAAATGACAAAGGTTACACAAGTGTTAGTTGCCACTTTCCCAGAGAATATTCAGAGAGCTCTTCATCAAAAAATCCCTCAAACCCAAGCACTTCTTGTTGCACCATCTGTCTGCATTAATGGAATTGATTATAAGGTAGGCATGATACTTTCAGCTGGATCATGTTCAGGGCTACCTGATTTCAAGCAAATTACTCACATTGTGGCAGTAAACACAGAGGTACATTTTGTGTGCAAAATCATGACATCATGGTATTTTGAGCACCTTCGTTCTTATGAGCTTTGCTGCCCAGATGTGCCAACTACCTATCTAACCTTCCAAGTGGGCAGGATGCCTCCAGTCTTGAAATGTTCAGAGAGCAATTGGTCAATGAAATGAAGAAAAAAAAAACCTGATGCTGTCTTTAACAAGCCACCTGTTAGCCAAATTTTTCAGCGTTGGCCTGCACTGTTTAGAGAAAGACAGGTAAAGTGAAATGCCTATGTTTGCATGACTTATTAATGAAATGAGTATTGCTAAACGTGATATTTACAAGTTAACTTGACAGTTGTTTAATTTTGACAGTTCCCTGGTATTAACAATTTTTTTTATCTTTTCTTTTTTTTCAGGTGTATGAAGAATTCAACCGGGTTGTTGGGAAGAACCTTAAACAAGAATTCTATGGCTCTCTTGATCGTCACTGTCCACAGCTGATTCAGATCTTCAGGTCAAAGAGAGGTCTCGCCGGGCAGATTTTGAGCAATCTTCTGCAAGATGCAAAGGTTTGAACATCTAAATTGATGCCGTTGTTTGCTGAATTTTGAAAAGCAGCCTGTTATGTTAAAATTAAGACTCTTCAGTAACAAAGACAAAATTATGATAAATGCAATCCTTTCATGTTCATTAATGATGCAATGTCTTCTCCGCAACCACCACACCTCAGACCTCTGACCTCACTGACATGCGATGTGTTGCCGTTAGAGGGGTTCCAGTACTTCTTGGTGATGACCCAACTGAGTTCTTCAAAGCATGTTTTGTAAGTATTAATAATACTTAATAGTACGTAGTGTTATTGTATTATTTTTTCTTAATGTGCATTTATGTCAGCAAGAACAAATAATAAATCTGCAAAAACAATGTCATATTTTAGTTAAATGACAGATTAAATAAGAAGTGAAGAGGAGTTTTTTATTTTAATTCATTTAGGAGAAATTAGAATTCATGTTTGACAACTTTGAAACTCTAAAATAATCTCATACCTTTACATATTTTTAATTAGTAGTGCATGTCAAATGACTTGTTTACAAGAGCAAACATATTTCTAATATTTCAATATTACTGAACATGTGTGTAAATAATTCACAAACAATTAAGCTTGCATAAAACAAAACAAAAAAATCCCAAAAACCATTCAGTTAAAATTCTGGAAAAATTGTACACTGTTAAAATTTATTTTAGTAATGTCCATATTCTTGCTCAGGCTTCAGATGATGGAGACTCATACCAAAATGTGCCAGTTGGACTCCTCAGTCGAGAAAACGAAGATGTGGCCCTACGACCTCTTTCCTTCCACCTCCACCCATCCTCGGTGGGAATCATCTTGGAGGGGAATGTTGTGATAGACAATTTAGAAAACATACCCCAGGCCATGTGTCTTTTGTTTGGCTTAACTTATGCACTGCACCTAAACTACCCAAAGTGCATGGCCAATACCTTCCTTTTCATTCAACAAGTTCTGCTTGGTTTGGGTAAGTGTCACAGAGTGACTATATAGAGCGGAACCAAAAGCGGAGTGAAGAGGTTCCGCCCGGGCCGGTTTGCACGGACACCGGCACTTCTGGGTTTCCCGGGGATCCCCCGAAATCACCATAATACGGCGCAGCTGCATGAGCGACGTGGCGAATGATGATTGGACGAGCCAATCTTAAGAGAGGGATATAAACGGAGGGAATAGGAGTCACTTCATGAAGTTTGATCGCGTTGGATGTGTGCTGCGGATACCGGTTGGGTTGTGAGTCGTTCTGGTGCTGAAACACGTTGCTGTGATATGTCTGGGATCTGTGAAGAGAGAAGAAACACCGTTCAAATAGGGCTGGGCAAAAAAAGGAATTTTTCGATTAATCGTTTTTTTTTTTTTACACGGTCGATTCAAAATCGATTCTCAAGGCCACAAATCGATTTTTTCCATATATATTTCCGCAAACATTCAGGTAAGATTAACGTTAATGTAATTACTAGTCTTCTCCACTAGATGTCACCCTCTTTTTTGCCTTGCGCAATGTTACCAAGGAGCGAGAGGCGCGAGCCTGTCATTCATTCATTCTGTGCTTAAAATGGCGGTTTCAGGTGCCTCGTCAATGTTGATGCCACCTTCACAGAAAAAGTCAGAGGTATGGAAGCATTTTAAATTTCGCAAGCAAGATGACGACGATAGTGTTGTAAACAAGAGCAAAGCTATATGCGTGATTTGTAATGCAGAGGTAAAATACTGAAGTAATACTACAAATCTGCGGAATCATTTGACGAGACATCACCCAGACGTTACCACGCCCCCACAGCCGAGCACACAACCGAAAATTTCAAATGCATTCACAAGCAAACTTTCTCACAATTCACCTCATGCACAAAAGATCACTGAATCAATTGCATATTTTATTTGCAAAGACATAAGGCCATACAGCGTAGTCGAAAACGACGGATTCCGTTACATGTTGAATGTGCTGGAGCCTCGTTATTGTATTCCTAGTCGCAAATGGATGAGCGAAGAGATTATCCCAAGACTGTACAATGAAGTGAAGCAAAACATTACTTGGTCGCTACAGTCAGCGGACAGAGTGGCCCTCACATGTGACGGTTGGACGTCAAGACATCAAGACACATACGTCACAATTACCTGCCACTATTTAGATGACTGGGTTCTCATTTCAAATGTGTTGCAGACCAGAGCTATGCAGGATAGTCACACAGGGGCAAATATATGCGCATTGCTTTCAGATGCGTTGGAAGAGTGGGGGCTTACTGATAAAGACCCTATCATTGTGACCGACAACGCTACCAATATGATCCGTGCCGTGGAGATGATGATGCTGCTCCATATTGGCTGCTTTGCTCATACATTAAATCTAGCATTGCAAGCAGCACTGAAACTTCCGGCCATCTCTCGGTTGCTAGGTCGAGTTAGGCGCATAGTGACATTCTTTCACAGGAGCGCTAACGCTAACAAAGTTTTCAAAGAAAAACAGACGCTACTAAACTTACCCTGTCGCAAACTTAAAATTGACGTCGTGACCAGGTGGAACAGCGCGCTGGACATGCTCGACAGATTTTTGGAGCAGCAGCCGGCAATCTCAGCCGCACTTCTTTCTCCTGAAGTCCGTCGGAGCGAAAAGGATCTTTGCACTCTGACAGAGGTGGATATAACTGTGGCCGAGGACATCGTGAAAGCTCTTCGGCCGATGAAGAGTGCAACTCTGGTAATGTCTGGGGAGAACTCCGCTACTCTATCTATTATTGCACCATTGCACGCACAGCTCCTTGATGAGATGCGCTCGACTGCCAGTGATTCGACTGTCATAAAGGAACTCAAATCTGCCGTGCATGACAACTTGAGGTTTAGGTATGTTTACAAAAACAGCTAGTACTACATATAAAATGTAAACATTTGTGTGAATTTTACACCAGATTGCATTATTGTTAATTGTAAGTTTGTGTATGTTGATGCCATAAGTGTAATGACACGAACTGAGCGGAAGCAATTGCAGGTGAAAACACAATGTTTATTTATAAACACAGAGAGAGAAATAACACAAGCAGGAAATGTCCGGTGTTGTTGGCAATGGTGACGAGGACTACGGTGGTAGATGGTTATTGAGTGCGGCGTTGGTGGAGTGGTGAGCAGTGGTGAATCCAGACTGTACACGGAACATCCACACGGAGACGACGACGACAATAAACAATCCACAATGCAACTCGTAATCCAAGACTGAGACGTAGAACCACACAACACGAGGACCAAACAGAAAGTGATCATCTGGCAGGGAACAGAGAGTCATGTGAGTATTTATGGAGGAGATGTAATGATGAGCAGCTGGAGCGAGGCAATCAACACACAGGTGAGCGGCATCAGCCTAACGAGCACATGGCAGAGCTGTGAGTAACAAACACACACACACAAACATGACACGGAGGAAACAGTGGATTTCCTACCGTGACAGTACCCCCTCCCCTAGGAACGCCCCTTGACGTTCCCAGCCTGCTTTACCTGTTGATTGTAAACATCGATAAGGCGGTGATCCAGTATGTCCCGAGCAGGAACCCACCTTCTCTCCTCCGGACCGTAACCTTCCCAATCCACCAAGTACTGAAATCCGCGTCCCCTCCGTCTGGAGTCCAGAATACGATTTACCGAATAAGTCGGTTCCCCATTAACGAGACGAGGCGGGGGGGGAACCGGGGCAGGCGGATTAAGAAGGGAAAAAATCACCGGTTTAATTTTGGAGACGTGGAACACTGGGTGAACCCTCCTGTACGCCGGAGGAAGGCTCAGACGCACTGTTACCGGATTAATGATTTTGGTAACAGAAAACGGGCCAATAAATTTGGGAGCAAGTTTATTCGAGACGGAACGCATCGGAATGTTCTGGGTAGAAAGCCACACTCTTTGACCGACGACGTAACGGGGAGGCTTCGACCGGTGGCGATCGGCCTTAGCCTTGGTGCGCGACCTCACCTGGAGCAGAGCTCTACGAGCTCTGGTCCAGGTGCGGTGACACCTCTGGACTAATGCGTGTGCGGAGGGGACCGAAACCTCGGATTCCAGACTAGAAAAATTAGGTGGTTGGTAACCTAGACTACACTTAAAAGGAGACATGCCCGTGGATGACACTGGCAGAGAGTTGTGTGCGTACTCCACAACTGAGAGTTGTTGACTCCAGGACGAAGGATTCTTGGAAACCAAACATCGTAACACCCTCTCGACATCCTGATTGGCTCGCTCGGTTTGGCCATTGCTCTGGGGATGGAACCCTGAAGAAAGACTAACAGTCGCTCCTAGCAATTTGCAAAACTCACGCCAAAATTTGGATACGAATTGGGGACCTCTGTCAGAGACCACGTCTGTCGGGAGGCCATGTATACGGAAGACGTGGTCAATGACAGTTACCGCTGTTTCCTTGGCTGAAGGTAATTTGGGCAAGGGAATAAAGTGAGTCGCCTTCGAGAACCGGTCCACTACGGTTAAAATCACCGTATTACCCTGGGAGGGCGGTAATAAAGTCTAGCGAGATGTGGGACCAGGGTCTCGAAGGGACTGACAGCGGTAAAAGTAACCCATCTGGAGGACGATTGGAAGTCTTACCAGTGGCACAAACCGAGCAAGCCAAGACGAAATCGTGAGTGTCACGAGCCATACCTGGCCACCAGAATCGTTGCTTAACTAGGAATCTAGTCCTACTAACCCCTGGATGACAGGCAACACTGGAACCATGACCCCACTGAAGGACGTCTGACCGTAACTCCTCCGGCACAAATAAGCGGTTCGGTGGGCAACGGGCCGGGGGCGTTACCCCTTCTAAGGCTGTCAACACCTTCGATTCGACCTCCCATCTGAGCGCGGAGATAATGATGGTCTCTGGTAAAATTCGCTCGGGAGTGGCAGTACGATCGGAACGCTCAAAAAGTCGGGATAAAGCATCGGGTTTGATGTTCTTGGAACCCGGTCGGTAAGAAAGAGTAAAATCGAAACGACCGAAAAACAAAGCCCACCGAGCCTGCCTGGAGTTAAGTCTTTTGGCGGTTCTAATGTATTCGAGATTCTTATGGTCCGTCCATACAATAAAGGGTACCCCTGACCCTTCAAGCCAGTGACGCCATTCTTCCAGTGCTAACTTGACTGCCAACAACTCTCGATTGCCAATGTCATAATTAACTTCCGCAGGAGATAGGCGATGAGAAAAATACGCGCAAGGATGAACCTTTCCGTCTGAGGCTGTGCGCTGGGAAAGCACTGCTCCTACCCCCACCTCTGACGCATCGACCTCCACTATGAATTGACGTGTGCGATCAGGTGAGACGAGAATGGGAGCTGAAACAAAGCAGCTTTTCAGTTTGGCAAACGCAGCCTCGGCTGCGTCTGACCACCTGAACGTCAAACTAGGGGAGGTCAAGGCGGTCAGAGGTGCGGCTAGTTGGCTGAAATTGCGAATGAAACGCCGGTAAAAATTGGCGAACCCCAGAAATCTCTGCAGGGCCTTGCGAGACTCTGGGGATGGCCAATCAACCACAGCCTTAACCTTCTCAGGATCCATGCGAACACCCTCAGTCGAAATGATGTGTCCTAGAAAAGAAACAGACTGTGCATGAAAAACGCATTTTTCCGCCTTGACAAAAAGCCCATTCTCTAGCAACCGCAGAAGCACTCGTCGTACGTGTTGCAAATGTTCCTGGAGAGACGAAGAAAAAATCAGTATGTCATCCAGGTAAACATAAATAAACTGATCTACCATGTCTCGCAACACGTCATTAACGAGTGCTTGGAAGACTGCTGGCGAGTTCGTGAGACCGAAAGGCATCACGCAGTACTCAAAATGGCCACGAGGGGTGTTAAAAGCAGTCTTCCATTCATCCCCCTTCCTGATGCGAACCAAATGATATGCGTTACGTAAGTCCAATTTAGTGAAGAGAGACGCTCCCTGCAACCTCTCGAAGGCTGAAGACATCAACGGCAAAGGATAAGTATTCTTTACCGTTATGTTATTCAGCCCTCGGTAATCAATACAAGGTCGCAAGGATCCGTCCTTCTTCCCCACAAAAAAGAACCCCGCCCCCGCTGGAGAAGAGGAAGGACGAATGAACCCCGTTGCCAGAGAATCAGAAATGTATTTCTCCATGGCCTCCATCTCAGGAACGGATAGAGAGTATAACTTGCCTTTAGGCGGAAACGTACCTGGCAATAAATCTATGGCACAGTCATAGGGACGATGAGGAGGGAGAGAATCAGCCCGAGACTTACTGAACACCTCCTTCAGGTCGTGGTACTCCGCGGGCACGTTAGCCAAATCCACTGCTTCCCCCTGAAACACAGACTCAGAAACAGTAAGACACGCAGAGACAAGACAAGACTTATGACACTCCTCGCTCCAGCTGGTGACTGAGCCCAGTCTCCAGTCGACCTTAGGGTTATGGGTATGGAGCCAGGGATGACCAAGGACGATGGGAGAGAGTGAGATGTCTGTAACAAAAAAGGAGATCTTCTCGGTATGGTTGCCTGAGGTGATAAGAGTGATGGGGGCAGTGGTGTGACTGATGGTGGGTAATTCATGTCCATTGAGAGCGAAGGGTGCAATCTGGTGAGTGAGTGGGATGACGGGGATTTGTAGTTTACGTGCAAGTGAAGAGTCAATGAAATTCCCCTCTGCCCCGGAGTCCAGTAGTGCGTGGTCGGTGTGTGACTTGGTGGACCACCGTAGTTTCACCGGAAGGAGAGTAGATGTCGTCGAGGTCTTGCGAGCAGAGATCCCGCCCGATAGTAGCCTCCGTCTTACTATCGGGCTTGGTCTTTTACCGGACATCTCTGGCAGTTATGACCCGTCTCGCCACAGTACATGCAAAGACCAAGGGATCTCCGCCGGTTCCTCTCCTCCCGGGAAAGCCGAGCTCTACCCACCTGCATGGGCTCAGGATCGGGGAGAACGTTGCTGGGTGTCTCGCTGGGAGGGCTGGACGGCTCAGGTCGGCGCTGTATGCTGGTAGATCTCTTACCACGGTCCGCTACGGTCAGTCTAGCGTCGACCCGGATAGCCAGATCCACCAGCCCGTTGAGAGATGTGGGTAGTTCAGAAGTGACGATCTCCCGCTGGATGCGATCCGCAAGCCCATGCAGGAAATGATCCCACTGCGCCTCCTCGTTCCACTTACACTCCGCCGCCAGGGTCCGGAACTCGATAGCGTAGTCGGATACCATTCGGTTCTCCTGTCTGAGCTCGGTAAGGAGGCGAGCAGCTTCTCTCCCGGCGACGGAGCGATCGAACACCCTCTTCATTTCCTCAGATAAGAGGGTGAACGAAGAACAGCAGGCGTCGTTGTTCTCCCACACCGCCGTCCCCCAGAGGGCAGCCTTGCCCTTCAGTAGGGAGAGAGTAAACGCCACCTTGGTTTCCTCAAGGAAAAACGATCGGGGCTGTTGAGCGAAGTGCAGAGAACAGTGAGACAGAAATGTACGGCAATAATTTGGCTCACCGGAGTATTTCTCAGGGATCGGTAATCGGGGCTCCGGATGAAAACCACCCCCTGGAGGAGAAGATGGTGCGGGCGGTGTGGGTGGTGCAGTGGGAGGCGAAGGATGAGATGAACGCTGAGAGAGCTCGGACACCTTCGTCACCATTGCATGGACGGCCTTTCGCATTTTGTTGATCGACTGGTCCTGAAGATCCATACGAGCCAGAGTTCGCTGGAGAAATTCCTCCAGCGTGGCCGTGGGTTGGTCTCCTGCTGCTTCCATGTATGGCCAGATGATTCTGTAATGACACGAACTGAGCGGAAGCAATTGCAGGTGAAAACACAATGTTTATTTATAAACACAGAGAGAGAAATAACACAAGCAGGAAATGTCCGGTGTTGTTGGCAATAGTGACGAGGACTACGGTGGTAGATGGTTATTGAGTGCGGCGTTGGTGGAGTGGTGAGCAGTGGTGAATCCAGACTGTACACGGAACATCCACACGGAGACGACGACGACAATAAACAATCCACAATGCAACTCGTAATCCAAGACTGAGACGTAGAACCACACAACACGAGGACCAAACAGAAAGTGATCATCTGGCAGGGAACAGAGAGTCATGTGAGTATTTATGGAGGAGATGTAATGATGAGCAGCTGGAGCGAGGCAATCAACACACAGGTGAGCGGCATCAGCCTAACGAGCACATGGCAGAGCTGTGAGTAACAAACACACACACACAAACATGACACGGAGGAAACAGTGGATTTCCTACCGTGACAGTAAGGTAATTTAAATGTGATTGTCTAATCTTTAAAGATATGCAAATCTAAAAGAGAAGCTGTATGTTGCATCTGCCCTGGACCCTCGTTTCAAGACTCTTCCTTTCATCTCTGAAGAGGAACGTGAGGACACATTCACAACATTGATGAATGAGATTGTCACTCTTGAGCAAGTTAAGGTAGGTTATCAAGTTTAAAACTGAAAATGTTTATATATATATATATATATATATATATAAATTAAAGTAATATTATAAAATGGGCAACATTAAATTTAAATGCAATTTTAATTTACATTTCACTTGTTTCTAACTATCAGCAGCAAGGATCTGATAGTGCTGGCAATTGAGGCAGGGCACCTGTAGAGGAGCAAAAATGCCTTGATGAAGGTGACCCCTCCCCAGTGTGGGATTTTTATGTTGTTTTATTAATCAGTATGTCATGTTATAATTGATATGTGCCATTATGCTTTCTGTGCTGAGATATGTGAGTAAATGTCTGTGTGTAAAGTTGAAAGGCTGTTCCAGTTGGGGGTAGGAACAAAGCCCTGAAGAGAAAACACGCAGAACAGATGGTTTCAATAAACAAGTTGTTTGCTTTATAACTATGTTATATTTAGAGAAAGTGAAAATTAGTATGTTTAACTAATGAATGCATTTAACCAATTCATGAACAATGGAGTACTGTTGTGTTGTTGAATAATTATGTTTTACATATTTACTGCCTACATTTCATGCTGATTGCTAAAAGTGTTAAAGTTACAAAGATGTCCAAATAAGGACTGTGGAAATTGATTTTGTTCCATTTTTATATTTCTTTAATTGATCATTTTATTCTATAAACATTGTGTGTTTCATATATGCACTGAGCTATTATGTAGAAATGAGGTGTTTATGTTTGAGAGTGGAGAGTTACCAGTTTTTGTGTGTGTGCTGTAAGGAGGATTAGCGAGGAATTTACGCCTGGTATAGATCAAGATAAGAGAGAGGCCTGAGGGGGAAAGCAAACAGGCAACTATTTCATTAACTAATGCTTTAATGTTCACAGGATAAAATGTGCAATGTATTTCTTACTTAATCAGTATTAATCATTGAATAATTGATGTAATAAATATAAGATGTTGTCTTTGATAAATTTGTATTAACCAATGAAATGAAGGTTGCATATAGAATAACCTAATGGGGGCAGGGCAGCTCAACCTTGAAGAAACAGAGTCTCCTGTGTGTGTGTGTGTGTGTGTGTGTGTGTGTGTGTGTGTGTGTGTGTGTGTGTGTGTGTGTGTGTGTGTGTGTGTGTGTGTGTGTGTGTGTTTTCTTTCCTAACAGATGGTTTTTAATAATGATTAAAGTGTTTGCTTAGAAGTAGTATTGCAGTAAAAGATTTAATATGTGTTTATCTATCTAAAGAAGTTAATGTGTGCCTTATTCATATAACCAATTTTACAAATAATGAAATGATGTCATGATATTGAAATATGTTTTACATAATAATCACTTTCATCTTACAGCTTATGTTTTTTATAAATGAATGTTTTATTAATGATTTGTTTTTAAGAAAGCATTATAACATGCTATTCAAAGTGGAGGAGTACTGGAGAGGAACTGCAGGGCTCCCAGGGATGAGAGGAGAACAGTTTGTTTTTCTTTGTCTATGTGTGTCCATCTTTGCCTACAGGTTAAAATTGGGTGTGGTGATGGAGTCAGATGGACGAGGGGAACGGCCTTTGTGGGTGGAGATTTTCTGAAGAAAGATCGACGTCACATATTTTATAAATAAGCATGTTACTTCCTGAGCTGGTTGTTCGCTACTTGAGAGGACCCAGCGCTGTTAAACTTTTTCATATCTGATCAATAAATATTTGAACTTAGATATTCGTATCTTGTGCCTTTCCTCTAAATAATGAACATGCAATGGATGCCTTAAAGTCCAACAATTGGTGACTGCCGACGTTTTGTGGAGGGAAAGGAGAGAGTGAGAGGAAGGAGGGTTTCACATTGAAGAAACCAGAGTAAGGGAGGGCTCCATTTCAACACAAAAGACCGGTCTTCTAAAATAAAGGTAAGCAGAAACCTGTTGTATCGAATTCTGCTATTTGGATATACCAAATTAATTGTGTTGATAAGGAGCTCCGAACTGAAATTAATTATTTAAACAATAAGAATTGATCAGAGTGAAAAACTTTTTGAAATCTTTGAATTTTTTGTTAAATAAAAGGTTGAGGATTCCTTTAACGCATTAGGCGTTATAAAATACCAACTCGGGTTGTAGCCCGTAGGGGGTTGAGAAACCAATGGGTGGAGGGCCCAGGAACCATCTAATTGAGTACAGTATTAAATTTAAGGGTTATATATTGTAATTTACGGTTGGAGGCCATTAGTGCATTAGGCGCTATAAAGTACCAATTTGGGTGAAAGGCCCGTTAGGTGAAATTCCTACGAATACTGTTAATGGCGGTGTAAGTTAACAGAATTAAATATAAGGTTGAGGATTCCTTTAATACATTAGGTGTTATAAAATACCGACTCGGTTGTAGCCGTAGGGGGTGTACAGCAGCCCGTGAGGTGTAAGGCCTACGAATACTGGAAAAGAAAATTGACGTCTTACTGTTATTGTTGTGGTTTTGTCTGAGAAATTGTATTGTAATAGTATTTGTACCGTGTATTGAACGTTGATATATATTATGGCTGAATTTCAGAAAGAGTGTGATGACTATGTGTGTTCACCGGTGTATGTGCCATGGCTAAAAATAATTCAATTAATGATGGCCCAAACTGATCCTAAAGATGTTTAGAAAAGACAGAAAGAGGTTGCATTAGTTAGGGGAAGTTGACAGTGGTGCAGCTGCAAAGCCAAAGGAAGTTAAACAAGGAAACAGTCAGCCAGACTCAAGTGTGACACCTACGGCTCCTCCTCGAGCTCCACCCCCAGTGAAATCGATCTACCCCTACTTGCACACACCTCCTCCTTATGAGAAAGCCAAAGCCCCAATGAAACAGCCTGTTTTTCAAATCAATAGCGGTGAATTGAATGTAGATGTAGATTTTATTTGTGTGAAAATGTAGTGTGTCTGTGATATATTGAGTCTGTTAAAACCATAAATGGGATTAAGCAAAATCTAGCAGAAAGACAGAGGCGAAGCTTTGAAAGAAAAACAACAAATTACAGAAAAGAGTAGAGACCAAGTTATTAAATGTGGAAATGAAGATGAACAATTGAAAAAGGACAGAAAATTGTTAAAAGGTGAATGACACAGATAAATTGTATAAAGGACAAAAAGATTTAACAAAATGAAGAGGAGTCTTCATCTGATGGTGGAAGGTGGTCACAAGATAAATTTTATTTTAAATTGAAAGGCAATATTTTGCAATGGGTTAAGTTAAACCTTGAAAGGCTGAAAGCTCTCATCCTTTGACATTCAAGAAAGTGACTAAAAAGCTGGCAAGAAACAGACAATGAAAAACTGTGTGTGACATCAAAGTGTTGGAGTTGCAAAGAGAGGAGTAACTCATAAACTGGACTGAAAGCACATTCTATTTGAATGGGACTATACTTGAACTCAAGCGGTGAAGGGGGCACTGCATATGGTCAGAGACATTTACAAGGATGAAACACCAAAAAGACTGAGTGGAATCCAGAAAGACTCACAAAGATAATAATGTTCTTGGAGGCAAGAGAAACTGGACAATATTTCACTGGACACTGAACTTTTTCATCTTCATACGGGCCTTTGAGTGAAAAAGGGGAAAGAGTAAACAGCCGTTCAATGTTTAGTAAAGACCTTGTTACTATAGGGACACAGACAATCTTTATGAGAAAATCAGCTAGACACATTTAAAGGCTGATCAAGAACTTTGTTGTTAGGTGTGACTACCTGTTCTGAAATCAAATCAGACTCCTATTAATCTGACAGGAAGAAATGCATAATTGAATTTGGTATCTACAGAGGAAGTCAGAATTCCACTGATGGTACTGAGCTAAAAAGCAAATATATATGGCATAGAGCAGCTATGGCAGAAAGGAAATTAAAATAGATAAAATAAATAAATTGAAAAAGAAAAAAGAACACCATAGAACACTATAAAAGGTAAACAAGAAAAGCTGTGACAATAGAAAAATAATTGATTATTGTAACAAACTTTGTATTTAAGGAAATTGCCAGCCCAGACATCATATATGTAAATGAAGGTGTTCACATGGCAGATCTAATCACTGAGGGTGAGCCAAATGATTGGATACCATTGACTGATATAAAAATTATTATTATTGTAATTAATTATAATTGTTATACCATTGACTGAAAAAGCAAATAAATTGAGAGATGGTTTGTTCGCGGTACCACTGACAACTACCCCACCGTTAATCACACTGTTTACAGATGGTTGTTGTTTCAGAGCAGCAGATGACACATTGAAGGCAGGCTTTGCTGTGGTTGAGCAAGTTGTGGGTGATTTTGTAACATGACTGAGTGGTAGATTGAAAGGTAAACGGTCAGCACAGAGAGCTGAAATGACAGCTGTTGTCAAAGCCTTGCACTACACTGGTGAAGAGAGGGTGATTGTTTATAGTGAATCTGCATATGTGATTGGTGCAGTATATATGGAACTGCCATATGGCAGATAGGTGGGTTTGAAACCAGGAAAGGCCGGCCTATAGTAAATGCTAGCAAAGCCTGACACATACTACAGGCTGTGAAGGTACCTAATGACGTGGCTGTTGTCAACTGCCTAATAAACCACTTATATCCCCAACCATGGTTTCCCAAGACAAAGTTAGATCTGACAAAATTGACAAACACGCACTGGAATTGACATATAGTTTCGGGGCTGCTTATCACCCCAATGTTAGAGCAAAGATGAAATAATGAACCTGACTTTGACATTAAAACTTGACTTGACAAACTATGTGCACAGACAAAAATAACATGGCTTGACGCATTACCAATTGCATTAATGTCTATTCGCTCTTCTGTTAACAGGATTTCTGGTTTCACACCCTTTGAATTGCTTACAGGTCGACAGTTTCCAGGTCCAAGGCATGACGTGGTGCAGGATCCCATCCTGCCTCTAACACATGACGTTTCATCTGACAAACTAACTGCTATGATTGAACATTTTTCCTGACAGGCTACCACACAAAGAAATTGTGAGAACGACCCAGCTGTTAAAAATGATGATTGGGTTTCTAACAGACACAGGTGTGGACCTGAGGACTCAGGTCCAAGAGAGGGAAAGTGTTGAAAGTGAAAGTGAATCAGCTGGAATACAGAGAGGACAAACAGGAAGTGGTAACACATCAGTGGTAACACTCACACAACACCAACAACAAAGTCAACAAACACTCTGTAAAATTGTGCATAAAAAAGGTGACATTTTTTCTAGCCCAGCAACAGAACCCCTAGCACACTGTGTGAGTGCAGATTGTGCCTATGGAGCAGGTATAGCCATACAATTCAAAGCGAAGTACGGTACACAAAAGGTTGTAAGACAGAACAAACAAACAGGTGAATGTGCAGTTACCCACGAGGACGACGGCAGATTGATTTTTCATTTAATAACAAAACAAAATTGTACTGATTTACCAACATATGAGAATTTTACCCACAGCCTCAGACGTATGAGAGAGTGGTGTGAGAAAGAAAACATAACAAGTGTATCCACTCCCCGGCTGGGGTGTGGCTTAGATAAATTGGATTTCCACAAAGTGCTGGAAATCCTGACAGAAGTGTTTAGAGACCTGAATATCACAATTACCATATATTCATTATAACCTGGGTAACTACATACCATATTGACCTTTGAATTTTGATCTTTGAATTTCTTAAGTTTCTTATACAATTCTACAGTATTAATTTCATATTTAATTTTTCTTTTCCTTTTTGAGTTTACGATTGTTATTTGAGTATTAGCCAATAGGCATAAGTGTATTTTTTCCACAGAGATGAAGCTATATGCAAATTGGAAGGTTCTGTGGGCCGTAGGAGTTATAACTGCAATTATAGTCACCATAATATTTGGCATAAACAATGGAGATCCCTGTGTAACAGACTGATAGTGTCTGCAATAGAGAAAAAAGAAAATCCACCCAAATACAGCATGCCGCTATTAGGCCTACAGAACCTGGATGAGGAGGAAGAAGAAAATGTGTGACCTCTTTCAGAGGTCAAGAGAGGGAATTGTGGGATTTTTATGTTGTTTTATTAATCAGTATGTCATGTTATAATTGATATGTGCCATTATGCTTTCTGTGCTGAGATATGTGAGTAAATGTCTGTGTGTAAAGTTGAAAGGCTGTTCCAGTTGGGGGTAGGAACAAAGCCCTGAAGAGAAAACACGCAGAACAGATGGTTTCAATAAACAAGTTGTTTGCTTTATAACTATGTTATATTTAGAGAAAGTGAAAATTAGTATGTTTAACTAATGAATGCATTTAACCAATTCATGAACAATGGAGTACTGTTGTGTTGTTGAATAATTATGTTTTACATATTTACTGCCTACATTTCATGCTGATTGCTAAAAGTGTTAAAGTTACAAAGATGTCCAAATAAGGACTGTGGAAATTGATTTTGTTCCATTTTTATATTTCTTTAATTGATCATTTTATTCTATAAACATTGTGTGTTTCATATATGCACTGAGCTATTATGTAGAAATGAGGTGTTTATGTTTGAGAGTGGAGAGTTACCAGTTTTTGTGTGTGTGCTGTAAGGAGGATTAGCGAGGAATTTACGCCTGGTATAGATCAAGATAAGAGAGAGGCCTGAGGGGGAAAGCAATAGAGTTGTGACGTTCGCGAACGAACCGATTCTTTTGAACGGCTCATTAACATGAACGATGGGAGCCGAGTCGCGGCTGGAGGGGAGCCGTTCTTTCTGTCGTTCTTTTTTCCTATGCGTGTTTCACACAGATGCACACAAATTAGCTCCTCCGCGAGACAGAACAGTTATAGGGGGAGGGGTGCACATGATGATAGTTGTGCACGCATCGTTCACGTGAGAACTCCAGTGGAAAAAAAACCGGTGTGCCCCAGATGTCCTATTTGCAAAGTTTACCGTAATAATAGTATTAATAGTGGACTGTATGTAGACATTTATTTCCATTTTATTTATTCTAATTTGTGGAAGAGTTTGTAGTATAAGCGGTTTTGCACAGAAATTCATTGCAGCCGGATTTTTTTTTTAATGTTTTTTGTGAGTAGGTATTGTATGAATAACATAAGTCAAAGTAGCTTTACACATACACACATTTTGTACTAAAGGTAAATCCAAAACAGTGATGTCACTGTCTAAGCAGAGGGATTTTGTGCAACCCTATGGAATATAGTCCACACATGACAAATGAGGTTAAAATCAATATTTCAGAATAATTTAAACTCAGATATTGGTGCGTGATATCTGAACTTAATTATTAGACTACAAATCTCACCTCATCATTCCTCCTAGTGATTATTTCCAGGATAAACTGAGATGCCCCTAAGCTGGCTTCTTAAAACTGACTAAATATTTTAAAGAGCCAAAAGAGCCGTTCTTTTGAACGGCTCTTTGAAAGGAACGGATCGCCAAGATCCGGATCCCCTCAAAGAGCCATAAATCCCATCACTAGAAAGCAAACAGGCAACTATTTCATTAACTAATGCTTTAATGTTCACAGGATAAAATGTGCAATGTATTTCTTACTTAATCAGTATTAATCATTGAATAATTGATGTAATAAATATAAGATGTTGTCTTTGATAAATTTGTATTAACCAATGAAATGAAGGTTGCATATAGAATAACCTAATGGGGGCAGGGCAGCTCAACCTTGAAGAAACAGAGTCTCCTGTGTGTGTGTGTGTGTGTGTGTGTGTGTGTGTGTTTTCTTTCCTAACAGATGGTTTTTAATAATGATTAAAGTGTTTGCTTAGAAGTAGTATTGCAGTAAAAGATTTAATATGTGTTTATCTATCTAAAGAAGTTAATGTGTGCCTTATTCATATAACCAATTTTACAAATAATGAAATGATGTCATTATATTGAAATATGTTTTACATAATAATCACTTTCATCTTACAGCTTATGTTTTTTATAAATGAATGTTTTATTAATGATTTGTTTTTAAGAAAGCATTATAACATGCTATTCAAAGTGGAGGAGTACTGGAGAGGAACTGCAGGGCTCCCAGGGATGAGAGGAGAACAGTTTGTTTTTCTTTGTCTATGTGTGTCCATCTTTGCCTACAGGCTAAAATTGGGTGTGGTGATGGAGTCAGATGGACGAGGGGAACGGCCTTTGTGGGTGGAGATTTTCTGAAGAAAGATCGACGTCACATATTTTATAAATAAGCATGTTACTTCCTGAGCTGGTTGTTCGCTACTTGAGAGGACCCAGCGCTGTTAAACTTTTTCATATCTGATCAATAAATATTTGAACTTAGATATTCGTATCTTGTGCCTTTCCTCTAAATAATGAACATGCAATGGACGCCTTAAAAGTCCAACACCAGCCCCACCAAAGAGGTCAAAAGAATCCTGTGCGCTGTTGGATCTGCTTGGGACAGCCTATGCACCAGTGGCTACAGTAGTCTGTGCTACTGCTGCAGACAGGGCACGAGAAGAAGTTGGCAAATATAGAGAAGTTACACCTATACCGCTCTCAGAAGATCCACTTAAGTGGTGGTGCAAGCATGAAGGAGTGTACCCACTTTTGTCCATCCAGGCAAAACGCTACCTTTGTGTTCCAGGGACCAGTGTCCCAGCTGAAAGAATTTTCTCCACAGCTGGAGACATTATAACACCTCAAAGAAGTTGCCTTCTACCAGAGCACGTTGACCAACTCCTTTTCTTGCAAAAAAATTACAGTTTTAAATGAGGCAATGTTACTAAATTGCAGTTTTCAATGAGGCAATGTTACTGAATTACAGTTTTAAATGATGCAATGTTACTAAATTGCAGTTTTCAATGAGGCAATGTTACTAAATTGCAGTTTTCAATGAGGCAATGTTACTGAATTGCAGTTTTCAATGAGGCAATGTTACTGAATTACAGTTTTAAATGAGGCAATGTTACTAAATTACAGTTTTCATGGGGCAATGTTACTGTACTTTGTGCCTACTATTAGTACTAGTGTTAAAGTGTTAGTTTATGTAAAAGTGTAATTTATTAATGTATTCCTCATGTATGAATTTCTTTCTTCTGTTGAACACAAAATTTGACTTCCATAATATTGAAAAAAAGTCATTTTGAGATCAAAAACAGTTTGGTTCCCCATATTCTTCAAAAAATCTTGTATTTTTGTTCAGCAGAAGAAAAAAATTATTATACATGATGAATACATACATAAATGATAATAACGTAGTTCACCAAAACATTATCACCAATAAGCCAGTATTAGTTGTCCTACATTGTTCCTAGGCTTGCAGCCTCCATGTTGCAGTTAACATTGTAAGATGATTTTATGTTTATTTTTATCCTAAAAATGAAATAACCTGATCCTGGTTGCATCAAAACCTAAAATAAAAGAATTTAACATACAGTTTTGTGGCTCTTAATTTCTTTTTATTAACCCTCTAGGCGCCACGGTCGACTTTTGTCGACAAGATGCGTCACTGAATGTAACTGCCGATTTTGTCACATAGGGTGTCAAATTTCGTTCATCCGCCCCCTCCACTAGATGGCAGACATGTCATACTTTATACCGGACTCAGAAAAACATCATGCTTTTATACAAACTCTTAGAGCAAGAGCGCATTGAAGTGCGCAACAGCATAGCTAGTGTGCAAGTGAGTCATTTTATCAGAGCGATAACCTCAGCGAGTTTTTTCAATACATGATCATATAATGGCATCAAAAAAGCTTACCTGCAATGAAGTGTTGGGTCTTATATTCGCTGACAATGATTCTGAAGGGGAATATCTGCCTTCAGAAGATGCTGGTGATTCATTTAGTGACCACGATTCAGACGCGACCCTGCTTTGCAATCGTGCAGCTGGCAAAGTGAAAGTGTAGCTATACACCAAGCACATGATGAATCCTTTGCCCAATGTCAGTGGTGGGAATGTTACACGGGGTCGGAGAATTCATTGGGTTAGCAAGCGTGTTACAGGTGTGGGGAATGAGGCTGGAGGTAATATGCGCGTCCAGTCTTTTTACCGTGCAAGCAATGTAGAGCGAGCTGCGTCTTCCCGAGCGGGCCCTGGGAGTCTGTCGGGCGAGCGGCCGACTTCCAGTGCTCCGTCCCGTGCACCTCATCACAATCATGGCGACAGTAAAGGCAATAGTCCCAGCTGTGCAAATTTTCTCCACTCGGGGCGCATGCGAGGCAGATCTGGCCATGCGGCTCGTAGCAGGAGCAGAGCCCTAGGTTACACGGGGCAGAGGAGCCATTATGCATAACGTTAGTCTATCGACGCGCAGATCAGTTTGTTTACTACTTACTATTTACCTGAGCATTCAGTATTGTGCAATATAGCATACAGAAGGTTAGGGACATTTTGGGGGGAAAGAAGTGCTGCATTTTATCATTCAAACATGTGACTTTTCATGAAAATTCAAGATGGCTGCCACATATGACGTCATAATATGCAAATTTAATGGGACATTTTATTCCCCTCCATAAAGTGTGTCATCCTTAATATTTCTCTAATTTACATAAAGTCTCTATCTCTTATCACGTTTAAGATATAGCCTTTTGAAAGTAACATGTCAAAATTAAACGTTTTAGGAAAAAACCTCTGGCGCCGAAAGGGTTAATTACCCACTTGTAAACTTATGTTCACTGTTATTTTTTTATAAAACTTTGTTATTTGTATTAAATTGAATCGAGAATCGGAATCGAAAATTGAATCGAGAATCGGAATCGAATCGATTTGATGGCCTGCGAATCGAAATCGAATCGATCTGAAACATCTGAATCGAAACCCAGCCCTACGTTCAAAGTCAAGTAAGAGTATCTTGTAATTGAAACGTACCCATCGGCACCTTGTGTTGTTGTTGTCTACACAAAGGATTGGGAGCTCTGCATCAATGCCATTGTTTATATTGGAGACGTCCTGAGGAAGGAGAAATAAAGAGAGAGAGAGAGAGAGAGATCGATTAGAGACCCGCCAACCGTGAGTAACAGCAATTCAGCGACTAATATTTGAATGCTCACATGTTAAAGGAGAGTGTAAACCATTTCTAAACGGCTCCACTAGATGTGTGTAGTAGGTGGGCGAGCAGAGGGGTGTGTGTATTGAGTAATACTGGACCGCGAGAGTTTTGTCATCAGGTTGAGGCGCTGTACTACGTGGCCAGTACCATTCTACCCTGCTATTCAGGCACAGTCCCACCAGGAGATGAGTATGGACTCTAACCTATCCACTGGAGTGTGTGCTGTGCAACGAGTGAGTGATTTAATTTGACGTGAGTACACAAAGCTTTTTGAAGTGTTGTGCTGTGTCCTTGTTGTTCGTACTCACCTTAGGAGGGATTGAACCCTTGTGGATGCCATAAGGGGCCGCCACGACGGTGTGTGCCCGACCAACTCATTTACGCTCTGCAGCGGTGTCCAGCAGGAGTTACGTAGAAACACCGAGTGAGGTACGGTGAGGAGTTTGATAGCTACATCAGCCGCCGAGCAGCAGAGGGGTAGTTGAGGAGGGACCAAGGGAACCTGGGCGTTTTTACGTACGTTTCATACAACAACTAATATGTGATAACTCCTGTCTTTCGTCTAGATCTTCGCCTGCCTATGGAAGAGGACATGCGGTCATTGGCCTTTTGGAGTTTACTCAGCGGGACGTAACGTGTTGGCCCCGGCCGTGAGTCCGTCAAAGCCCCTCGCCTCTTGCTGCATTGGACGGTTGCGGTGATGTATGGATTTCAATTCTGAACTTACCTTCTCACCAGCTAAAGCTAACTTACCCAGCAACGACCCACAGCCCTAGAAAACCTGTAAAGTAAAGAAGATACTTACCTTCCCACGAGCTAAAGCTAACTTACCCAGCAACGACCCACAGCCCTAGAGAACCTTTAAAGTAAAGAAGATACTTACCTTCTCACGAGCTAAAGCTAACTTACCCAGAAACGACCCACAGCCTTAGAAAACCCGTAAAGTAAAGAAGATACTTACCTTCCCATGAGCTAAAGCTAACTTACCCAGCAACGACCCACCGCCCTAGAGAACCTGTAAAGTAAAGAAGATACTTACCTTCTCACGAGCTAAAGCTAACTTACCCAGAAACGACCCACAGCCTTAGAAAACCCGTAAAGTAAAGAAGATACTTATCTTCCCACGAGCTAAAGCTGACTTACCCAGCAACGACCCACAGCTCTAGAGAACCTGTAAAGCAAGGAAGATACTTACCTTATCGCTGGTACAGGCACCCAGAAAGAAGGCATAGTGTGAGCGATCCAACGAAGAACTTACTTGTTGTTTATTCTGCCCTCAGGAGGAACGAGGCGCGCCACGGAAAGTCCTTATACGCAGGAGGTGGGCCGTGGACGAAGGAGCTCCGCCCGGCCCTGTTGTCCCCTGGCCCCGCAGAGGAGGCTTCTCCCCTCCAATGTCCCCGGCCCCGTGGTATTCCCTTTGAGGGCGAGAAGCGAGACTTTTTTTAGATTTCCCTTTTCCCATTTCCTATCGGCTTTTAAAGAATTTAAATAAAGTTTACTGTTTTAATCTACTTATCTCTCGTTGTTTGGTCATTGGGGTGCTTTTGGGACCTCCTCGAGGTGGAACTTGGGAAGGAGCGAGATGCACACAGTCTGTGGTCCGCTCCAACCTGTGACATAAGAAGGAGCTGAAAGGCAGGATTCTGGCTGTTTCAAATCAGTTTGCCATGTAAAGAGGTACAGTAAAAGAGAATTTCCTCTTTCTGAATCATTGAATCTTCCCAGATGTTCTTTAAACTAAGCTTTATAAGGCAAATGTTCATGTTAATACAGTATAATAATACTGTGCTTGTTTAAAATTTGGAAATGTTTTAAAACCCTGTTTTAACTACTTAAAAGTGGTATTAAGTTCAGGTATTAAGATATTAAGTCTTTGTTTTGTCATTCTTTGAACGATTTTGCTAAGTGAATTCCAATAAATTGTTAGTTTAAATAAATTATTGTTGTTCTTTGTCCTTATTTGTAATATAGTTTATTTACAAGAAATAGCTCAGTTTAAAATAAATGTTTGTGATGTTTAAATTAAATGTTTGTGATACCTGCTATTAAGCAGTAAGCCCATACAGGTTGATTGAACCTAAAAAATTTATGGAAACTCGTTGCCCTAAAAAAGTTAATTTTGCCTGGTTGAAAGAACAAATCATTTCAAGTGTAATGTACCTTCGATATTGACAGTATTGCATTAAAAACTATTAGTTCAATGAACTAAATGTTTTTATATAAATGTTACTGAATTTTTAAGTACATTAAACTTAAAATGAATTGATATTTTAACAAGGCAAAATTAACTTTTTTAGGGCAACGATTTTCCATAAATTTTTTAGGTTTAATCAACCTGTATGGGCTTACAGTAGTTCTACAGTCCTTTCATCCTCCTTCTCACATTCAGCGAATCATGAAAGACTTCACCTGCTATGTCCAGTTAGGGCTTTGCAGGAGTACATAACATTAATAGGTTTTCTTCATTGTGAAAATTAGATCAGTTCCTGTTTTTTTTTTTTTTTTTTGCTTTACTAATAGAGGACGTCACGCCTCTAAACCATTCATTAGTAAATGGATAATACAGGTTATTTCATTAGCTTATGAGGCTGCAGAGGTACGCCTTCACCTCTGCTAGTTATGGCACATGTAACCAGGAGTATGACTTCATCTCAGACCTTTCACCATAGGACAGATACCTTACATTATGGCATAGTGGGCAGTATCATTCTCATAGTGTAATTTCATGATGCAGCATTGAAGTTCTCTCAAAAAGGAACATCTTGGTTATGTATGTAACCATGGTTCAATGAGAAAGGGAATGAAACCCTGGGATCTCTTTGCCATAACGCCATGTGCCTGTAGTGCTTGCTTCATATTTCGATAGCTACTTTGTTATGTCTACACTTCCCTTTAATTCCTTCCGGTTCATTTCATTTCTTGTTTCCCTTTCTCAGGGAACCATGGTTACATACGTTACCAATAAGTTTTTGTTACTTGAGTGAAGTACTCTTTATTTTATTATTTTATTGAAGAAGATACCAAAAGAGCTGAAGTGTATTTTTTGTACTTATTTTTAGTTTGTCTAAATCTTGAAAGTGATGAAAAGTGCACAGTGTTTGTTTTGAAACATTAAATTGTTTTTCAATCGAGATGTTTACAATCTTTGGCTTGTTTGTGTGTAAAGATAAAAGGCAAAAAAAAAAAACTAAAAACCACAAAAGAAAAAATACTAAAAACCACAATAATCTTTTGGGGAATTAATGTCTGCAAAATATGTTTTATATTTAATACATATTCTGCTTTATGAGTTCTGCTTTATGAGGTTCTGTAATCTGTAGATTTTACAACTTGATGGACAAAGGACCACGAGATTCTACAATTTACATGGTATTTCAGATTTTTGGTGGTGTGACCTAACACAGTCTCACCCCATTTCGTCAATATTTGACGACACTTGACCATTCGTCAATATGTGACGCGGAGGGTATACCTTTCGCGTCATTTTTTGACGAACTGGGGACTTCAATACTATTACGTCCGTTGCATTCTCTTCTCCTATTTTCTTACCAATTTCGCGTCGGTTTAGGGTTAGATTACGCAAAATTAAACCGTGTACGCGAAATTAAACAGTGTACGCGAAATTAAACAGTTGTCACCTGGCGTTGGGGTTAGAAACAGTTGTCACCTGGCGTTGGGGTTAGAGTTAGGTTTGGGTAGGGATGTCATTATGTAAATCTAACCCTAAACCGATGCGAAATTGGTAAGAAAATAGGAGAAGAGAATGCAACGGACGTAATAGTATTGAAGTCCCCAGTTCGTCAAAAAATGACGCGAAAGGTATACCCTCCGCGTCACATATTGACGGATGGTCAAGTGTCGTCAAATATTGACGAAATGGGGTGAGACTGGGTTGTGTGACCAGGTAGACCAGTATTAAGATGGGAGCTAGAGGTTGTAGCAAACCAATGTATTATTCAAATAAACACTCAGTGCCCTGATACCACTCCTTAGCATCATGCTGCTTTTTTAGGTAGGAATGGAACATTCACATTCTGGTGTATTAAGTCACATGGCACTCATAGGTTTCCATAGGTTGGAATCGATTTATTATTACTGACCTGTCAGGTGGTGTTTTACTTGTGAAACTCTTATCTGCTAAAAACAATATTCCCAAAATGCCCCTGAAGACAGTCAAGACAGGTTTGGTCTGTTTTGGTTGTTTCACTGCCTCAACCAGTTGGTTTGAGTGTTCTGACAGCATATGCAAAACTTTGTTAGTCACAATTCAGATGGCAGTGGGCTGCCTATGGATGACCCAGTATTGTTGAACAGTACAGACAAGCTCTGAAGCTTGGACCCACACTTTTTTCTTTTTGGGAATTCATTAGTAAGACTGCTGGTCTGGCTTACAGTAAGGGTACAGACTTACTGAGTTAATTTCACTGATTTAATAAATTCATCTGCATCTGAAAATGTGGACATAAAAAGATAAAGGCAAGATTCTCCCTACCCCATTTTCAAGAACAAGGATTTTCAAACTGTGTGTTTCAGTGATCCTAAGGGGACTCAAGAAGATTCTAGGAAAACAAACCCCCCCCCCCATTTAACTTTGCTGCATTTAATATAAATGTATATATGTTTATTTCACCTTTGTTAAAGTATATATGACAAAAATAATTTTTATGCATATGTGCAGTACTGTATCTTCTCGAGTGACTATTTACAACACATTAACCTTTACATTGTTTACTGGTTGTTGTATGGCAGTATTTATAAAACTGCTACTGATTTATTGTTTATATGTCTATTAAAGTTAATTAAATTGTTTGATGACACTTTACAGTGGCTTTGCTATACATGTAGTTACATAATAACAGTAAAGAGTGAACAATAACAAGCAGCCAAAAAGACCTACAATTGTAGTAGTTAGCACATTGTTAGTTACTGTACATACTGTAATTACTGTGTAACAAGGTCATTTAAAAACGTGTGACGGATTAATGTGGTTGTCTGGTTGTTGTTCTTTCTTTTGAAATTATTAATTTTGTAAATAATATATTCCCCCTTATCACACTATTCTGTATCACACTATTTTTGCAACACAGTTTACATAGGTGTACAAATGTATGCATTGTGAATTTAAAGCCTAATTTTTAAAGCAAGGACATGCAAAATAATCTGAGGTGCACAAATTTGGTGCTGTTCAGGTAAAACAAATGCTATAGATGCAGTTTGCTTCCACACAATCCAAGTTTTGTTAATAGATCCTACCCTGATAGCACACATACATTTCAGAGACGTCTATTTGATGTCTGCATTTACATCTGCATTTACATCAAGATTTATTGTTTAGATTGTTTGCTCATCTGCAAAACACTCCTAAAAATAAAGGTCATATAAATATATATATATAAAATAAAGTCTTCAAAATTCCATAGAATAACCTTTTCTGTCTAAATGGTTCTTAAAGCACCTTTAATATCTGAAGCACCTTACTGTTTCAAAAATGTTGTTTAAGGTGATAAAATGTTCTTCAGGTTATGAAAATGTATAAAAAGAATTTGTTCTTTGAGAAATTAAAAAAAAGGTTCTTCTATGGCATCGCTGTGAAGCACCTGTATTTTTAATAAACTTCTCTGAGACGTTTCCTAAAAGATGTTATATAGATGTATTGAAGATGTCTGCAAGATGCTTTTGAATTAGAATGTATGTAAAGCAGCTCTTTTCAAGACCTTTATCAGATGCAAGGGAGGCGCAGAAAAAACGTGCAACAAAAAGAAACAGGCTCTTCAGGCAGACACTGGAAAATGTGTAAAAAAAAACACAAATGTTTTCTGCGGCAGCAGGAACTTCAATTCGCGTCACTGGTAAAAGGTCGCTGGTGGTGGCGGTGGTGGCACTGGCAGCACCAGCATGCAAAGTGTCAGTGAGGAGAGGGAGAGAGACAAGGGAGAAGTGAGTGAAGTGCCTGCGGTAAGCAGAACTGCTTTCAAAACACAAGTGTAAATAGATACCCCTTGATAAAACTAAGTCAAAAACACAAAATTATGGTGATAAAGCTGCAATAAAATAATTGCACTCTTTGCTCTGTGACTACGAGAGTGTATCTGATTCGTAGATTTTTTGTTGATTGTCTGTTTCAAAACGTATAATTTCTCTTCAAGCAAAATCAAACAATCCAGATGATCTGCTTACAGAAAAATATATGTTTGTTGTATATAACAACACACTTAACAGATAATGTTAAAAATCTCTATTACTGTAATCACACAAGTTTAGTTCAGTGAATGTAGTGAAAACTTTCCTGTAAGTACTGCAAGTAATAATCAGTTCCCTTTCGAGGGAACTTGCGCTGCGTCGCCATAGGGACGCTTTGGGAACGCCTACAGCGTGACGGCGTCTGAGTATGTATATCAAATTCGACCAATGGTTGGGCGTGACGTCATAGACGGGAGCCAGAGAGCATAAATACAGCAGAAAGGAACGCCCACTTTATCTTTTAAAGCCTCAGCGGCTATCTATGTGTGTGTGTATCAAGAGTGTTTGAATAGCTTAAAAACTGTGTGACTGAATAGTTTAACTGTGTGGCTGATAGTGAAGGAAAATAAGAAATCAGGAGCTGAGCACGCTCACGCCGCTCTTGAGGGCGCGGTGTGATGTGTGTTCATTATGATAACTTACCTTTCAAAATGCTCCGTTGTTCCTCCTCTGGGTGTGGAAGCCTGCACTGCAGTTACTTCCCCTCATTGAGAGCGATGTGATCTCGTGTAATCTTCCCCTGAGGGGGCTGATATATTCGAGTACAGTGTAGTGAGGACGCCCTCTGCAATGTAATGATTTATTCAAGCTCAGTATACGAGGCATGTGTCGAAGTGTAATCCGAATGACCGGAAGAGCGTCCGCACATTAAGCTGCCAGAGCCCTTCCAACATGCTAAAACTCAGCCACACACCACTCGGGCTGTGTGTCGTTGTTTTGATGATTCAAGACAATGAACGCATTTCTCGCGGCTTAAGTCCTGCGTCCACTGACGTGGTGTAGCTCTGCCTCGGGAGGGTTTGGAAGCACGCATTGCGATCACTTCCAACCCGAACGGGAGCTCTATGCAATGTTTTACCTCTGAGAAGATATATGTTGTAAACACAGCCCTTCTCTTCACCGACAGTTCAGATCCGCGTCCGCTAAGGCGGTGTACATATATCATTGCTATCGGGAGGGAATTTCTATTATTCAAAGGCTACACATTACCGTCACAAAGTTATGGTTCATGATGTTGACAGTCACTCACATTAATTTCAAATCAGATCCGAGGACTGGTTTTTGTTAATGGAATTTTTATTCTCACAGAATCTCAGGTTTGCCTTTGGGGGCATGGCATACCAATATCAGCCTTCCCTTCAGCCTAGCTCTATCCCTTCGCACATTTACAAAATGTGTAAATGCTGCCCTGACGTCATTGCATCTTTAGGGCATTTGCATATTATTTATATTGACGATTGGCTAATATTAGCACAGTCAGCACAGCATCGAGATGTTGTGTTTGCACATCAAAGATACCTAGCGTTGAGACTGAACACCAAGAAAAGTATGTTAGTCCCAACACAGGTGATCACATTTTGGGGATAATATGGAACTCAACGATGATGCAGGCACATATGTCTCCTGGTCGTGTCATGTCCATTTTTCACATAAGTAAATGAGTTGAAGCTAGGTCAATCGCACACCAAGTGGTGATTTTAAAATCAGGGTTTTTCCTCGAGGGGCAACCCTTTTGCATGTTCAGGGTTACGCGCACATGTCTTCGTACTCTAGAATATGTAAAGATTTCGGGTTTTTGTCTCAAAGCCCGAGGTGAGGGGTGGTGTGTCGCTGCATGACATTAATGACAGATGCATCTCTCTTATGGAAGGCCATTAGGGCAAAAATATTCAATCAGCTAAAACGCCAGGAAAAGTGTGCTTCTCCTGTACAGAGGACCTCTTTTCTGGGTGTAGTATGGATTTCAAAGATAGCAGGCACGGTTGTCTCCTGCTCGTATAGAATCCATCCTTTAACCATGGGGTTCCTTGAGGGGCAACCCGTTTCTCACGATCAAGGTCACACGCCGATGCTTTGTGCCTTAGTATTATGGAAGAAACAATGGTTCCTTTCGGCCAGTGTTGGCCTTTTTACCATGTTCAGGGTTACGCGCGCATGTCTTCGTGCCCTAAGAATATGGAAAATGCTGGGTTTCTGTCTAAGGCCCGGGGTGAGGTGCGAACTGTTGTCGCATGACATTAATGACAGATGCATCTCTGTTAAGCTGAGGATCGGCTATGGAAAGCCAAAAAGACAAAAATGTCCAATCAGCTAAACGCCAGGAAAAGTGTGCTTCTCCAGTACAGAGGACGTCTTTTCTGGGCGTAGTATGGATTTCAACGACTGCAGGCACGGTTGTCTCCTGCTCGTATAGAATCCATCCTGTAACCATCGGGTTCCCTTAGGGGCAACCCGTTTTGCATAATCAAGGTCACACGCGAATGCTTTGTGCCTTAGTATTATGGCAGAAGCTATGGTTCCTTTCTCAAAAAGGCCAGTGTTGGCTTTTTCACATGTTCAGGGTTACGCGCATATGTCTTCGTGCCCTAAGAATATGGAAAAAAATTTGGGTATTTGTTTACAGGCCCCAAGTTAGGTGCGGTCTGTCGCCGCATAACATTAATGACAGACGCATCCCTTTCTAGTTGTGATCAGTCAACCTGATCTCACGAATTTCCGTGGCATAGTCACGGAATTTTTTGCTCATTTTTCCGTGGCATTCTCACGGATCTCCTCATATTTCCGTGGCCCTGCCACGGACTTTCTTTTCCGTGGCATTCTCACGGATTGGTTACTCAACTGCTTTGTCCTATTTTCTTACCATTGTCGCTTCGGTTTAGGGTTAGATTTACATAAAATGACATCCCTACCCAAACCCAACTCTAACCCCAACGCCAGGCGACAATTGATTAAAGTTTAGAAAATATAAAAGAATACATAAAAAAAAATAGTATAAACCAATACTTAAAGTGAAATAATAACGCAAACACCAAATCTAACCCTAAACCGAAGCGACAATGGTTTTAAAATAGGAAAAAACAGTTGAGTAACCAATCCGTGAGAATGCCACGGAAAAATTAGCAAAAAATTCCGTGACTATCCCACGGAACTTCGTGAGATCATGTTGGATCAGTTATGGAAAGCCAAAAGGGACAAAAATGTCCCATCAACTAAACGCCAGGAAAAGTATGCTTCTCCAGCACAGAGGACCTCTTTTCTGGGCGTGGTATGGATTTCAACGACTGCAGGCACGGTTGTCTCCTGCTCGTAAAGAATCCATCCTTTAACCATGGGGTTCCTTGAGGGGCAACCCGTTTCTCATGATCAAGGTCACAAGCAGGTGCTTTTTGCCTTAGTATTATGGAAGAAACCATGGTTCCTTTCCCATGAAGTCCAATATTGGGGGCTCAGGGTCGTCACATCAGGCTTACGATGGATGCATCCCTCTAAGGCCGGGAAGTGGCTATGGAAGACCATAAGGTCAAAATCTATGTAAGTCCACATGGAGCAGACGTTCTGCTGAGGCAGGCGTTGAGCTTGGGGAATGAAGTTTCCACCCACATGTGGGGGAGCAAATTTGGCTCAGGTTCGGCCAAGCGAAAGCTGACCTGTTTGCAATTCAGGAGAATTCACATTGTACTCTTTGGACTGGTTGCCATGACACAGGAAGAGTCTGAGGGCCTCCGGTGTGTTTTTCCCCAATTGCTCAGCTCCCGGGAGTTCTGGAGAGGGTTCCGGCAGCACAGGCACAGCTGTTGCTCGTAGCCCCATGTTGGCTGACCCGAGTGTGGTTTTCGAACCTGGTCTCCCTCCTTGACGGCTCCCCAGTTCAGGGGCCGATCTGGAGGGATCGGTAGTCTCAGGCAAGGGGCACTGTTTTTTACCCCTGCCTAGAGTTTTTGGGTCTGGCCTCTGAGGAGGACAGACTCATAGAAACGGGTCTCTCAACTGAGGTTGTGCAGACTATTTTACTTCCAGAGCTCCCTCCACCAGGAAATCATACGCATTTGAAGAAAGACTTTAATTACGTGGTGCCAAGAGCACTTATATGACCCAGTTAACTGCCCCATGGTACAGTTCTGGAGTATTTATAGGAGCAGTTTGCAGCAGGTCTGCCTCCTTTGACCATTAAGGCTTATGTGGCAGTTATATCTGTCTTTCATACCTTAGTGGTCGGTCCCTCATTAAGTAGAGACCATCTATTCATGTGTTTCCTGTGTGGCACTCGGAGGCTGAGGCCTGCGAGTCATTGGATCCCTGCTTGGGATCTGTCTGTGGTCCTGGAGGACTCATCCGGGGCACCATTTGAGCCATTGATACCATTTCAGGAAGTTTCTTACTCTGGAAACTATATTTCTCCTAGCTATTACTTCCCTTTAGAGGGTAGGAATTTTATTGGCTTTCTCTCTGCTTCACTCACTTGCCTCAGGTTCGCTCCAGGCATGGTGAAGGCTTTCTACCCTAGGTCGGATTACGGGTCTAAGGTTCGGAATAATTGTCCATTTCCCATAATATTGCAGGCTTTCAGCCCTCCACCTTTTAAGGATTTAGCCAGAGGGCGGTGAACAGAACAGTAATTTTAATGCTTCAGTTCTACCCGGACTGAGTTCCCGGCCACCAAGCAGCTTTTAGGTAGATGGATAGCCGAGGCTATCCCATGTGCTTATAAGCCTCTTGACGGCCCTTTACTTTAACCGTCAGAGCGCATTCAACTTAAGGTATGGCAGCATATAGGGCCCTGTGGGCAGGGGCCTTGATCCAGGATATCTGTGATGCGGCAGGCAGGTCCTCACCGCTCACTTTTGTACACTTTTGAGTTGGATCTCAACTCTATTCCTGGTGATCGTGTGCTTTGGTATTAGTTGTGCTTTGGTCTCAGTTGTGCTTTCTACACACAGACAGACACTTGTAGTCTGGCGGATTGGGTATAGCGTTCCCAAAGCATCTCTATGGCGACGCAGCGCGAGTTCCCTCGAAAGGGAACATCTCGGGTTACGTATGTAACCCTTGTTCCCTGAGAAGGGAACGAGACGCTGCGTCTTCCTGGCCATACTTCCGGCGTGCCTGAATACCCGCTTCGGCTTATGCGAGATAAAGTGGGCGTTCCTTTCTGCCGTATTTATGCTCTCTGGCTTTCGTCTATGACGTCACGCCCAACCAACCACCTTCTCAGGGAACAAGGGTTACATATGTAACCCGAGACGTTTTCAATATTACTGTAAGCAGCACTTGTATTTTGTAAAAAGTCAGCAATCAAATGGCAAATTTTGCCAATTGCATCGTCTCTGGTGTCCTGTTTTTCCTCATACTCTTCATCTGCCTCTCAGACTGTTTACAATCCACACAATTGGTAAAGAATACCATTAGAAAAAAGTGTGTAAAATTTTGAGTTGTTGTGTTTGCTTGATGACAACTGTGTTGTAGTTGTGTTCATCTTTTGCCTGCCTGTGTTTAGCATTTATAAAACAAGTTCATTGCAGTGTAAAATGTGTGTTTTAATCAGAAGTTTGTGTTTAGAGTTTTGCAAAAAGAGTGCATGATTTGAAAATGTGTTTAGACCGCTATGATTTTGGTTCAGAGATTAGGGTTTAGTATTTTAGCAATTCAGAAAAACTGTAATCAACATATAATATGACAGTTAATCATTTAGGAATATTTTTGTTTTGTTCATTATTTCTTATACACTGTAAAAAATGCTTGTGAAATCTACAGTAATTAACTGTGTTCATGCACAGCAAATAACTGTAATAAAGTTCACAGTGGATTACAGTGCATTCAGTGTGAAATCACAGTAGTGTTTTTAAACTGTAAAAATCACAGTAAAAAGGTATGTGCTGTAGAAAATCACAGTAACTAAAATATCCTGCAAAGATTCACAGTAACCAGCAATGTACTGTAGATACTCACAGTAACCAACATTGTACTGTAGAGACTCACAGTAACCAACATTGTACTGTAGAGACTCACAGTAGGGGTGAGAAGGGGCGAAGGGGGGATTTTAAAAGATAAAGTTTTAGACAGATATATTTTTGCTGTGATCAGTAACTCAAGTGTGGACTATGAATTCCAGGTGAAATTTTGGAAACAAAATGGCCTTAGACTCTGTCAGCAGGGACGAAAGTAACACACAAGTGGCTCAAAAGCAGAACAGAACAAGATAGATTTTTGTGTTACACTTGTTTTTAGTAAATAAACATGACTATGATCTTGTTTATTTGTATTTTCGGTTAAATTTTGGTTTCATCAAATGTTTCTAAAGCAACCTGACAGTACAAACTTGAATTGTTGAGAAAAAAAAAACATTTTTAACAGTTTACACACAATAAAATTAAATCAAATAAAACAATATACATTTTCAACATAATGCAACAGTATTGGCAGTAGGAGAAGAGTAACAAGTGTTATTTTCATACCGACAGGAACTCCTGACATTTAAACCCGATTGAGTTTTTTTTAAAAAACTCTGAGAAATCAAACTTCATGATGTGTTACAGCACATTTTACAGTAAATGTATTTAAGTCCAGTCAACAACAATTTTTGTTAGCAACATGCTGATGTCTAATCTTATTCAGGATACACAAAATAAACTGAAGAAAATTATTTCTTCAATAATCTTTGTTGGGAATTCCTTTTTAAAGTATATTTATTATATTATATTTGAGTATTATGCTAGTAATGACAAATTAGATTTATTTTCTATTTCTTTAAAGGAGAAAGTCACTAGGATTATTGTTTTGTCTACAATATGGTACACACAACATTCCATTAAATATGCTACCACACTGAAATAAATTGTATTACACTTAATACTTATACAACTATAAATAAGTTTTCAACTATGTCAACCAACTTTCACTAATTTGCAACTATATCTCAACTAACTGTCTAACTGTCCTTAGAGTATTAGTAGACTGTTAGGGTTAGGGAAGAGGTTAGGGTTAGTGGAATAAGTTGACATGCACCTGCAAAGATACTTATCACAATATCATAACAATAAAGTGTGAATAGATATTAAGCAGACAGTCTACTAATACGGTAAAGATTGGTAGGATAAATAGTTGCAAAGTTACTTATAATTAGTAAAATGTCTAAAGTGGACTATCGAAAAAAAGTGCTACCAAATTGTATTGGCTGACTCGTCATGTTGCTTTGAGTATAATTGGTTAATATGACTGTCATTCAGTAAACTGGCCAATGCCTGCTGTGTGAGCACTGGTTTAGTTTGAACAAACTGAGGGTGCATCCCAATTCAGGGTCTGGATCCTTTTAAGGCCGCAGACTTTGAAGGCAAGGCTCAATATTTGAAGGCAGCAGCCTCTAAACGCCACGGAGTGAAATGAAATGAGACGGTCTAGCCTACGGGGGCATCACTTGCTTTTCCCGCCCACTACGCTTGTCACTGGGACACAAAAGCTGAGACCTATCAGACTTTTAAAAATAAATATGGTGGCAGATTTTTTTATTTTACTTTAGAAAATATAACACATTGATGCAGATTAAACTATCCAACAGTATGTAAAATTCACCAACCTTAGAAATATACAAAAGCAAAATGCAACACACAACATTGCAGCAATAATATTAATTTACATCACTAAACAGACACAAGGACCTTTAATTAGCAAAATATACAATTTTATTTAACTACAGTTTTGAATGTTTATTTCAAAATACCCAGACTTCATATTGAATTTTGGGATAGCCACGGCTGTGAAGGATACATCTATGGATCCTCAGTAGGGCTGTAACGATTTATCATGCAAAAGCGCGTTTTCTCAATTAATGAATTTGCATGAATTACGATGAAATGCCGCCACATCCAAAAGCCAGGGGGCGCTCTCATGCAGAAACTAACTTTGTGCCACAGAAGAAGTAGGCTAGCATTGCAAACGCTGTTCCAGGAAATGTCTACAAGAATATTTATATTGCTGTTCTTCAAATAGTTTCAGGTATTTTTATGATAATAAAGAATATTTTGAATGATTTTGTTTTATTTTGAATGATTATGATTTTTGATGCATAATCAGGCAGGTGTTTATAATTGGACAAGCTATAGCGTTACAGCCCTAACTCGGTTTCAGTGGGGAAAAGGCCACAGTAAGAGGCTTTTATATGAAGGAGCCTTCGAATTGTGACAGCCTTCGTCACAGCCCGGTGATGTCATTTGCCTTCAGATACGGCCTTGAAAGGCCACAGCCCCTGAATTGGGATGCACCCAGTATGTCAGTTTAAAGGGCGATTTATAGTCGTGCATAGGTCCGTAGCCTGTGCATAGCTCTGCGTAGCCTGACGCGCACCTCACAAAATTTTTAACAGCGCATCAGATCTACTGACGCGCGTCTATCTACAGCGCGTCAGATTCGTCCACCAGAACCCCTCCCGTCAGGTAAAAAAAACTGTGTCATAGGTATTTCCGTTTGTGACGGTGAAAACAAAAATGAGCCAAGTTGAGGAGTGATTTAACTCAAACTGCATCAAAAGTCGATGTTTATTTACTTCCATCATTGCTGGTCTTCTCAAATTATACACAACAAGTTGCTGTTTCTTCTTCTTCTGTGACTTCTTTTGCTGCTAAAATATTTAATTTTAGAGAAAATACACATGGTAGGCTAATAGATACTTTAAACAGTATTACACTGAAATCATCTTGCCCATATGCTGGTGAGACATGAAAACACATAAGCCCTCTGAATGGAGAGCAGTCATGCCCATTAGAGTTTTACCAGTGGCTAAACCTGCACACAGAAAATAAAATTGCACAGTTTCATCAAAGTGAAGTGTGTATAAATAACTTAATAAATAACTTTGTTCACATATATGATACATAATCTATAGGAAAAGGTCCATTGTTTGGAGTCATGTTTTGGTGATTCACTTAAACATCTGATAACTAGTCCACTCAAAGCTGATATTATTTCGTACTTAAATGTCAATACAGGCACGTTTAATGTAAATTAAACAATAATGTGTTTAAGCATGTTGAATAGAATTAAAACATAAATTCTAACTTTTAGTAAATCTTGTAAATATGTTTATTCATACTGTAGGATCCAGTAGATTACTAGCAATTTAAATGAAAATAGCTTTTCATTCTCTTAACATTGTCTGTTGTGGTATGGTTTCACTGACCTTTTTGGGCATGTTTAAATGTTACTTATACACTGTAAAATTAGGATTCTGAATTTAGAATCATTTTTAGAATCAATGGTTGTGTTGTGCACTAGAACTATTTATTTTGGAGTGAAAATATTGTAGACATAAATTTGTTTTGCATTTCAGTTATTATACTTCACAGTAATATTGTGTTTAATAAAAATTGGAGGAAACTTTTACAGTTTACTTGTAGTGTCCTTTTGATTTATAATTAATGATTTTGTTTTATTTACAGATTGTACTGAATTATATTTAGATATTTTTAGATTGTAACAAAAGTTTAAGATGTTTTAAGATACATTTCTTGGGAATTCATACTTTTTCATCCAAATTAAAATGTTATTTTACAAATGTTAGCATGCATTTATTGAATGTATTTGACTGTAAAAAAATTTTTTTAATTTAGTACATATCTGTGAAATAGTAGCATTTTCCCTCAAATCAGAAAACTTATTGTATTGTTTTGTAATTTAGCATATTTAAATTAGATAATTAACGTTGTGACATGATCACACAAGATACATGTTTTACCACTCATTATATTGTGACTTATGTATATTTGAGTTTAAATTAGTTTCACGTGTTTTCTTAGCCATTTTATCCTTTTGCTATTTTATGTGTGTATGTCTTTTATTTTGCTTTGTCTGCCTGTCATGTGAGGGGTCACATGACATGGAACTTTGTATAAAAGGAAGGAGCAGGAGCACATGGTTAGCTGACGCTATAGCTAAAACAAGCGGTTGCTGGTGTGTGGAGTTTGTGTATTTGGGCTTACCTGTCCAGTTACGTTTTATGGACTTTGGATATCACTTTCTTGGATTTTATGAAACTTTGCACATTTGGACTTTTAACACGCTTGGACTTTTATATTGTTTTAGATTTGTTTTTTGTATTTCCTTCTTTTAACAGTCTTGAGTTTTTAAATAATTGTAACTCAACCTTTAAGGCTGGCCGTTACAACTTTATTTTAACATTGATGAATGTTTACAGAAAATAACTAACCAATCAAATGCTGTAGGGAAAACCACAATGAACTATATATTAAAAACATATAATCTCTGCTTAGTTACTTGTCAATGACTGCCAGTAAATTACTGTGGAAAAAAATCACAGTAGTTACCTGGCAGCCATTGACAATAGTAATTTACTGTAGAAAAGAAATCACAGTAGTTAACTGGCAGCCATTGACAAGTAACTTACTGTACGGAAAAATCACAGTAGTTAACTGGCAGCAATTGACAAGTAACTTACTATAGAAAAAAAACACAGTAGTTAACTGGCAGCAATTGACAAGTAACTTACTGTACGGAAAAATCACAGTAGTTAACTGGCAGCCATTGACAAGTAACTTGCAGTACGGCAAAATCACAGTATTTAACTGGCAGAAATTGACAAGTAACTTACTATAGAAAAAAAACACAGTAGTTAACTGGCAGCAATTGACAAGTAACTTACTATAGAAAAAAAACACAGTAGTTAACTGGCAGCAATTGACAAGTAACTTACTGTGCTTTTTCTAAAGTAAGTTACTTGTCAATTGCTGCCAGTTAATTACTGTGAATTTCACAATATGTTTTTTACAGTGTAGGCTGCAGTGTGTAGTGAAAAGTGTATTTTAGGCCCTAACAAAAATGTTTACAAATGTTTTAAGGATGAATCTTGTTTTAGGATTCATAAGTGTGGATTATACAGTTTTATTGCATTACAGTTTTTCTCAATTGCTAAAACACTAAACCCTATTGTCTGAACCTAATGCTCAGTTGCCTGAACCCACTGTTTGAATCGGTCACTTGCCAACACATTTTCATTGTGATGCACCTGTGCTGCATAATAGAGATGCGCGGATGGGCTATTATTTCATCCGCAACCGCATCACAAAACTCATCATCCGTCCGCCATCCATCCGCACCAACGTTTCTGACCAGTTTTCAAAACCGCACCCGCCCGCCATCCGCTGACTGGGCGATGCAAGACGCTGCTGATGACAGCCGCGAGACTAGAAAGCTCTAGAATATCAGCAGTGAACTCAGTCTCCGATCGGCGCACACGGGACAAAAATAAATAAATAAGTAATGCCTAAATTAAACGCACAAATTACATAGTCTGCACTGGTGTCATCCTGATTTACCACTTTGTAAAACTTATTCCAGGCAAACCTTTTCTGACCTTCTATTTCCTTTGTTTTTAATTCTCATTTTTTGAGGCGTTGATAAGAGCTATGTCAAAATGCGTCCTCATTTCTCTGCGCTGTTAATGATAGAACGAATGGATTCTTAACATGCCGAGGCTATCCCAAACAATTAAAACCTTTATTAAATAAAAGTGTATTAGAAAACTTTTTCTTGTCACTGTTTTAGTATTATAAGTTATGTTTTGTGTTAATATTATTATGTTTATGTTGCGTATATTTGCAACATAAGGTTGATTATTTGATATACTGTTGAATAGTTTAATCTACATCAATGTGTCATATTTTCTAAAATAAATTAATATTTTTGATTACATATTTATTTTAATAAGTCAGAAATGTCTCCGCTGTTTTCTGCTGACAGGCGCGGTGGGGGCTACTGGGGGCGCGTGCAACAGGTGCCGCAAATTATGGGTCCTCAGAAGGCTAGACCGTCTCATTTCAGTTCTCTTTGAGAACTTCTGAGGCTGCCACCCTGAAAGACAGAGTGCTCACCTTTTAAGGTTGCATGCTTAGAAGGACACAGCTAACAAGCAGTCGATCCGCCACCCGCCCGAATCTAATTAAAATATTATTTTTCGTCACGTCATCCGCCCGATCCGCGGTTTATCCGCGGAGTCCGCGGCTGTAACCGCCAACCGCGCATCTCTACTGCATAATGGTGAGCACAGGTGACAAAAGTCAAACACAATTAAAGCACAAGTGTCACCACTTGAACACAACAACTCAAAATTGATCACACTTGTGTCTAATGATGTGAGGGAACATATACAGTAACCAGTTTAGAGAGCACTGGTTTGTGAGGCCCTACAATGGATAGAAATCTGTGTGGAATAGTTTGTGTGAGAGGAGGTCGAATAAACGGTAATATCTGATGAAATCAGAGCTACTGTGATTGACCATGTTCTGCACAAGATTTCCGTTTTGTCTTTTTGTACAAGTGCTAAATGTACAGGTTTTTTTGTTTTGCAACATGCATTTAGCCTACAGCAAACAATAAACATTTATTCTCAAGCTTCATGTCCTGAGCATTGTTTTTTTAATTTTTCTACGTAGTTTTTAGTGACTGTTCCATAGTGTTTTAAATTTTTATTGACTCGGGACACGATTTGACAACATAGTTCAGTTTTGAGCACAGATTGAACAGTTTTGAGGTGAAAGTTTGGCTTTGCAAGAAGAGTCTGAGGTTTTGTGAATGTAGCTTGAAAATTGGGTTTTGTTTTCATAGTTTAGAGAAAAGGAGAGCAGCATTCAAGAAATGTGTCTTAGCAATCGAAAAAAAACCTGTAATAAATAACACGTTCTAGAAGTGTTTGTTGTGTCAACTTTCATTCTTTTCTACCTGCTATTAATTGGGTTTAGTGCTTTTGTCACAAGGCGGGGCTGGCCACTAGTGTAAACAAGCCACGCCCCTTCTTAGTTTCCACCTCGAGGAGGTCCCCAAAGCCAACCCAATGACCAGACAACACAAGTGCACGTAAGTATAAAAGATAGTATTTTATTTAATTTAGTTAAAATAGAAATGGGAAATGGGAAGGGGGGGAAGGGTTTTAAAACTAAATGGTCTTTGTTCTGCCCTCCAGGTGGGCCGTGATCGGAAAAGGAAAAGGGGGGGAAAGATGGGGCCAAGTGTCCGGGGTCCAAGACTCTGCGGGGGGTGTGCAGCTCGGGCTCCTCCGCCTTGTTTTATATATCCCGTGGCGCCCTCCTTTTCCTCCTGGAGGCAGAATTAAATAACAGAGATAAGTGCTGGGTCAATTGCTTCTTTTGCTAACGTACCGGATAGCACTGTGGCTCCCCGGTACGTGGTGCTGGGGGTGATCTCGTAACTGTTCCTCGAATAACGTGTTTGGTTCTTCTCTCCACAGGCTGCTAGCTGAGACACAGAGGATCAACTATGGACCACTGATAACAACTCTCTCACCTTTCCAGCTTGGGGCGTCGTACGGTAAGTATGGTTCAAGTAAGGCTTCCCAGTTCCCTTTCTCTTCCTTTACAGGCAGTCGTTTCTCTGGTAAGTGTTCAGGGTTCTCTCTCCACAGGCTGCTGGCTGGGACACAGAAGATCGGTTATTTACTCTGCTAACAACTCTCTCACCTTTCCAGCTTGGGACAGCGTACAGTAAGTACGGTACAGGTAAGGCTTCCACGTTCACTTTATCTCTCTCCGCAGGCTGCTGGCTGGGACACAGAAGATCGGTTATTTACTCTGCTAATGACTCGCTCACCTCTCCAGCTTGGGACAACGTACAGTAAGTACGGCACCGGTAAGGTTTCCACGTTCACTTTTTCTCTCTCCACAGGCTGCTGGCTGGGACACAGAAGATCGGTTATTTACTCTGCTAATGACTCGCTCACCTCTCCAGCTTAGGACAACGTACAGTAAGTACAGCGCAGGTAAGGTTTCCACGTTCACTTTCTCTCTCTCTCTCCACAGGCTGCGGGCTGGGACACAGAAGATCGATTAATAATCACTGGGGTAGTGTTTCCACGGCAGCGCCGCACACAGTCAATCACAAAGGAAAACGTATGTCTACAGTGCTTCCCTCCACTCTACTCCAATTTGGTAACACTCGTGGCCAATCGACAGACAATTTATGCATTCATTTCATGGGTTGAGAATGATGGACTTACGGTGACCGTGCTCTCGCAACTCAACAGGTGCCTCGAGACTGTAGGATGATGGGGCGTCGTGAAACAGACCTCCCAGCGACCGCTGCTACGGCCGAGGGGGCAATTCTACACCGTCACACCGAGCCGAGCGCTGCCCTCTCCTCTCTGTTTCCTCGTCTATAGAACACTGGACAGGGGCGCCCCTTTGAAGAGGCTTCGGGAAAGGTGAGATCTAACTCCGCCTTCCTCCTCAAACAGTAGAGGTTCTGTATATATACACAAGCAAGCATTAATCTTGGGTTTTACTCACACAGTCTCTAGCGATCGAACTCTTCACCACCACTCCAACAGAACAACCCAGATCCAGAAGATGGCTGCCGACTATCACCACGGTAATATTCACATCCAGGGACTCCCCCACAGCATATGCCAGGTAGTAAAATAACTGGTACCCGCAGCCTTTCGTTTTCCCACGGCGAGGCTGGTGGAGGCGGGGTTTTCTGACAATATACACACAGCAACACACTGCACCACTTCAAAGTGTATTTCCACAGCAAACACAGACTCACCCACAGCACTCAAAGTGAACACTTAGGTCGCCCCGTCTTCCTCCACTTCACCGGAGTCCGTTAGGCGATTGTTAGCACGGGCCAGTTGCGTCCACGTCACTGTAGCGGGCCCAAACTCGTCTTCCTCCGGCTCTCCCACCACACTGCTCCGTGGCAGGGCCGTCACTCCCTTCACTGGAGTCTTTCAATACAGACAGAGTAAATACACAGCGTAACCACAATTAATAGTGCATACTCACAGTCACTGTACAATCCTCTCCGATACTTTCCTCTTCCTTACACACAAATATATGTTTCCAACAACACACGGCGAGGTGTTTCTTCCTGGTGACAGTGTTACACAACAATTCCGTTAAGTTCTAATTTCTTCATAGATGTGTCCACTCACTCTTACTCCGTTTTTCTTCTGTTTCGTTTCAGTTCCCAGCGATTTCCTGTCGTCTCCCAGCTACTATGGTTTGTTCTGTCCCACACAGCCACGCCAGCTCCAGCCTAAAATGACACCAGCAGCGAAGACAACCAGCAACGACAAACAGCACACGACAACAGCACCAAACCACAACTCAACTGTGATTTTAGACGATCCTTTATACTGCCTTCTTTGTTGTATCCTCCAATCCCCAGCTGCTAATGTTAATAAGACGCACCTGTGTCAAATCAGCTTATTTTCGTCCCGCGGCGTTTACCGGAAGTTCCGGTGTTCCTGTTTTCCCGTCCGAGCGGAAACACTTCCGGGCGGAACCAAACTCTCCTACTTTTGGTTCCGCCCCTGGAAAGATCGTCAACATGTGACACTTTTATGGAATTGGAGTTGCTATTGCTATACATATTTAAAGGCGTGCAAAGATGGGTGGTATTTGTAATTATAGTGTGGGCCGGTTTAGGCCAAAATGCCAGGGCCGAATTTCTGTCCCAGTCCAGCCCTGTGGGTAGCTAATGCAAACAAAAGTTTCCAATCCAATATACAGCATTTACTTTTGCACTCATTCTACAGCCATCTGCTCCCAGATCTGTGTTGGAGAACTTCTACAGTATCACCATATTTTGAACACACTGGTTGTGGCACCAGGAGGAGCTTTATTCATGTTTGAATTCTTTCGTACATTGTTCCTGCTGGCAAACTCCTCTAAGGTTGCATGGGATTTTGGTTCTGAAAGAGCAACAGAATCCGTTGACAATACACTCAATCACTTCTGCATTTTGTCTAAGCCCGCAGAGATACATCTGGTCTACGCCGAACTTTTGCAGTGGGAAGAATGGCCCCTTCGGTCACAACTATTAGGATGTCAGGTGTTAATAATAGTGGATTCTGCCTTTGGCAAAGTTTAGTATGGAAGTGTGCTGTCATACCAGGAGCAACAAAAAGCAACCTTACTCACCATCAAGATGCCCCATAACCTCCACCTCTGCCACTATTTGGTTACTGCATGTTTTTCATCCACAGGAAACGTTTGGAAACTCATACAAGAGTTGAACTTTGAGGAGTCCACACATAACGGGACACAGCAATGTTCAGCTTAACTATTTTCTTCCCGCTGTTGATATTTAAACTTTGTTCTTCCTTTATTTCTTAACACCATTCCAGCATCTACGGCTATATTCATGGCTAGACAACCCAGTCTCACCCCATGTCGTCAATATTTGACGACACTTGACCATTCGTCATATGTTGACGCGAAGGGTATACCTTTCGCGTCATTTTTTGACGAACTGGGGACTTCAATACTATTACGTCCGTTGCATTCTCTTTCCTATTTTCTTACCATTTTCGCGTCGGTTTAGGGTTAGATTTACATAATGACATCCCTACCCAAACCTAACTCTAACCCCAACGCCAGGTGACAACTGTTTCATTTCGCGTACCTAACTCTAACCCCAACGCCAGGTGACAACTGTTTAATTTCGCGTACACTGTTTAATTTTGCGTAATCTAACCCTAAACCGACGCGAAAATGGTAAGAAAATAGGAAAGAGAATGCAACGGACGTAATAGTATTGTACACAAGTTTTATTCAGACAAGATCCATACACAGGTCAGGGGAGGGACAATTTGGTATCTCCAATTTACCTAACTTGCATGTTTTTGGCCTGTGGGAGGAAACTGGAGTACCCGGAGTAAACCCACGCTGACAGAGGGAGAACATGCAGAAACTCCACACAGTTTTCCAGCTGCCTTCTTGCTGTGAGGCAACAGTGCTACCCACTGTGCCACCCCATTTAAACATTCTGGTATATATATATATATATACTTAAGTTATGAATCGCATATATATATATATATATATATATATATATATATATACTTAAGTTATGAATCGCTGTCAAATTAACCATATGAAAGCATTTTGCTGCTGGTGCACTCAGCTATGAAGTCAAGATGCTAGCTGAGATTCTTCCAGAAGTACGTCAGGGGAATTTGTGCATTCATACGTATGTTACAAGGTGGATAATTAATATCAGTTTGTATAATCAAATTTGTGTTTTCGAATAGTTTTAAAATAGTCCCTTACGAAAATTAACCGTGGTTTTGACAACTACAGTTTTCAAAAACCATAGTTAACCCTCTGGGGTCTAAGGGGTTTTTAGGGCCCTGGAGAAGTTTTGACCTGCCCTGACATTTGTGCTTTTTTTTAGTTGCTTAAAAACATAATAATGGCAAAAGTCTTATAACACTGCATTCAGCACAAACTGGGCTACTATATTATATGATTAACATGTGTGTACATGTTTGTATTTTTGAGAGAAAAATGTTTATGCATGGTTTTTGAAAAAGAAAAAAAAGTAAGTGACTGATATAAGTCCACAAAACTCATTCTAAACATGTTTTCCCAAGACTTTTCAAAACATGATCTAGTAGTCTAGAGTTTTTTCTTTAAAATGATGTGAAAATCATTCTGCTTACTCCTTCACATAACACAGTATATTGATTTACAACTTCAAAGTCACTTTTTGGTTAGGAATCCCATCACACTGATGAAGCACACACACTAGCGTCTGTCTGGAGATTTAGGCGCGAGTAAACAGTTACGTGATGTGTGCAATCGCATCTTTTATAATGATACCACAAAGCGCTTCAAATATGAGGCATTGTGTGTTTGTGTGTGCGTTTGGACGTCGATCGAGTCACACTCGCGTCTGGAGATAACTTTAGTTACAGTCACGAGTAAACAAGTAGATGTCATGTTTCCAGCACTGGGATTAAAACTCAACACAGCAGTGAATGGCTGCAGAGACGGAATGTTCATTGACTGTGGGGTTGACTAATGAATATGGATGATCTCTGCTCTTCTCTTCAATGGAGCGGGGCGTGGCTCATTATAGATAATGAAGCAACAGAAGAAAGACGGTACATCTCTCTCTTCTAATACAGTTAACAACGAATTACAATATTTGTTTTCGATTTCACTTACATCTTCCAAAAGCAGACATTCCAAGCATTATGTAGACATTTATCTTTTGTTTATATGACAAGTTTTCGTTAAGTTACAGTTCATTTTTATGACGTGTTTCTGAAAGGACTTCACTGAGGGAGAGAGAACAAAACGCGCATCATGTTTATTTTCTTAATTTTGCGAAAAGCACAACATGCTGTTTTTATTGGGAGTGGACAGAAAAAAACTAGACAATTTAACGTTTTAAATGATGTATAAATCATGTCTGTATGTCCAAAATCAGCAGAGTTATCTAAGTCTTTTTGGGGAGTGATTGAAAAATAAAGAGTGTGCCCGCGCCGCAGACGACCCCAGAGTGTTAAACCATGGTTAGTGTAGTAAAACCATAGTTTTGCTGATAGTAATCAAAACACAAAAAAAACCATGGTTACTACACTTTTACCACAATATAACCATGGTTAATTTTCATTAAGGGGTATATTGAATGTTTTGTTCTACTAAAAGTATGTATTATTTCGATTCACTTTCTATGATTTCATTCAAATTTGTTTGAGGGCACTCATTTACATTTAAGCATTTGCAATAGACTAATCCAAGCCAATGTACAATGCACACTTCAAAAAAAATGTGCTTTAAAGGTTCTTCACAGCAAAGGTTCCTCAAAGAATCATTCAGTTTAAAGGTTCTTAGAAGAAACATTTCTTTCATAACTTTTATAATCTAAAGAGCCTTTCTTCACTACAAATATTTTTTTTTCAAACAGAAAGTATCTGATGTTGATGTTAAAGATTTTCTCTGGGTCTTGGTTCTTCTATGGCATTATGAAGCACCTTTATGTTTTAAGAGTGCATTCGAAATACATACTGTACATTTTATGAGTATCTGTGTTCCCTGGGGATATCTCAATGCTCTACCTATTGAGCTACAGGGACATCAATGTCTTGGGCTTCTTCTTGTCTGACTTTTTCATGCCATTGTCCATTGCACTTGAAGAGAAGTGTCAAGGGATAGAAAACCAAGAAAGTCGCTGACATACACACAGGGCTCTTAATGATGCAGTTCAGGATTATGAAAGGTGATATTGGCAATATTTCATACTTCAAAGTTAGAGACAGGTTAGGCTGTGTTTTATAACAAGAAAATTGTGTCAAGATTTTTTGAATACATTACACTATTAACTACATTTAAAGTATATATAGACAGTAAACTTCTAATAAATTTGTAATAAGATGAGTATTAAAGTATTTGGTAACAATTTAGTATGGGGAACACTTATTGATTATTAATTATGACTTTTGCCTCAATAAACTCCCAATTTACAGCTAATTAATAGGTAATAAGGCAGTTGTTGTAGCCGTTAAGTTTAGGTATTGGATTGGGTTAAGGGATGTAAAATATGGTCATGCAGAACAAGGCATTAATATGTTCTTTATACGCACTAATAAACAGCCAATATGTAAGCTAATAAGACACTAGTTAAATGTGAGAATTGGTTTCTATACTTAAAGTGTTACCAAGTATTTTTATTTTGCTGATTATTAATCCTCATTTAATATATACATAACTGCAAAATGCAAAGTAAAACAATTTGCCGCTACTTTACACAAGTATCTTGTGAAGTGAAACTTAGGGTGCGTTGACACGAAAAAATTTCGGGAGCGACAACCGTATTTACTTACAGGTGTGAGTCTGTAAGTGTCCTGTTCACACAGCAAATTAAAGACACAAATAGAACACTGCCTGTATGAACGAGGAACCAACCTCAAACCCGTATGCTAGTTACACGCGGCGCCTATAACCATAGTGACGGACGGAAGTATTATTTATGCAATGGGCAAAACTTTATTCATGTAATTAACAAAAACAGCTGGCTTGTGTAACGCTTACCATTGTGCAGAGAAAAATAAACAAGGGTGGTTCCTTATTAAAGTTTTAATTTCCAAAATGAATGAACATAAAATCAGTGTCAGCAACTGCACGTTTTACCGTAGCAGATATATCTAATACAAAAGTAATCATATTGACTTGTGAAGCAAATTGATCCGTATTTTGCAAGAAATTGAACTTTATTTAAAGCATTAACGTAGCCAAATAGGAAGTTCGCTTACGCTCCCGCTCTGCAGGTGGCGCAGAAAGTATGGTTTACCAACCGCAGACACCAGCCTCTAAGCGCCACCTAGAGAGCGGGGGTGTAAAAGCGCACTTTATATGTTGCCAAGGTTCTGTATGGACACTAATAATGTTGTAAATAATGTTCAATATCCTGCAAAAACCGACCGATTTGCTTCACAAGCAGCAAAAAATGTCACCAGGAGTCATGGGGATTACTTTTGTATAAGCTTTTTGAGCTCTCAAAGGGACGGATCTTTTGCCTTGAATTATATGAATCACAGATGGGTTTTTTGCCAAATATCTTCTTTATTTAAGGTGAGTAAATAAACAGATAATTTTTATATCCCTTTTATTATACACTTAACATTAATTAAGTGTCCACTTTTAAGGTTTAAACTCTATATATATCTCACTTACTGGGCTGAACGCGATTCTTTGCGTTATGTAATATGTTCTATGAAGTTAATATAATATCACATTAAGCTTATAGAGCAATCCTGCTGCATAGTTTGCAGTCATATCATGCAGAGAGCGCACTGGATGACGTGACAGACAACTGGTTGTCCAGTGCGATTCCGTTCACACGCCACAGCTTTTCTGTAAATACGGTTGTGAAACCTGAAAATTTACGGGTGTGAGGTTGGTTATAGAATGCAGTTGTCAAACCCGTAAATAACCGAACTGCGTGTGAATGGAACCGTCTTAAGGACTCAAATACGGGTTTGACATCCGTATTATGGTACCGTGTGAACGCAGCCTTAGAAGTAGTCTATGGTAAAACTGGCTCTTTTGAACTACATTTTCAGAGCTAAAACAAATAAACACAGACATCAAAAAGCCATCAAAGCCATGCATTTTCTTATAACACATCAAAGGTCTTGAAAAGACAGATAATAATAAACATAATAAACATTATTATAATAAAAATTGCATGTCATCTGTTCTTAATAATGTCATGGTTTTGTTTTTTAAAAAAAGTAATTCACACACTGCGGCATAACAATCTTTAATAATCCTGAGGTATAAGGCTTTAACTTCTGGGGGGATAATAAAAATACTGTAGTCTATATAAAGACTACTCCATTATCAATATGGCAGTCAGCTGTCAACTGTCAGAAAAATGTTACACCAATCTAATGACAGCGGAATCTGTCTGATACTTCTGAGATCTTTTCTAGTCAAGAGATAAATATACAGTATTAAAAAAACATACTTTGCATGATTTATAGTAGATTTCAAAATGACTAAAACTCAGTCAGCGAACGCTCTGAAAAGGTCTGACACTGCCTGAAAAGAAAGTCAAGTGCAACAGAAATGATCTACATTCTGACTGGCATGGTGCTGATCCTGTATTCATATATGCATTCATTTGGTTTTAGCTCCAGCATTTATTTAACCTTAAACAAACCCTCTATTCTGCTCCCTATTAATGTCACAGGGTATCATGTGCTGTAGGCCACTGTCAAAACTCACGTTAACGGTTTGATACGGCACAATCCTTCCAGTCTACGGGAGTTAAATACAGCAGTACAGCAGTGTTTCTTTGTACTGCATATGTCAAACAGGGCATTACTTGTAATTCTGACACCTCTCAAGATTACTTACTATTAGTTTGAAGAAAAAGCAGCACTCTGTTCCCACACATAGGTTTTGTTTAAATGTAAGTGTATGATTTCAAAATTGTAAAATGTAAAAATACTGTGATGGTTTGGCCCAGGGGCGTGGCAAGCTTTTCAAAAGTGCGGGAGACGGATGAAATTGTAGGCTTGTTTGAGATGAGCCAATTCTGCGCAGAATCGATCACCGGTGATCACCGCAAGATGCATTCCGGTTAGAAAAAGTGTCCGACTTAAGTCCGACTTTCTCTGATGTCACGCTGACATGTGCATAATAACTCTCGCGATGGAGAGGCGGGCTCGCCGGATTCTACAGTTACTCTCCACCGACTGCGTTGACGAAAAGCACAATGGGAAAAGACTTGCTGATGACACAGCTTAATGCTCATTTGCCCGGGAATGTCAGCTGATGACTTTTTAATTCTAAAAACTCCACTTCCTGTAGTAGTTTTTATATTTATTCAACTTGTTCTTGACTTATGACATCTAGATTTTTAATGAATTCCTTTAAACTTTTGTATTGGTGTTGTATTATTTGTAGTGTGTGCTGTTTATATTTCACACAGAAATGAAATTGTATTACGTCTAGACTTAGATTACATGCCAACATTTACCAAGAGTAACTTACTTTCCAGTAATAAACAGTTCACCTTTGTTGATTCTCCTTATAAACATCTTAATGTAAATGCATTTGTTGGTATTTCAGTTGCATCTATTTAATATATTTCAGGTGAGGCAAGCTGCATCTCAAACAAGCCTTTTTAATTTGATATAAACATAAACACACTGTAACGATAGAACACGCTGGAAGCAGATGCAGGAAAATAACACAGGTTTATTTATAAAATGTAGACAAACACAAGGATTTAAGCAAACACAATGTCCAGATGATTGTAATGGTGCACGAAGGACTACGGTGGTAAAGCGGGTGATGGTGGTTGTGGTGGTCGTTGGTGGTGTAGGTCTGAAGTGGAAATAAATCCTGAATGGAGACCGGAACATTCAACACGAAGACGACACGAAACAATCCACACGCGCTGTACAAACAATCCAAAGACACGGAGGCCAAACAAAGAGTGAGGATCTGACGAGGAACAGAGAGCAGAGTGAGTTTATATGGAGAGTCTGTAATGATGAGCAGCTGGAGTGAGACAATCAACACAGGTGAAGGGAATCGGGATAACGAGCACATGACATCACAGGTGAGTAAACACCATACACGAGACACAGAGAGAGCAGTGTATTTACCCACCGTGACAGTACACCCTCCCCTAGGACGTCACCTGACGTTCCTAGCCTGCTGTACCTGTTGATGGTAATCATCAATAAGGGAGTGATCCAGTATGTCCCGAGCAGGCACCCAACTTCTCTCCTCCGGACCGTAACCTTCCCAGTCCACCAAGTACTGAAATCCGCGTCCCCTCCGCCTAGAGTCCAGAATACGATTCACCAAATAGGTGGGTTCCCCTGCTACGAGACGAGGCGGGGGGGGAACCGGGACTGGCGGGTTAAGTCGTGAACGAAAAACTGGTTTAATCTTAGAAATGTGAAACGCAGGATGAATTCTCCTGTACGCAGGAGGGAGGTTAAGGCGAACTGTTACCGGGTTAATAATCTTGGCAACAGCGAATGGGCCAATAAATTTGGGAGCAAGTTTGTTCGAGACGGAACGCATCGGAATGTTCTGGGTAGAAAGCCACACTTTTTGACCGACGACGTATACGGGAGGCTTAGACCGGTGGCGATCGGCTTTAGCCTTGGTGCGCGCCCCCACCCGGAGTAGAGCTTCACGAGCTCTAGTCCAGGTGCGGTGACACCTCTGGACATAGGCGTGAGCGGAGGGAACCGCAATCTCGGATTCCATACTGGGAAAATTAGGTGGCTGGTAACCTAGACTACATTCAAACGGAGATAGGCCCGTAGATGACACTGGCAACGAATTGTGTGCGTACTCCACCATAGAGAGATGTTGGCTCCAGGACGAAGGATTCTTGGAGGCCAAACATCGTAACACTCTTTCAACATCTTGGTTGGCTCGCTCGGTCTGACCATTGCTCTGGGGATGAAACCCGGAGGACAGACTAACAGTCGCTCCTAACAACTTACAAAATTCTCTCCAAAATTTTGACACAAATTGGGGACCCCTGTCGGAGACCACGTCTGTCGGAAGGCCATGTAACCGGAAGACGTGGTCTACGACAGTAACCGCTGTCTCCTTGGCTGATGGTAATTTGGGCAAGGGGATGAAATGAGTCGCCTTCGAGAATCGGTCCACTACGGTTAAAATCACCGTATTCCCCTGGGAGGGTGGGAGGGCGGTAATAAAATCTAGCGCAATGTGGGACCAGGGTCTCGAAGGGACTGGCAGCGGTAAAAGTAACCCGTCAGGAGGGCGATTGGAAGTCTTACCAGTGGCGCAGACCGAGCAAGCCAAAACAAAATCGTGAATGTCACGAGCCATCCCTGGCCACCAGAATCGTTGTTTGACTAAAAACTTAGTGCGACTCACCCCTGGATGACAAGCTACCTTGGAACAATGACCCCACTGGATTACGTTGGACCGTAACTCCTCCGGCACAAATAAGCGGTTCGGTGGGCAACGAGACGGGGGCGTTACCCCTTCTAAGGCTGTCAAAACCTTCGATTCGACCTCCCATGTGAGCGCGGAGATGAATAGAGTCTCCGGTAAAATACGCTCGGGAGTAGAAGTGCGATCGGAACGCTCAAAAAGTCGAGACAAAGCATCGGGTTTGATGTTTTTGGAACCCGGACGGTATGAAAGAATAAAATCGAAACGTCCGAAAAATAAAGCCCACCGAGCCTGCCTGGGGTTAAGTCTTTTGGCAGTTTTAATGTATTCGAGGTTCTTGTGGTCGGTCCAAACGATAAAAGGTACACCCGAACCTTCTAACCAGTGGCGCCATTCCTCCAAAGCCAGTTTGACTGCCAATAATTCTCTGTTACCAATGTCATAATTACTTTCCGCCGGAGATAACCGATGAGACAAAAACGCGCAGGGATGAACCTTTCCGTCTGAGGGTGTGCGCTGGGAAAGCACTGCTCCTACCCCCACCTCTGATGCATCGACCTCCACTATGAACTGACGTGTGCGATCAGGGGACACGAGAATGGGAGCTGAAACAAAGCAGCTCTTGATTTTGGCAAACGCAGCCTCGGCTGCGTCTGACCACCTGAACGCAGTACTAGGGGAGGTCAAGGCAGTCAGAGGAGCGGCTAGTTGGCTGAAATTGCGAATGAAACGCCTATAGAAATTGGCGAACCCCAGAAATCTCTGCAGGGTCTTGCGAGAATCTGGGGATGGCCAATTCACCACAGCCTTAACCTTATCAGGATCCATTCGGACACCCTCAGTCGAAATGATGTGCCCTAGAAAAGAAACAGACTGTGCATGAAAAACGCATTTCTCCGCCTTGACAAAAAGCCCATTCTCTAGCAACCGCAGAAGCACTCGTCGTACGTGTTGCACATGTTCCTGGAGAGACGACGAAAAAATCAATATGTCATCCAGGTAGACATATATGAACTGATCTATCATGTCTCGCAACAAGTCATTAACGAGTGCTTGGAAGACCGCTGGCGAGTTCGTCAATCCGAAAGGCATGATGCAGTACTCAAAATGGCCACGAGGGGTGTTAAAAGCAGTCTTCCATTCATCCCCCTCCCTGATGCGGACCAAATGATAAGCATTATGTAAGTCCAATTTAGTGAAGACGGACGCTCCTTGCAACCTCTCGAAAGCTGAAGACATTAACGGCAAAGGATACGTATTCTTTACCGTAATGTTGTTCAACCCTCGGTAATCAATACAAGGTCGCAAGGATCCATCCTTCTTCCCCACAAAAAAGAACCCCGCCCCCGCTGGAGAAGAGGAAGGACGAATGAACCCCGTTGCTAGAGAATCAGAAATATATTTCTCCATGGCCTTCATCTCAGGAACAGATAAAGAGTATAACTTGCCTTTAGGCGGAAAAGTACCGGGAAGTAACTCTATAGCACAGTCATAGGGACGGTGAGGAGGTAGAGAATCAGCCCGCGACTTACTGAACACCTCCTTCAGGTCATGGTACTCTGCGGGCACGTTAGATAAATCCACTGCTTCCCCCTGAAACACAGACTCAGAAACAGTTAGACACGCAGACAATAGACAAGACTTGTGACACCCCTCACTCCAGCTGATAACAGTCCCAAGACGCCAGTCGATCTTCGGATTGTGTTGATGAAGCCAGGTGTGTCCGAGAACAATGGGTGAGAGAGGGGAGTCAGTGACGTAGAAAGAAATGTTCTCATGGTGATTGCCCGATGTGATGAGGGAGACCGGTTCCGTGATGTGGGTGATGGTAGGAAGCTTGTGTCCATTAAGTGCAAACGGTGCAATCTGGTGAGTAAGCTGAGTGAATGGTATCTGAAGCTTACGTGCAGTGGCGTGATCGATGAACGATGAACGATCGTAGTTTCACCGGGAGGAGCGTAGATGTTGATGAGGTCTTCATGGAGGAGGTCCCGCCCGATAGTAGCCTCGGATTTACTATCGGGCTTGGTCTTTTACCGGGCACTGATGGATCTGATGCCCGGCCTTACCGCAGTATAAACACAGTCCAAGGGACCTCCGCCGGAGCTTCTCCTCCCGGGAAAGCCGAGCTCGACCCACCTGCATGGGCTCGAGATCGTTGAAGGGGCTGACCGCACCGCTCTGGCTGGTTTGGAGAAGATCCAGTCTTACGGGTAACGGCGTGGTAGCTTTCCGGCGGGCTGCTTGGCAGAGTCGGGCGTCGACCCTGATGGCCAGGTCGATGAGAGCATTCAGGGACGTGGGTAAGTCCACCACATGGATCTCTTGCTGGATGCGGTCAGCCAGCCCATGCAGGAAATGGTCCCAATGCGCTTCTTCGTTCCACCTACACTCCGCCGCCAGGGTGCGAAACTCGATCGCGTAATCCGACACAGTCTTATCCTCCTGACGGAGCTCTGAGAGGTGTCTCGCGGCTTCCTTCCCGGCGACGGAGCGATCAAAAACCCTCTTCATCTCGTCAGATAGAGCGGAGAACGAAGAACAGCAGTTGTCACGGTTCTCCCACACCGCCGTCCCCCAGAGGGCAGCCTTCCCAGTCAGGAGAGAGAGCACGAACGCCACCTTGGTTTGCTCGTTGGAAAAGGTTCTGGGTTGTAAAGCAAAGTGGAGAGAGCAGTGAGACAAAAATGTGCGGCAAAAACTCGGCTCACCCGCGTATTTATCCGGAATGGGAAGTCTGGGCTCCGACTGGGAGGCACCCTCTGGTGAAGAAGATGTAGCTGGGGGTGTGGGAGGCGCAGTGGGAGGAAGTTGTTGTTGTTGTTGTTGTAGGGTCAGCTCGGACACCTTCGTCACCATTACTTGGACTGCTCGACCCATCTCCTCTATAACCTTATCCTGACGGTCCATCCTCTGAACCGCCCGCTGGAGAAACTCCTCGAGAGGAGATGGGGAGTGATTTCCCGCTGCTTCCATTTCTGGTCAGATCCTTCTGTAACGATAGAACACGCTGGAAGCAGATGCAGGAAAATAACACAGGTTTATTTATAAAATGTAGACAAACACAAGGATTTAAGCAAACACAATGTCCAGATGATGGTAATAGTGCACGAAGGACTACGGTGGTAAAGCGGGTGATGGTGGTTGTGGTGGTCGTTGGTGGTGTAGGTCTGAAGTGGAAATAAATCCTGAATGGAGACCGGAACATCCAACACGAAGACGACACGAAACAATCCACACGCGCTGTACAAACAATCCAAAGACACGGAGGCCAAACAAAGAGTGAGGATCTGACGAGGAACAGAGAGCAGAGTGAGTTTATATGGAGAGTCTGTAATGATGAGCAGCTGGAGTGAGACAATCAACACAGGTGAAGGGAATCGGGATAACGAGCACATGACATCACAGGTGAGTAAACACCATACACGAGACACAGAGAGAGCAGTGTATTTACCCACCGTGACACACACCAGACACATGCGTGCACCTGGGATGGAAAATGCACCAATCATAACACAAACATGGCCTCTCTTCCTTCATAGACCTCTTTCACAAACTGTAACATTCATTTCATTGCTCACCTGTGAACCTTCCTGTGCTCTCTCTGAAACTGATGCCTCCAGCAACTTTCTCTCCCAAACAAGGTTGCAGTGGTAAAGGGATAGGGTCAAAAAGTTACAGCTGTGGCACTAGCAAACCTCAGTGAATATTGAAAAGTAATATCATGAAATAAATGCAAACAATGTCCAGCCCAGTCTCACGAAATTTCGTTATATAGTCACGTATTTTTTTGATTCTTTTTTCGTGCTATTATCACGAAATTTTGTGTTTTTTCGTGATCGTATAACGAATTCCTGTTTTCGTGTGATTATCACGTATTGGTTACTCAACTGTTTTGTCCTATTTTCTTACCATTGTCGCTTCGGTTTAGGGTTAGATTTACATAAAATGACATCCCTAACCAAACCCAACTCTAACCCCAACACCAGGCCACATATAAAAAAATAAATCAGAAAAAATAGTATAAACCAATATATAAAGTGACATTCTATACAAAGCACCAAATCTAACCCTAAACCGAAGCGACAATGGTTTAGAAAAAGCAGTTGAGTAACCAATACGTGATAATCACACGAAAACAGGAATTCGTTATACGATCACGAAAAAACACGAAATTTCGTGATAATAGCACGAAAAAAGAATCAAAAAAATACGTAACTATATCACGAAACTGTGTGAGACTGGGTAGCAATGTCTAATGGTAATAGGCTACTGTTGTTTAATGTCAACATTACTCATTATTTTAGTGGACAAAAATTAGTTAAACAAGCAGACTGTAGTTTAATATGTATTGTCAGATGACAGCTATGCTTTAATACAAACTAGACAAATGCAGGCCATGTAAATATATACATTTTTAGTGAAGCAATTAAGTTATTTTATTTACTTTATTTACAACAACAGGAAACATTAATTGAAAAAAAAAGAATGAACAAAACCATCACAACAAATGAAACCATATAGAGTTGAATACCACATGAAACAAAACTTCATTCAAATGTATTTTTCTGACAAACTATCACATATTTACTGCATTCTCAACACAGCTCAAGTCTGCAGCTTTATTTTGATGAATCAGCTGAGCACTTTGTGGGATATCCTGGATCTGTGCATGAAGTCAGGGTGCGCCAGGAACAGCCCAGTGTATCAAAATCACCCGATTGGCTGGTCTCCGATCGATATGTTGATTGCTTTGCTTTCCCGTGGCATCATTGGAAAGCTGGGATAGATAAGTGTCCATTTAATGCTTGCTTCGGACTCAGTAGGGCATCCGGGAATTTCTCGCCTCATTTTATGAATACTGAGGATTCAGACATACCACTCTGTTCACACACTGTTTCTCCTACTATATAGTAGGTAAGGTAAGTAGGCGGTTTCGGACAGTACTTAACTCTTTCATCGCCATTGAACGCTTCCCCGCCAATGACGAGATTTTCCGTCTTTCCGCAACTTTTTAAACCCGGAAGTATTGCCCTATGGCAAGCGGCTGCATGTCCGTGTCTGTTTTAACTCATTCCCCGCCATTGACGAGTTATCTCGTCAATTATGAGTTAATATTTAACTAATAATATGCCTTTCTGGACGAATTTCAAAGTGAAAGTGTAATACCGCTTTTATCCACTGGATGGCGCCAAAACCGAATTTATCAAAAACGGAAGTTAAAAAGATTTCAAGATTTATTTTAACTGCCTTTATGTTTGATAGTCATTCTCAGTCTGATATCTAACATAAATTTGTTTACAAAAACGCAATTTTTTAAGCTTTTTGCTCAAAATGTTGTATTTTTGAAGAGAAATATCCATATTTCAGTGGTTAAATTAAGTGGAAAAAGTAAATATATAATGAAACGTTTTTTTCCCCATTTTGTTTGTTTGTTTGTTTGTTTATTGTTTGTTTGAAAGCAAAGGGTGTGTTCTTTAATTTGATATAATTTGTATGTTTGTTTTATTTATAGAAGATAATTTTTCCTGCAAGGAATTTTGTGAAACTTTTTTTAAAATCACAAAAATGCAAGTGGGCAACTTTTCTCAAAAAGGCTGGCGGTGAATGAGTTAAAGATCGCTCTGAATGGGATCTCTATGAAAAGTCCGTCACAAAAATGGAATTATCTCTGTTTTTTGCTCAAAATGTGGTGTTTTTGCAGAAACCTACCCATATTCAAAAGCTGATTACAAAAGAACCACTTAAGGTAGGATGAAACGGGTTTTTTTTTGTTTGAAAGCAGAGGGTCTTGTTCTTTCATTTGGTATATTGTATGTTTATATATTCAAAGAAGAACATTTTCTGGAAGGCATTAAACTTTGGTGAAAATCATGAAAAATGCTGGCGCTGGCTGGCAACTTTTTAAAAAAACGCTGGCGGTGAAAGAGTTAAGTAAACGTATTTCCGAATCTCACGAGAAATAGTCCAAAAATCCCGGTAATTCTTGCCTACCCTTTTACGTATACTGAGGTTTCGGACATAGTACTCTTTTGCCTACTGCTTTTTGCCTACTATATAGTATGGTAGTACGCGGTTTCAGACGCAGCCTCAGTGATCATTTCTCATTTGTTCTCCTCAACAGGTACAAACACAACAGGTAATTATCCACAAAGTATTCAGCTAAACAACAAACAATGCTCAAAACATCAAAATCAATTGCACCTAGCTAGTGTTGCTTTCGTCAACGAAAATTATGACTAAATATAGTCATCAACGAACCTTTATCACGTGACGAAAACGAGACGAGACGCAACGAAAATGCTGGACATTGTGACGATGACTATAATAATAATATAATGCAATATTGTTGACGAATTAAAACGAGACTAAATGTGGTTTACAAAATAAAAACTATGCTAAAATGTATTTTAATTTTCGTTGACCAAAACGAGACGAGACGAAATGTTATTTCGTCTCTTTTAGTCGCGTTATTATTAATACTTCTGCTTCCTGTCTCGCTTCGCGGGCTGCAGTGCGCAGACGCTAGCGACGTCACTTCCGCCAGCCGCACTCGCGGCATTATTTAGATGATACATCTGCGGTGATGCCGGTGAGTTGAGTTAGCGTAAATGACAAAGTCTGACACAGTGAAAGGGAACGATGGCAGTCCATCCGGGGTTCGTCTTTGGGAGAAAAAGAAGAAACGACATTTGGAAAAACTTCCGTTACATTGAAGTGGAAAAGAAAACTGAATGTGTTGTGGAAAAAGATGGGGATAAATGCGGCCACAAAATCACAGGAAAAAACACGACGAACCTTAAGAGGCATCTCAAGGCATTTCATAAAGATATTGAGGTAAGTCAAGACATTAACATAACGTTACTTTCTATTTTAGAAAGCTCATGCATTAATGTGTCTCATTTTAACGATAGCTTTAGATGTTATAACGTTAGCAACTGGAGCTTAAAACCGGTGTGTATTTGCTTGTGAGAGAGTGTAAAGTGGGTGTGCTAAAGTGTATTCTAAAAATTCTTCTTTAGTACTTCTTAAGTTAATCTTAAGAACATCTAATTGTAGTGTACTTCACTGTGCTATTTTGAAACACCATAAATATGAACATAATGTGCTAAAAATGTATTTAAAAAATGTACTTAGGTACCACTTGTAGTAAACTGGAACCCATCTTTGTATGAAAGTTTGGTTCAAGTTTAATACAAGTGTTAAATAAATAAATTACTTAATACAGAGATAGTATGTTAAAAGTGCATTTTAGTTCATATTCATGGTGTCTTAAAATAGCACAATTAAGTACACTTAGATAATCTTAACAACATCTAAGGAAGTACTAAAGATTAATTTTTAGTATATTGATTACTAAATTAGTGTGCAAAAATAGAGCACTTTAAGTATATTATGGATGTGTACTGCTTTTTGACCTGGGATGGCAAGGATTTATGCTACTTAATATTTACAACAGTTAGATTTTCCAGAGACTGCATCTGTCCTGACATTGTATCTATTCATGTGCTAGATTCCTGAAATCACACCAGTGAAGCAGGTCCCACCCAAGAAGATGGACAAGCCAACTAGTGTTCATGATTTCTTTGCCACAAGGAAGTACAATGACAACTCCCCAGAGCAACGTAGCAAAGAGGAGGGGATAGCGCAGTGGATAGGCCGCACAGGACTCCTGATTGACCAAATTTACAAAGAAGAGAAAGAAAAGATCAAACAAAACCTGGCCACAGCACGCAGAATAACTACAGGGTTGGATATTTGGACTAAAAAGGGGTTGACGGCATCTTTCCTGGGAGTCAGCGCCTGTTACTTTAACCCTGAGAACAAAAAGGCTGAACACAAACTCCTGAACCTTAAGGAGATGGTTCACCCTCACACTGCAGTGTCGATTAGTACACTTGTGGAGGAGTCAATGGAAGAATGGGGGATCCCTAGAGAGAAGGTCCTCACAACTATTACTGACAATGGCAGCAATATGGTGGCTTCGTTCCACACACATGCAGAAGTTGCCACAACTTCTGAAGAGGACTCAGAGGTGGAGCACGACAATGCCAATGATGAATATGAGCATCAGGAAGGGGAGGATGACAGGTAAGGCAAATCTGTATATGAAACTATGCAATTAATTTAGAATCAGCTTTATTGGCCAGGTTTGCATATACAAAAAGGAATTTAACTGCATTTAATCTTTGCTCTTAAATCTTAAAGGGATAGATCACCCAAAAATGAAAATTCTGTCATCATTTACTCACTCTCATGTTGTTACAAACCCGCATAAATTTCTTTGTCTGATGAACATAAAGGAAGATATTTTGAGAAGTGTTTGTAACCAAACCGTTGGTGGACCCCATTTACTTCCATAGTATTATTTTTTCCTACTATGGAAGTAATTGGGGTCCACGAATGGTTCAGTTACAAATATTTCTCAAAATATCTTCCTTTGTGTTCATCAGAACAAAGAAATTTATGCGGGTTTGTAACAACATGAGAGTAAGTAAATGATGACAGAATTTTCATTTTTGGGTGAACTATCCCTTTAATTCATTAAACATTTATGTAACTGGTCATATATTCTTTCTGAATAAAAAAGTAATTACATAGAAAATTAAAAGATTAAAAATTATGCAGTTAATATATTAAGCATTTATAAAACTGGTCATGATTTAATTTTATATACATAAAGACTAAATAAGTTCATAGGAACTTAACTACTAGAACTATTTCATCTGGTTCAATAATTTAATGCTAAAATGGTTAAATATGTACATTTGTTTTTATTATTTCCATGTAGATATGACTACGGAGCCATAGAGAGGACCCCATGTGTGGTTCACACCATACAGCTTGTCGTGAATATGGTCCAGAAGGAACCCCCAATCCGAAGGCTGTTGGAGAAAGTAAGGAGCTTGGTGAACAAATTTAGGAAGTCATCTGTCGCCACAGAGCGGCTGCTGCAGAAGTGTGCTCTGGTTCTGGTAAAAGATTGTCCCACCAGGTGGTCAAGTTGCTTTGCTATGATTTCACGCTGTCTTGAAGTCAAGGAGCACCTCACAGCTGTGGCTGAGTCCATGGGCTGGGACAGCCTGCAGCCCAGTGAGTGGCAGAAGATTGGGTTGCTGAGAGACCTTCTTCTGCCATTTGCAGAGCACACTAAGTCACTTGAAAGTGACACTCAATCACTTTCCCTTGTTGTGCCAGCACTCCTGGATCTCAAAAACCACCTGTCAGAGTTCTCGCTTGCACATGGGCGAACCTACAAAGATGCAGCTACTCTGGCTCAGAAGATGCTGTCCAACATGGATAGGCGCTTTAGTTTGTTTCTTGACATAACGGCTGACAACTTCTCACCACTTCCTGCAGCAGCATGCTTTGTGGACCCTTGTGTAGCTGAAACCATTCTGGAAAACGATGACACGAAGTACAGAATCTTGTCAGAAAGGCAGAGGACTACATTGCTTATCTTGTGCCACAAAGAGTGCAAGTACGAGAAGAAGAGCAGTTGACTGATGATGAGCAAGTCACAAATGAGGGTACAGAACCTCCAGAGTCAACCCCTCCAAAGCGGCGTAGATTTAAATTCTTTAGTGCTAATCATCCATCGAGGCCCAAGACAGCCAAGACAACAAACATAAGGCAGGAGATTTTAAAATATAAAGAGCACCTGTCCGAGTTCCACCAGACTGCTGCTACCAGTGCTGAGGTTGAGGAATCCGGCATCAAGTATTGGTTAACTCAATGTTGTTCCACTGTGTTTCCAACACTTAAACCTCTGGCCTTGGACCTCCTGGCGATTCCAGCCTCTCAGGCATTTACAGAGAGGGTCTTCAGTGTAACTGGTTACCTATCTTGTGGCCGCAGAAACAGGGCTAGGACCATTTTGGAAAGAAGCGCTTTCCTCAAAGTAAACAAGCCTAAGTAGTTAATGGCTGGCCTAAACAGACATGCAAGAAGCATGCATGTAACATTTCCAATATCCATGCAAAAACTGCTGCTCCTAAATTGTTGATTCTGATTTGGTTGTAAAGACTTGTTTTTTTCTTTTTCTGAACAAATATATTAAGAAAAGTTCAAGCCAACACAGTGTTAACAACAGAGCTGAAAGCTAAAGGTATGTAGACTTTTAACCGTTTGACAAATGTTGGTTTTATGTCAATCAAACAAATACTCTATCTGTGCCAGGCAGGCACCAGAGAAAAAAAATCAGATGTCAAAAATATAGCCAAAGAGTAATGTGTACAGGACAGTTTGTCTTAAAATAACATATCCAGGAGGTTACAGTTTATGTAGACACACACATTTTATTATCATTTTTTAGTATGTTAATTAATTTAATTTGATAATTTGTAGCTCAAGCATTCAAGCACCTTTTTTCTCTTCAATTTTTTTCTGGCATTGTCATGTAATGCTATTTTATTTATTGTTTTTTATTTATTTTATTTAAATTTATGTGTGTGTGTACTTCTAACATGTTTGGTTAAAATAAATATGTTGTAAGTTCAAATCAGAGCGTCTTCCATGTCTGGAATGCATGTATTCTTGAGTCTAGGTAACAATAATATTATAATAAGATAACCTTGTTTAAAATGGGTTTGGCTAAAAAACATTTTGGTTTCGCCTACACTACTAGGTACTTATGTATTGATTGGGTTAAATAGAATTGCATTACTTAAAAGAGACTAAAATAAAATTTTCAATGACTAAAAATGTCATCAGTTTTCGTCGACTAAAACTAGACTAAAATGTCATCAGTTTTCGTCGACTAAAACTAGACTAAAATGGTCATGGATAAGTCTGACTAAAATAAGACTAAAATACCCAGACTTTTAGTCGACTAAAACTGACTAGACTAAAAAGAGTGTGAACGTGACTAAAACTAATAAAAACTAAAATGGAAGCTTGACCCAAGGACTAGACTAAAACTAAAATTAAAACAGGCTGCCAAAAACAACACTACACCTAGCAATAAACCCATAAAAATACGGCTTAACAATGGCAAATTGTCCCTCCTCCTTATCAATTTCCTGCCTTCATCACAGTTACTTTATACATTGCATACCACATACATATACATACATATATATACACAAACATACATACATATACATATACACACGCACGCACACACACACACACACACACACACATATATATATATAATACAGAAAACACTCAACAAATAGATAAACAAAAGATAACCAGAACATCTTCCCAAACACATATCAACCTTATTTAAAAATTCTCGCCTCCTCAGCACAAGCTTACCGATAAATCTAATTCACCAAGAAAGGCTGGACTTAAGACAAAACAGCCAATCATCAGCCGGTCACACTCAAAGCCGACGTCATGTTTAAGGGGAGGAGAGGAGGCAGCTGCAGCGAGCGTAGCCACAGACACAGTGCGAGCAGAGAAACGAACAAGCAACTGTAGTAAAGAGTTTGTGCAACACAGCGGAAAAAAACTGCAAAAAGTGCAGATGTAGAACCATCAAACCATGAAAAGTATCCCCCACAGGTGCATCGCCCCTGGTCTGGCCATCTATTCAGGGTATATACTGTCTGCAACCAGAGACACTGGGATGGTCTCCAGAATTTCAGTGTACCTGTTGGATGGGGTTAACATGGAAATAAACTTTTACTTAGTCTCATGTCATCGCATGTGTCAAGATATATATCACACACAACGACGAGAAGACACTGGATGAACAATAAACTAGAACTTTAATGATACACTAACAAGGAGCACAGCAAATCCACAACATATACTGACGATCACCGACAAGGAACACACACACAAGGGCAAACTATATACAGGCAAGTGATAATCAAACACAGGTGTAAGAACTTAACTATAATTAAACACAGGTGTAATTAATAATGATGAAATGAGATAACGAAACAATGAACAGAATTGAATGAAACAAACCCTTACAATATGGGTAACACTTTACAATAAGGGTGCACTAATAATCATGAATTCATGCCAAACTAATGCACAGATAATACTGAATTAATGTATTACTAATGATTATCTAAGCTATTCATTAGCTATTCATTAATGATTGCCTCATTAGCAACTAATGAAGAGTATGTCTGATTAATATATTAGTTCATATATGAATTGTTATTAATTAAATATGTAATGGTGGATTAATTCCATCATCACTTATTTTATTAACTAATAGTGTTAATTAATTAATTAATTACTACAATGAGGAAAAGCCGGTCACACTTTATTTTACGGTATCACTGTTACAGTGTAATTATACATTTAAGTACTAAGTAATAATCATTAACAACATGTACTTACTATAGGTTTGGGGTTAGGATTAGGGTTTGGTTTAGGGTTAGTTGCTTGTAATTATGCATAATTAACTGTTATTACTATAATAATTACATGTAACATGTGTAACAAAGACACCGTAAAATAAAGTGTTACCGAAAAGCCTTATATTTCAACTTCCAGATAATACAGGTAAACTAATATGCATTAATATTATATTAATATTATATTAGTGCACCCTTATTGTAAAGTGTTACCACAATATGTATTATTTACCAACAAAAATTGTCATTTTGGGGTGACATACTGTATCATCCAAAATTATCTAAATCGCCATTGTGTATATTATAGATGCTGTTCCCACAGAACCAAAATATTTTTTAAGGGGGAACAGCATGCACAGCTCACATAAATGTGTGCATACTGCAACGTTTTTCCCTCACTTTTGGTTCGATTTTTATATGCTGGGGTGCCAGACAGGTTTTCTGTCATTAAGTTTTGAGTTAAAGTAAAGGAAACGTACAACGGTCTTGTGAAGTCTGGTTTGTCAACACAAAACCCCTAACGGTATGATAATAGGCCTAATAAACCCACAATAAATACAAAAAAACCATATAATCACCACTCCTTACACAGGAAAATGAAACATTTCAACCACTCAGGACACATAGAATTGTTTTCAATATGTGTATTTCATGAAAATGATCCGATTCAAATAATTAGTGAAAGAAGAAGAGAAAAAAAACAATCATCATTTTCCAACCCCAAAATATGCACAAGAAAATTATAATCCGTTTCAAAAGACCACAGCAATACACACAATAAAAAAACCTCAGCAAAAATAGTTCAGGTAATCACAATATAAGAAGAGGAAAATAACGTTTAAATCCTCATCCAAAGTCAAAGCAACCTGTAATACACAGCGCAAATGTGTACTCACGCCACCTTTTCACTGGTCTGGTACAGGTTTTCTGGGTCTGTTCAGGCACTGATGATTCGTATGCTGAAGACTCCTACTCCTTAAATCCAGTTAAGCTTTTGAAAGTAGCTACTCGCTTTTGCTTCCCCTGCAGCGTCTCTGCGACTCTCTGCTAGTCACCTGTGTTGATGATAGCTTGCGTCTTCCTGAAGCGCGATCGCATAAAACACAGACGATAAAACTCGTTAAAAACAATTAATCGCCGCGGGAGATTTCATGCGGAGCTCCGCAAGACACCCTCAATGTCTTTCAACGGCAGCCGCCATCTTGCCAACCCTCCTCCACGTCAGACAGATACCTGTAAAAAAGGCTAGCTCACACATCGTCATCTGAATGCCAACATAGACATGACAGTGGATTGAAGAAATCATGATGTATTGGTATGTGATACGTGATAATGATAGATAGATGAGATTTGACATCTGAATGATGATATGATAAATACAAAGTGATGAAATATATTTATTTATTTCAATATGACATCGTCACAATACACAGACATCAAACCAAATATATTTGAGAGCTTTCAGTCTTTTCCATGACACCTACATTTCTAACAATCTGAGTACCACTGCCTTCATGCAAAAACCTCCAAAATAAAAGTGTTGACTAACTTTTACAGTATATCAAATACTATTCAGTCGGAATAATGACATATTGGCATTATATTTAAATATGAAATGGCATGTTTTATTTATTTACGTTTTGTTTGATGACATGTTTAATTGTGTTAATGCATTTTGCACAACAACTGCATTATCCTATTATAAAAATGTAATTTTAAATCCATAAAGTATATATAAACAACAAAAATGACATAAGCTATAGCCACGTGATTAAGTTTGATATTCAATAACGATAAAAAAAATGTTTAGATAAAATTATTAGAGGAATATTTGCATTACATTTTACCTCATATGTGAGCATGTGTAATTCCGCGCCCATGTGAACTCTGGCGAACTTTGGCATTGTACCAAGAAGATGAATCTAGAAATCTCTACTAATATAACGTCGAGACAGTCACATTTTAAACCATACATTTTCTCTATAGAGGAGGTTAACTGCACATTACCGTACTGGGGTTTGGAAATGTTGTGAGCCTTTCTTACACATTTTAATTCCTCAGATAGCCAATGCAGCAGCACCAGCAAAGCTCGTGAGCACGCTCAGACGCTGACGTCTGAGGCTGCACTGACCGCAGCGCATGCCGCCAGAATAAAGTAATGTAACATGATCAAAACACTATCAAAACAGCAAAAATCTCTGAAAAGTGTCAAGGATGCAACACAGAATTGATAATATTGTGCATGTTAAACAGAATAGAAGAAAGTAAGAGATTAATGGATGCTTCTTTGATTTTGAGGTTGCATGCAAAATCCATTTGCCTCAGTTTGAATGGGCTAAAATATGTTTTCCCGGCAGTGGCAGAACCCGTACTAAATATCATTAACTCATCCTTAGAATTAGGGTAGTTCCTACAGCCTTCAAACTAGCAATTATTAGATCACCAAAGAACAGAAACAGCGATGCTTGGAATGACCTACTATTAGCATCCACTCGTGGTGCAATCTCGCTCCTTATATTAATAGACCTTAACGCAACTTTTGACACAATAGATCATACAAACTCTTCTTGATAGACAAGAAAATTGTCTGCATTAGTGGTTATGCCTTAGCAAGGTTTAGGTCTTACTTAACTGACTGCAATCACGTTAAATGTTTTTTTTTTAAATGAGGAAAAGTTATGTTACTCTTAGGTTAAATATGGTGTACCACAGAGATCAATTCTAGGCCCTATTAGGCCTGGCAAACTCGATTCCTTTTAAGGATCCGGGTTATTGTGAGTCACTCACTAAAGTGATCCGGGTTGTGTGATTCACTTGAGTCATTTGAGTCAGTATTGTTAAATTGCCAAGGAAACTCAGTAAAGACCCACTTGTAGCCGGATGATCCACGCGACTCGAGATTCTCAGAGCCGGAAACATTGCAGACTCGCAGACCATGGACATGAGACTCGCTCTACAGATCCCACTAACCGGCTGATTCGCGTGGATCAGCCGGAGCCGGTTAGTGGATCTATAGAGCGACTGAAGTCTCCTCAAAAGCAAATCCATAACAAAAGCCTTTCACTTCTGAAATAACATGCTTATAGGTTTTAGGTTTGGTGTGTATGGTCGACCATTTAAAAAAGAAGCCTAACAATAGCATAATAATATAGAGAAAATATAGAAAAAAACTGTCCTGCTTATGTAGCCCCCAGAGTCGGAGAGACAGTTCGCGCAGATCAGCCGGTTACGGATCAGCCGGCAGATCAGCTGGTTACGGATCAGTCGGTTACGGATCAGCCGGTTACGAGTTGAGAGACTCTCGAGTCAGAGCAGATTCGCATGTCTCTCGAGTCCGCATTGTTTCCGGCTCTGAGTGAGAATCTCGGGTCAATTCGCGGCTCGCACGGATCCGCAGGTCTCTTGAGTTTGCAATGTTTCCGGCTCTGATTGAGAATCTCGGGTCAGTTCTCGCGCAGATCAGCCGGTTACGAGTGGATCTGTAGTGCGAGCGAAGTCTCATCAATAATGTTGAAAGAGGTTTGTGTGTGTGGTGGCGCTGTTTATGGTTTTACATTGAATTGTAGTAGGACTCAACTGATCCGGGTTAATGACACTAGAGACTCGCGACTCATGAGTTAATTTAAAGATCCGGGTTAAAGATCCGAGTGAGTCGCGACTCAAACAGGTCTAGGCCCTATTCTCTTCTCGTTATACATACCACCTCTAGGACACATTATCAGGAAACATAACATCAGTTTTCATTGTAATACTGATGATACTCAGCTACAGATTTCCTTGGAACCTGGTGAAACCAAATTGTTGACTATGTGAACGACATTAGTAAGTGGATGGCAAATAGTTTTTTACGCTTAACTCCAACAAAACAGTGGTACTTATTTTTGAACTGAATGGCTCCAAACACAAACAAAACGTGACAGATTACAACTTGTCAATTGATGGTTCCACTGCAGTGCCATCTTCCACTGTCAAGAACCTAGGTTTGATGTTTGATAACATCCTATTGCTCGATATTCATATTAGAGAGCTGCATTGGGATGGGACTCCCGCGGGACCCAACGCAAATCTCGCGGGAGCGGGCGGGTTCACCTTTGCTGCGGGCAGGAGTGGGCGGTCAGAATTTTTTTGCGGGAGACCCGCGGGTCCCGGTGGGATTTTGCATATAATAGAAATGGGGTCAACACACGAAGTTGAAAAGAAAATTAAGCTAAACATTATGTGGGACATACCGTGGCAACTTCGGGGAGCACATGCCCAATGCTGTTATACACTATATGCCTCGCGTCTGTAAGAACTGGTTAGCACTAGTGACAAATCGGGTTGTTTACAGTTAAACTGTTTGTTTGTTTAATTAATCATTTGGTGCGTGTGTATCATGCAGTATACATTTGAAAACTGAGGTTTTGTTTTAACGGTTAATGTTACAAAGCACTGCTTAAAAAATTATGTCATTTTAACTGCATAAAACCCCACGCGGAGCGAAGGCTGAGTCAAATCCTTGGTTTCAATGCGGTCGTTAGTATGAATTCAATACTGTTTGATCTTACAGAAATTATAGTATAGCAAATATTATACTCTAACCCCAAACGCAAGCAAAGTTTAAAGTTTGAGGACATGACAAAGTACGCTATCAATCAGAGTTGAAACACCAAGTAAGAGCCCCGGAGCAAATGAAAAAACATAGGGTACATAACAGACTGCACGGTCAGCATATGAATATCTTCTTTATTTGGTTTGACATGTTTTTATGAAGAAAGACAACCATATTTAACCTACTTGCTCCGGTGAAAGTGTTACCAACCGGGGCGGGCCACTAATGCCCCTCCGGACGTTCCACCTCGAGGAGGTCCCCAAAAGCACCCCAATGACCAAGCAACGAAACCAGATAAGTAAAATTACAGCAAGCTTTATTTAAGTTAATTAAAATCAGTGTGGGGAGGGGAAGGGGAAATTTAAAATTTGTTGTGTTCCTTCTTTCTTGCAGGGGAGGAGAGGGCCAGGGGAGAAAGGGCGAGAACACCCACAGGGCGAGGGAAGAGGACGGAGCTCCTTCGTCCTATGGTAAGTATCCGTTCTTCCTAGGTTCTATTCCTCAGTTCTCCTCTTGTTTATAGTGGAACACATGGCGCCCTCCTCTTCTTCCTGGAGGCAGAGAGGAAACACACAATCAATGGTTGGAAAGTCAAGCGGCTACCTGTGCTCTTCCCCCAGATGAGCAGGCCGGTCATGTTAATAACAACTTTGCATCTCGTTTCAGGTGCACGGGGCTGTCACAGAGTCAAGCTGGATGCAGGGGATTCTGAACTCAGCTCGAGTAGGGTCCAGTGATCCTGGGACACAGCTCCAACTCTGCAAGGTATGCACAGGTACAATTCCAATCGAATAAGGCCCTGGAGTTCACTGAGTGTGCTATTCCGGGCTCACAAGCTCTTCGGGTAAGTATAGCTCTTGGCTTAAATCTGGCAAGGCTCTTCGTGTCACTGGGCGTGCTATTTTGGACTCACAGGCTCTTTGGGTAAGTATAGCTCTTAGCCTAAGTCTGGTAAGGTTCTATGTTCGCTGGACTTGCTATGCTAGGACTATGAAAGGATAATTCCACGATGGTGGTTATGCCACAACAGTCCACGGAACCATCCACAGTGTTTTTACTGGATCTAGAAGCAAGTATAGGCGACAGGAGACACGGCACAGCACTGCAACAATTCAGGTGCACACACGTCAAATAGCACACTCACCCATAGCAATCCACACTCTTTTAACAAGGAAACACTCCACACAAGCGGTAATTCTCTGTTTGCTTAAGGTATTCGTGAAGGTAAACAAACTGTTTGTACTCACAGTCTTCGCCACATTGGTCTCACTTTCTCCGTGTCGTTCTCTTTTCCTCCCACAGCTCTTCAGCAGCCCACAGTACTGCAATAATCCTGGCTTGAGATTGACTTCCTATGCAGTTCTCAAGATAACATGCACACACGGGTAAATATCTGCCCCTTCAAACATAGTTTTATCTCCAAACCTGTAGCAGTGGTGTAACACCAAATCTTCGTTGCTTTTAGCGAATCCTTCCTGTGGTTTCTACACAGCTTCGCCCACAACGCCGCTTTCCAACCATCCACAATGGACCAAGAACATGAACACATGTAATGAGACACACTTCCCAGACAACGACTACTCCTTCCTTTCATCCTTGACGGCCCTGCACTCTTTCCGCTCGCTCTTAGCGTACGCTGGATCAACGGGGCTCGCGGACTCTTCAGATGGATCATGTTGCTGTTGTGCCCATGGCGGAAGTGAGTTCGCCCGGAAATCGACGCTCCTCCTGTGGTTTTGTATGCCCTATTTATGTGCCTCTCCCTTGCTGCATCGCCCGATCGCGAATCGCCACACTAAATAATGTCACCTGCTTCTAATAAAGCCCCGTTTTTGTTGTCATGGGTGACACAGGAAGTCATTGTGTTTTAAAATCACGGTCCGGGTCTCAAAGTCTCAAAGTCACTCCATGACAAAAGCCTGTTCTTAATGCCAGCGGAGAAAACTCTGCTTAAACAGGGATTTGCAGTTCTGCTTCATTTTCCATATAGAACACCGCATATAATAAATGTTTTCCGTTTCGTTTTTCATGTCTGTCTCATTTAGCTGTAATTACAAAATAAAATAAGCCATAACAAGAAGCTAACAAATCTCTCATGATGCGCGCTGATGCTGCGGAAAAGCACGTCTAAATTAAACCTGAGCCGGTGGACAAAAACAGACAACCCAGTGTTAAACTCTAAGGGGCGGTTTCCCGGACAGGGATTAGACTAGTCCTAGACTTAAACACTTTTAAGAGATCTCCAAACTGAAAATAACTTGCACTGACATATCTTAAAATACATCAGTGCCCTTTGTTTAACCTCAAAATGCACACAGGTAATGTTTTTAGTAAGGCATGTTTGTTAAAACTAGTTATATTTCCTAATTAAACTAAGGCCTAGTCCTGGATTAAGCTAATCCTGGTCCGGGAAACCGCCCCTGAATACTTAAATTAGTCTGAGATTTGAATTGCCAAAACAATCAGACATACAAACAAATAAATTTTCATGTACATTTAATTTATATTTGATGTATATTTACATTAAAGACTGTGAAAGACAATACATGAAGTGAAAACATTAAATGAAAAGTAGCATTTACCCTGCGGTGGCGCATTAAAAACTAACAAACTAACATTCCAATAGCATCTTTTCCAATAGAATTATTATTGCAGATCAAATATTCGACCATTCGTGCACATCCCTAATTTTAAACACAATAGTGTTGAAAGTCTGTTATTCTGGATGTTAATCTGAACCAATGTTTTGTATGAGCATGCATTTGTGTACAGTTTTCACAAGCTCTGAGAAAATCCGAGGGAGCAGGCGGGAGTGGACAAAAATATTGCGGACGGGAGTGGAACACGCAGGTTGCGGGAGCGGGCGGGACTGGTCATAAATTCAGCGGGTGTGGGCAGGCGCGGGTTTAAAAAAACAGTCCCGCGCAGAGCTCTAATTCATATTTCCAACACCTGTCACACAACATTCTTCCATCTTTTTCTCAAAAAGGTTTTTCCTTTAAAGGAGTTTTTTTCTCCCACTGGGTTTTTTCCTCGTGAGGAGTTTTTCAACCCCTCGACTGCACCCTGCCTGTGGGCTTGCTTACTGGGAGACTGCTGATAATACTTTAACTTAGAACTTATGAACTTAGAACTTATGTTTAAACATAGAAGCATAGAATCACACTATGTATTGTGTATCCCATGTGGTTGAAAAGCGCAACAGTGCCTGGTATCAGACACTCTTCTGCAGGCAGGGGGAGGGGTGGGGCTGTGTGCTCTACCCTCCACCGCCACTTTCAGAGTGTGCTTGTAGCAGCTAGGAGGCTGCTCAGGTTGCAGCAACAGTACAATTTGTCCAGTTAAAGGTAAAAAAAACTACATAGTGTTGTTCTAAGTAAAAGTAAAAAAAAATTATGTTTAATGTACTTAAATGTTAAATATAAACCAGAAACTTATTAAAATTGAAATTATGAAATGTATTGGAGTTGTGATAATATGCTTTGGAATGTATGTTTTCCAAAGAAAAACACTGATAAAATACGAATACTTTAAAATTTACTTTTATGTAGAAAGTAAACATACTCAAGTAGTGTCCACCTCTGCTAATTACTGCTCTCATTACAGTAGTACGGTTTAATTCTGAACCATAGGGATTTTGTTACTTCTGTTGTTCTTTGATTTTTCTGTCATAGTATCTTATAGTGATGGGTCGTTCATGAACGATTCGTTCATTTTTAACAAATCTTTAGTATGATGCGAGAGTAACGAGTCATCTTGGAGAGTGATTTGATAATTTTGTGTTGACCGCGCATGTGCAACATCTATTGGTTCTGTGCCGGAAAGAGAATTGATTAGTTCACCTGTTGAGTCTTCAGGTACTCCGAGTTGTTCGTTCCTTTTACATGTAACAACCCAATGTGCTATGGTATGCTATCTGTACCAGAAAGAGAAATGACTAGTTCATGACGAGTGTTCGGGTCCTCCGAATGACTTGAGTCAAACCCGAAAACTCAACATGAACTAATAAATTCTGTTTCCGGACAACATACACAGCCTGTAGGGGGATGTCATGCAACAGAAGCACAATGTCTTGTACATGAGGACTGACTTAAAGGGAAACTTCACCCATTTGCATTAAGCTTTGTATCGTCAGAACCCCAGTCATGTTTTTAAATGGTAGTGCCTCATTCCCTCAGTTTCTCCTGAGAAGGGAGAAATACTCATTTCAGTGAGGCACTTCCTTCTTTTAATGATGTAAAATCGTCATTTTGAGTCATTGAAAGAAGGAAATCCTGTATCTCTGTTGAGTGTGAAAGACTACAGACACTCATTCCTAATTTTTCCAAGGTGTGGGCTATGGGTGGGACTCACTCACGCTAAAGACCTATTACAGATCAGTGGGTGGGACTTAGGAAAATATACAAACACAAACAAAAAAAACGATCAGCCGCCATCTTTATGCTAAGCTAAGCTAAACAGACGTTGTGGAGCGAGCCAGACTTCGTGTTACAATAACAGCGGAAGTTAATCAATATGATATTCACCTTATTTTTCACGACAACAAGGGCAGCGCCATTGCGCTCATTTTGTCAACATACTTCCGGCTGCACATGATGAGCTGCTGAGGCAGTGGCTGAAGGCGACGCGTTAAACTTAAAAAGCTCACTCAAGCGCCTTTATGTTTGTTTCTTACCAATTTTAACGGACGGGAAGCCGGCTGAGGAACACCCTAATCCCAAGTAATGGTTCGACTACGATGTTCCGGTAACTTTAAACCATGCTGGGTGTTGAAAAGGTGGTCAGTTTCAGGTAAGCTATCTTAGCTTAATGTGCTCTTTCGCCTAACGTTAGATTTGTGATGTCCGTTCTACGAATAAACTTAAGATCAGTAACATTAGTTTATAAAATGCAATTATTTTGAATGATTTTCATTGCCCACCTACAGTATATTTTTATATTTAAGATAAGACAACAATGTATTATAGTACATTACATTCTTACAGTAGCTCACGTGATTCCTACAAGTTACAGAAATTTCAGATGCTAGAAGGTCGGTTCATTTCTCATTCAGATATTGATGATAATGACCTATTAAACAACATATTATTTAACACTGAAGTTAGAGGTTGTGTGTATAACGTTACTGTCTCTTTTTGACCCCGGATTTCCACCGACTGCGGAACGGCTGCGGATCCGCTGCGGAACGGCGGCGGAGTCAATCGGTTTCCATTTAAGTCAATGTGTGTATTTCCACTGACTGCGCTCCGAATCCGTCACAGCTCCGGCCATCCGCAGCCCTCCGGCACAAATACGCAGAGCTTCTATTTTTGACGGATGCCGGACAGCTTCGCAGGGCGGAGCCATGACTTTATCGCGTGATCATACCTGAATACGCGAGAACTCGTGTTTTTTTTTATTAAATATTTGCAATACAAACATTACAAACACACACAAATAAAGTCATTAATACAGAAACAACAAATAATAGACAAGAACAGAGCCAGGGGCAGTTTCAAATAAATACCTTAAAGATAGAGCATAAATAAATGTTTTAGCAGCCTTCTTATTTTTTGAATTTTGGATGGATTTGATGTACTCATCTGTCTACGCGAGATCTCGTGTTGTGATCTAGGCTAGTTTGTAAAAACATTATAATTCAACGGCATAATGGGCAGAGACAGAACTAGGTATCGCGCGATCATCACGTGAATTTGCGAGACCTCATGGGTCCTCGTCACTTCAGCACGCAGCCGCTCTGCAACAAATACGGATCTGGTGGGTATTGGCGGACGGTGGAGTGCGGAGCCGTAACGCAGCGGAGCTGATCTGCAGCCGCTCCGCAGTCGGTGGAAATCCGGGGTAATGCATCTCTCTCTCACACACTGTTCTGTTTAAGTATGGGTGTCATTTATATATTAATTCTCATGATGCAAGTTTCTTTTAAATACTAACATAAAAATGTTTATGGTTATATTATTTTCACAGATGCATTGATGTTTAGTGATGCAATGGACAACTGTGAGGATGATATACAATCAACATGTTCCTAAACTTTGATGCAGAAACACAATTGGAGGATCCATCTCTGACCACAACTACACTTTAAAATCACAACTCAACCTGAAGCAACCTAAATCTGATATGGGAAAACAACCTTGTGGTTTCCCGGACAGGGCTTATGCTGGTCCCAGGCTAAAATGCTTATTTGAGCTACAATAATTTAAAAACACCTTGTACTGACATACCTCAACATATATTAGTGCCATTGTTTTGTCACAAGATGTTGTTTGTTTGTAAAATCATCCCTCATTCTAATTGGCAATATCACTCTATCTCCTCTCCACTAATAAGCTGGAGTGTGGTGGGCGTTCTGGCGCAATATGGCTGCCGTCGCATCATCCAGGTGGATGCTGCACATTGGTGGTGGTTGAGGAGCTTAAGGCCTAGTCCTGTTAACCCTGTCCGAGAAACTGCTTCAATGCTTCTGCTTCATGTGTTGAGCTGGCACAAATGTACATATCTCTGCTGAGAAACAACCATCTTTCTCAGCTTTACACAGGGTTGATATTGCATGCATTACACAGTCGCTAAGCACATCACCAGTACATACATCAACAGCTTCCAGATAAACACTTGGGATCAGCTCATTATGACTCTGATAAAGCTGCATCTTAATTCATTGCAGTGTGGTCTTGCTGAAAAGTTAGTTGTTTCTTAGTCCATAGTTATTTTTATAAACCTTTACAATGTGACCTGATTTTACCTTTTGTAAAGTTACATTAAACCTTCATATGTGATCAAATGTCATGCAGTGATATTAAACATTTACAATGTGATCTGTTGTGCATTTATATGAAACCTTTACAATGTGATCAGATATTACCTGCCATGCAGTTATATTAAACATTTACAATGTGATCAGATGTTGTGCAGTTATATTAAACATTTACAATGTGATCAGATGTTACCTGTCATGCATTTATATTAAATCTTTACAATGTGATCAGATGTTACCTGTCATGCAGTTATATAAACCTTTACAGTGTGATCAGATATTATCTGTAAGGAATTTCTTAAACCATATGTGAGCTTTGTAGATTCCACTTAAAAGGATTTAAGTCTCCTGATTTGAAGGAATAAGTGTTGGCAAGTTTGCAAATGAATTCTATCATGGTACATTATCACATAAAAACGAAATAGTTATTGGACTGGCTAAGATGCACATTTGCTTTAAAAAAGACGAAATCACTGTGTAAATATTGGTAGGCATAAGTACTTTAAAAATTTTCAATGCTGCTCCTTCTGACAGGACGAGGTAATTAATTATGTCCAACAGGTTACTTGCCGGGGCTGCTTCATATCGTCTAACCATGAGACGATTGATGGGACATTATAAGACTATCCGAACGTCGTATGAAGTTTTCTCCGTGCTCCTAATTTAAAACATTTACAGCAGTTGCGATATTTGTCATTTCGCTAAAGTTATAGTGAACTACAAACAATCTTCTAACCACCAAACTAGCTACCGAATGCACTGTGCCATATTAGCAGCGGAAGTCGGTTGACAAAATGCGGAAGAGCGAAGAATTGAAAAGGGGCGTGGCGGAATAAGGTGAATAGAAGAGGGTGATTTTGCAAGCGTGATGCTCTAATCCGCTGTTCATTGCACCTTTATGAGCCACAATACAGCAAAGAGCTTAGGCAGATGGAGGAACAGAAGCCCGAGGAGTAGGCTGGAGCCTGGGCTTCGGCTGAGTAGAGGAGCCCGGGGAGTATGCCGCAACCATCGGTCTCTGCTGCGTAGAGAAGCCCGGACTGATAGTGCCTCTACTCTCGCTGTGTGCCTTCTTTATAACATTTCTACATCAGATAAGGATATGGACGTTTGTTTGGTGAATGTTTCGAGGCAAGAGAGCAACTTTGCGCGTGTTTGGACATTTTATTTAAAAAACGTGTTTCCGCTTACGAGCACAGAGCTGAGGCAGCGCGTCTGTGGAGATATTGTGCAGGGGAAGCATTTTGTGCAGGAGGCAGGGATAAACGGACGTCTGACTGTAAAGTGAGTGTTTCTATTTTCTTTGTTATGCTAAGGTGGCATTTAAGTTCACAATAGCATATCTGAGCAGTGTTTTATATGTCTGTCACGGAGTGACTAGACAGGGCGGAACCAAAAGCAGAGCGAAGAGGTTCCGCCCGGACCGGCACTTCCGGGTTTCCCAGGAATCCCCCGCAATTACTGTAATAAGGCACAGCTGCGTGAGCGACGTGGCGAACGAGGATTGGGCGAGCCACGCTAAAGAGAGGGATATAAAGGGAGAGAGCAGAAGTTATTTTTGAGGAGTTCGGTCGCGTTGGATGTACGCTGTGGATACCTGCTGGGTTGTGAGTCGTTTTGATGGTGGAGTACGTCGCTGTTGATACGTTCTGGGATCTGTGAAGAGAGAGAAAGCACCGTTCAAAGCCAAGTAAGAGTGTGACTTGTAGTGAAACGAACACATTGACACCTTTGTTGTTGTTGTGTGCATGAAGGACTGGGTGCTCTGCATTAAAGACGTTTATATCGGCGGATGTGCTGAGAAAGGAGGAAATAAGAAGAGAGAGATCGATTAGAGACTTGCCAGCCGTGAGTAAAAGCAAACCAGTGATAAATGTTGAATGCTTACATTGTTAAAGGAGAGTGTAACCTGTTTCTAAGCGGCCCCACCAGGTGTGTGTGGTAGGTGGGCGAGCCGAGAGACGTGTATTGAGCTGACACTGGACAGTGAGAGTTTTGAAATCGGTCAAGGCACTGCACGACGTAGCAAAGTACAACTCTACTCCCCGATTCAGGCATAGTCCCGCCAGGAGAGGAGTACGAACCCTAACCTATTCACTGGAGTGTGTGCTGTGCAACGAGTGAGTGATTTATTTGACGTGAGTACACAAAGCTTTTGAAGTGTTGTGCTGTGTCCTTGTTGGTTGTACTCACCTCAGGAGGGATTGAACCCCTGTGGATGCCATCGGTAGCCGCTACGATGGTGCATGCCCAGCCAACCAAATTAAGCCCTGTAACTGTGTTCAGCAGGAGCTCAACGGAAACATCAAGTAAGGTACTGTGAGGAGTTCTGTAAGCTACATCAGTCCGCCGAGCAGCAGAGAAGTAGTTGAGGGTGATCAGGGAGACCTGGGCGTCCATACATACGTTGTGTGTGAAACTAATGTGTGACAACTCCTGTTTTTCGTCTAGATCTTCGCCTGTCTAGGGAAGAGGATGTGCGGTCATTGGCCGTTTGGAATTTATTCAGCAGGACGTTATTGTGTCAGCCCCGGCCGTGAGCCCGACAAAGCCCCTCACCTCTTGCTTCATTGGATGGTGACGGTGACGTATGGGTTTCAGTTTCGATCTTACTCCTGTGCCTAGTCGAGAAGATACCTTACCACGAGCTAAAGCTAACTTACCCAGCAGCGACCCACAACCCTAGAAGGCCTGTATAGAAAGGAAGATACTTACCTTATCACGAGCTAAAGCTAACTTACCCAGCAACGACCCACAGCCCTAGAAGGCCTGTATAGAAAGGAAGATACTTACCTTATCCCGAGCTAAAGCTAACTTACCCAGCAACGATCCACGGCCCTAGAAGGCCTGTATAGAGTGAAAGGTACCTACCTCATCACGAGCCAACGCTAACTGCTCCGCAATGACCCCCCCTCGCCCTAGAAAACCTGCAGAGAAAGATCATACTTACCTGTGTGCGGACTAAAGTTGAATCCCCTTGACACCTTTCAGCGACCTGGTGAGAAAGAGATACGTACCTTGCCTTAAGTCTTGGCTAAGTCCGATACATCTGATCCAGGCACCTAGAAGGAAGGCGTTGTGCGAGTTTTGTCCAACGGAGAACTTACATTGTGTTTATTCTGCCCTCAGGAGTAACGAGGCGCGCCACGGGAAGTCCTTCCACACAGGAGGTTGGCCGTGGACGAAGGAGCTGTCCCCTGGTCCCGCAGAGAAGGCTTCTCCCCTCCAACGTCCTTGGCCACGTAGTATTCCACCTGAGAGCGAGAAGCGATAATTTTAGATTCCCTTTCCCCACTCCCTATTATCTTTTAAATAATTTAAATAAAGTTTACTGCTCTATTTTACTAATTTCTTGTTGTTTGGTCATTGGGGTGCTTTTGGGACCTCCTCGAGGTGGAACTTGGGAAGGAGCGCGACGCACACAGTCTGTGATCCGCTCCGACCTGTGACATGTCTATGTGAAAGCAATGAGGCTGATATTACACAGATGTAATTACAGTAAACAAGAGACAAAAAGAAAATTGGTAAAACTAATTAAACATTTAATATGCATACCCTTTTTTAAATACTTGGAAAGACATTTGCACTGCGGATCTGAAACCGCACGTTACTGTTTGAATAAGACTTTGCTACACACCAGGTGTCAGTACCCGATCCGTGCCGCCTGCCGATCCGTTCTGCGCACGCGCATAATTGCGTAGTAGAAAACGTCACAATTTCAGTGTGCGATTGGTACCACGCATGCGCTGAAACACTGTACGGCCAAGCATCACAACTGGCAGCATATTTTTGTAGGCTACACTTTTGTGTTGTTCACAAAGTCTCTTTTTTATAAACATATTTAAATTAAAATTAAGACTTGTTATCAATTATCCAAAACAGCGTATGAGTGTTTTTTTTTTGTTTACAAATTACCGTTGTCCAATCCCCCCCAAAAAGCAATTAGGCTACATGTTACATTAACACACATCGTTTGGAATGAAGTACGAGTTATTCCATTCATGCAAATCTCTAGTCTCAACATTCCCCTTTGTAATTGATTTTTATATTATGTAATTTACATAAGACAGAGGTCAGCTGTAATGTCTGTCTCCGACTGTGAATCGGGAGAACAGGGTTCGAAACTAAAGAGGTGTAATTTTGGTTAAAAGCGTCTGCTAAATATTATTTAACTTTAAGAGTTGCAGGTGAATACAAGAGTAAGGTGCAGTCTATGTGCACGTCTTTTTGTATCAGTACGTTCCATGTAAATGTTAATTTAAAACATTTAATTTCCTTTTTTAATTTACATTCGTGCATTAAGCCGACAAAAGAGTGCACAAACAAATAAAGCTCTGCCTTTGCGTAAAAGTCTACAGCCTACCAGGTGCTGTTCTGTTATTTAAGTGCACAATTTAAACGTTGGTATTAAAACACTACTAGTCGTATCAGTATCAATTCATACTTTATTATTTGACATAAATTAATTTCCCCGTCGAGGTCAAACAGTGATCATCTTAACTATGATATAAAACCTAATACATATGTTTAAAATGATGATTAACACCTTTGTCATGTTGATTCCGAAAAATTTTTTTGATTAGTAGATTATTTTAGGTATTTTTCCAAGCAAAAACATTTTATGGTTCCAGCTTCTCAAATGTGAGTTTAAAATTTTGTATTGCCTTACATTAAAATGTACATATTTTTTACACTGTTGCTGACCACAATAGAGTCCTCTCCAAATAGAAATTTAATCTATTTATCATCTGTGGCACACAGGTTTATTTGGCAATATGATATACAATTACGAAATTAGCCATTTTAATTTGTATATTAATTTCATTTTTATTTTCTGCATGTTTACAGTACTGTCAATCTGTATGAGTTACATTATAGAACAGTTCATTGTCAAGTTTAATGTGAGAATATAATGCACACAACTCTCTAAACACAAATAAGCATTCAAAGTAGTAAGAATTCCTTTTGACTGAGGGAGAGACGAATCTAGTTCCTCTCTGCACAAATCTGCAAACTGGAAAGAAACTAAGGCTTTTTCAAATGCCATCCTTTAAAAAAAAATGGTATATTAGAATAAATTAGCAGGAGCATGGCAATCTTCTCCAGTGTTTCCATGTGTCCCTGCTACATGGAGCATGACATTGGACCTCTAAGGCTGGGGTGGGGAGAGCTGGTGTGGAGGGCACTGTGTTGAGGTGAAGGCTGGTGCTGTATTGTTGAGGAAGGACTGGACTGGAGTAGCTGCTGCGAAAGTGGACCGGGCAATTGCAATGTTTCCAGGTATCCCCCGGGGCATGTTTTGCTGCTGTGGTGTCATGTCCTGCTGTAAAAGCCTCTGGGGAGGCATGACCCACCCCAGGCATTTGGAGGCCATGTTGCTGGGCCATCATAGGCCTCTGTATGAGCTAGCCCTGCTGGAGCATAGGGCTCCCCTGAGCCTGCTGAGGAGCCATGGGGGCCAGTTGAGGAAGGACCTTTATGGGACAATTGGTCCCCACAACGTGATAATTACCAGGTACACACACACACTCTTACGCACACACACTTTCACACACACTCACTCTGCGGGAATGTGCTCCTCACATTCAGCATTAACCCTGTCCAAGCAGTAATTTGGTCGTCATGTTCCATCCACATGAATGATGGCTCGTGCACCTGTCCCATAAGCAGCCCAGGGTTGTTACTCACAATGTACTCCGCCATGTACATGTCTTTCAAAGTTAATGGCAGCTCCTCCACTACTACCTGCTCCTCCTGTGATAAAGTAAAATATCTTTAGTTAAGACTACTCTATAACATAAGATGCTTATGCCATTTCCATACATACGTAACATCAACAACATGGTATTTATTATACATTTAAGACTCTTTTCCTCAGTTTTTACCTTAACTTTGTGAGGTCGAGGAATCCTAACAATAGGTGGTAGGGTGCCTGCCAACAGCTGTTTTGCCTCCTCTGTCCAGAAGGCAAAACGCTGACCAAAGTGCTGCCCATGCCTTTTCAAACGTCAGAGTATGATACTTTTAATATAGTATAACAAAAGCAGACCAATGTTTAACTGTTTGAAATGTGCCCTACCTTGCAATAGAGAATTTCTCCACAATCTGAAGACACCACCACTTGCGAATGGATGGTATATCACTCTGTAACACACTTCATATTGGAGACTTGTACTGTTTTTGATTTGTTTGTTTAACATTCATGCTTACATACATTGATTCTATGAATTACAACTTACATCCAAAAAGTTGAACTGGGTCCCAGTACAGATGCAGAGGGCATACTGTTACAGAGAAAGATAAATTATCACACAGGTGTAGGACAAACAGGCAAAATTGTGTGGAAATTCTATAAATTTACCATAAGCATGAAGATCCCGAAGCTCTCTCCATCTGATTGTAATGGAAATGGCTGGAAAGTAATTCAGTTATTCAGATATGATGTTGATAACCAATGTAGTATAATGTGTCTGCTATGCAAAATGAAATGCCAAAATATTACATAGTAAGTAAAGTTACATCAAAGTCTTTGCCCGTCTTCTCCACCCATGGTCCATCAGCCACTGCTCCTGCAAGTTGTCTGAAAAAAACATGCAAGCTGTTAAAAAAAAAAGAATCTATAGAACAATGTCTTTGGTCAAACCTGAAGCCATTGAACGAGGCTTTTGCTGAAACTAAAGCCATTGAACGAGGCTTTTGCTGAAACTAAAGCCATTGAACGAGGCTTTTGCTGAAACTAAAGCCATTGAACGAGGCCTTTGCTGAATTTAAAGCCATTGAACGAGGCTTTTGCTGAAACTGTACTTCAAACCTAAATATGGTCCTGTAAGCCTCATCACCAAAACCATTAGGGTTCATGGAGTCAAGAAAGATGGCCTTCTTCTTGGCTACTAACAAGACCTGTATGGACATACTGGGGCCACCACTGGTAGACCTTTATGTAAATCGGTGAGAAAAAGCTATTACAGTTGTTCTGAATTGCTAAAACACATTTTTTGAAACCATCACTCATTTTCTCAAAACCTTAAACACAAATCCCAATTTTAAACAAAATTCACAGAACCCCTGACTCTTCTAGCAAAATCAAACAATTCCTTCATAACCATTTCACTTGTACTCAAAATCAAACTAAGCTTTCAAATCATACACACATAAGTCTATAATATAAAACACTACAAGCATCCATTAGACACTACCTTAAAAAATGGAAAACACAACATCCAGGAGATCTGCTAACAGAAAAATACACGTTTATTGTACATAACAACACACTTGACAAATACTGTTAAAAATCTCTATTACTGTAATCACAAGTTTAGTTCAGTGAATATAGCGAATCCTTTACTGTAAGTACTGCAAGTAATAGTAAGTTTTCAATATTACTGTAAGCAGCACTTGTATTTTGTAAAAAGTCAGCAATCCAACTGCAAATTTTGCCAATTGCATCGTCTCTGGTGTCCTTTTCTTCCTCATACTCTTCATCTACCTCTCAGACTGTTTCCAATTCACACAATTGGTAAAAAATACCATTAGATAAAAGTGTGTAGAATTTTGAGTTGTTGTGTTTACTCGATGATAACAGTGTTGTAGTTGTGTTCAACTTTTGCCTGCCTGTATTTAGCATTTATAAAACAAGTGCATTGCAGTGTGAAATGTGTGTTTTAGTGAGAAGTTTGTGTTTAGAATTTTGCAAAAAGAGTGCATGATTTGACAGATTTGTTTAGGCTGCTATGAATTTGGTTCAGAGATTGGAGTTTAGTGTTTTAGCAATTCAGAAAAACTGTAAAACAGTACACAGAGCATGTAGTGGTCCGCTGCATTTGGCTGCCTACTCCATGCTGGTATAATTATTGCCGTTTTTGATTTCAAGTTTTCCTAGAAATAAAAGGTTCACACATCTATAAACTTCTACAGCTTTGCATTTGTAAAAGTTTGTTTACAGCATCTATGTGACACAGCATGGTATTGTACTCAAACTCACCGGCAAGCGTACTTCACCCATTTTGAAGGTGGGAACTGTATACATGTCCATAATATGGACATCCATTCCCTATGTTATTAAAAGGGTTATTTTAGTCAGTATTTAAAAATGTCTCCAAAACTATCTAAAGTCTAAAAATGAATACATACATGTCTCTTGGCTGCCTCTTCTATAAGCTGGAAGCAAGCATTCCCAATCTAAAAACAGAACAAGGCAGTGGATTATAAAACTCCAATAATGCCATTAAAATTATCCAAACTCTAAGCATTATCTACTTATGGTGCTATTGAGCTTTTGCTTTAATCCCAAGCTCCAAAAGTCCTCCCTCCGTAAGCAGACGGGACCATCCAGGACAATCATTTCTGCTGCTGGACGTGCTTTGTCCAGCACATAGTTCAACTAAGAATGAACAAAACATTGTTATTAGTTTCCCCGTTTTCCTATAACCCTTGTAAGGTGTTTATATTGTTACTCAGTAAATGTTACTTTTTATTTTTTATCATTATTGTTGCTTATTTCTTAGAACTTAATCAGTGCTTGACACTCAGTGCAAGAGCTTGAAGTGTAACACTTGTGTAACCTTGTATGGAAAAGAAGGTGCATAAAGACATTATTCCCACACACAGACACCTACACTTACACAGAGACATACAGACGCACAGACACACACCAGTTAGGAGGACACAGTTACATAGCAACGGTACATAGCTTCTACAATTATTATACTCGGGTCCAGTAGACCCGACAGCACATATGTAAGTTATGTGAATGTTTAAGTTAGAAGAAATAATAAATAGTATAATCTTTCTTTTGGCATCGATTTCTTTTAGCATCAAAGAACATTAAAAACAGGTCCCACAGACCCGAACACCTAAAAGGGTTAAAGCAGGCAAGCATGCTGTATATGACAAGAAAGAAGACACATGGAATTGGCACTCACCAGTTCATCCTGCAGAGGCCCCAGGTCATTGGACCACAGTGGACCATTGCTTGCATACTGGTGGTCCACCAGCCAGCCACCTGCTGCATAAACATGGTCTGGTTTCCTTATCCATGGTGTGCTATTGCCTTGGACAACAGAAAAGGGTTATTGGTGTCACTCTGGCATACAATAAATACATAGAGAATACAAATTTAGACATCACTCGGTAAATCTAACCTTTCAAACGGAAATAGGGCCGCAGGCGTGAGACATTCATTTCTTTTACTTTACCCTCCATCCTCAATGTTGCACCTTTTGAGGTGACCGAAGTCAGGGTAAATGGCCCTTGGTGCCGGGTCTGGAGAGTAGCCATTTTTTTTGGGGGGGGGGTTTCTCTCCCGATAAGAACTTCATCACCAGCCTCTAGACTGACCTCCGTCACCCGCTTATTTTTCCTGGCCTCAAAGCTTTTTTGTATCTGCTCTGGGCCTTTTCAATGTTGTGGATGACCTAAAAGGTCAGTATATACAATTTAGTATACTTTAAATGCATGCAATCATCTTGCACATAAGTTACATCAGACCTAACCTTCTCATTTAACCTTCAATTCAATTCAATTCAATTCAATTTTATTTATATAGCGCTTTTCACAAAAGTCAATTGTTTCAAAGCAGCTTTACATAAATAGAAGCAGTGAAAAGCACAGAAAACGACAGATAGCACAACAGAATACATGATAGCATGAGCAGTTAAATTTGCTGCGGCTATGACTCAATATTATAATTGCACGTATTACTAAAGCAACGTATTGAAGAGGAAGCTAGGTAAAGCCCAAAAAGGCTGCCTCCCCGGGGTGAAAAACCCCCTAGGAGAAAAAAAAAACCCCGGGCTTTTATCCGAGGAAAAATAAGTCCTAGGAGGGAAAAACCCTTGGGAGAACGGAAATGGAGATTTAGCGGAGATTAAGCGGTTCTGCCGGTGATCGTTGGTCAGGTATCAGCTGGGCATAACGTTGAAGGACGGCCAGTAGATCAGAGGTGTGCCGACTTTCACATCTACCGGGACTGGGTCTGTTTGTCTCGTCCTCGGGTCGAGGACGAGACAGGGAGAGAAAAACAAAATCGTATTAGCGTAGCAGCCGTTCATATGTATTGAAGTGTCACACAGTGATGTGGTTTAACTCAGCTTAGTTCCAGACAGACTAAATATTGCGGCATAATTATGTTATCCACAGTTGAGGATTTAGCAAATTGGGGGCCCAATGCGAGGGTATATATGGTAAATAAGGGTCACCTTCCGATCTTTAAGAGAAAATGAAACCTGACGACCCGTTTGACTAAGGCCTAAAGCCCCACTGTCGTCGTTAATGCAGGTTCAGTGGCAAACGGGTCTATATTGTATACCATTTACAGGACCAGGAGAAGACGCCAAAAAAAACATCGCAACCCGACCATACGTGTTAACCCGTTTGACTAAGGCCAGAAGCCCCACTGTCGTCGTTAATGCAGGTTCAGTGGCAAACGGGTCTGTATGGCATACTATTCATAAGACTTACGATAGCGCCAAAATCGCAACCCGACCATACGTGCCAACCCGTTTGACTAAGGCTGGAGGCCCCACTGTCGTCGTTAATGCAGGTTCAGTGGCAAACGGGTCTGTATGGCATACTATTCACAAGACACACGAAAGCGCGAAAAACGCAACCCGACCATACATACCAACCCGTTTGACTAAGGCTGGAGGCCCCACTGTCGTCGTTAATGCAGGTTCAGTGGCAAACGGGTCTGTATGGCATACTATTCATAAGACTTACGATAGCGCCAAAATCGCAACCCGACCATACGTGCCAACCCGTTTGACTAAGGCTGGAGGCCCCACTGTCGTCGTTAATGCAGGTTCAGTGGCAAACGGGTATGTATGGCATACTATTCACAAGACACACGAAAGCGCGAAAAACGCAACCCGACCATACATACCAACCCGTTTGACTAAGGCTGGAGGCCCCACTGTCGTCGTTAATGCAGGTTCAGTGGCAAACGGGTCTGTATGGCATACTATTCACAAGACACACGAAAGCACCAAAATCGCAACCCGACCATACGTGCCAAACCGTTTGACTAAGGCCGAAAGCCCCACTGTCGTCGTTAATGCAGGTTCAGTGGCAAACGGTGGCAAACTATTTAATGCAATTCATTTTAAGTGTTCATGTAGAAAAGGTTTTTATTTATTTATTTGGTTGGTCTGTGTTATGACCGTGAGTGCTTTGTTCCGTGAAAATAACTATTGCGAGTTAAGAACCTTTACTAGACAAATTATGCGAATGCTTTGTTGAAGAGAAAAGTTTTAAGTCTAGATTTAAAATGATCGACTGTGTCTAATTCTCGGACATCGGTTGGTAAATCATTCCAGAGCTTAGGGGCTAAGTAGGAAAAGGATCTTCCACTTTTAGACACTTTTGATAGTCTAGGGATAATCAATAGGCCAGAATTTTGCGACCGTAGTGTGCGTGATGGATTGTATTCTGATAGTAATTCTCTAAGATATGAGGGTGCTAAGCCATTTAAAGCTTTGTAGGTGATTAATGATATTTTAAATTGGATGCGATATTTAACTGGTAGCCAGTGTAAAGATGCCAGAATTGGGCTTATGTGGTCATACTTCTTAGATCGAGTAAGTACCCTTGCAGAAGCGTTTTGAACTAGCTGAAGCTTGTTGACCTGATTTGAATGGCATCCCCCGAGTAGCGAGTTACAATAGTCTATTCTAGAGGTCATAAAAGCATGAATAAGCTTCTCTGCGTCAGATGTAGACAGTATATGGCGTATTTTTGAGATATTTCTAAGATGGAAGAATGCTGTGCGGCAGACGTTGGCGATATGACTATCAAAGGATAAGTTGCTGTCGAACATCACACCTAAGTTCCTAACCGTGGAAGATGGCACCACAGTACAGCCATCTATGTGCAATTTGTAATCTGACATATTATGTTTGTAGCGATTTGGTTCAATAATAAGTACCTCTGTCTTATTGGAGTTGAGCTTAAGAAAGTTATGTGCCATCCAGTCACTAACATCGCTAATGCAGTCTTTTAGCTTAGAAAACGTGTGTGTTTCGCTGGGATGCGAGGAGATGTAAAGCTGGGTATCATCCGCATAGCAGTGAAAACTTATGTTGTGTTTCCTGATAATGTCTCCTAGGGGTAACATGTATAACGAGAACAGGATAGGACCTAAAACTGATCCCTGCGGTACACCGTATTTAACCAGGGAGTGATATGACTCTTCCTCATTTACATAAACAAAGTGATAGCGATTGGTTAGATATGACCTAAACCAGGCTAGCGCCTGACCACTGATACCAACATAGTTTTCTAGTCTATTGAGTAGGATTCTGTGGTCTATTGTGTCAAATGCTGCACTAAGGTCTAGTAATATAAGAATTGAGATTTCACCACGATCGGATGTTAATAGGAGGTCATTTGTAACTCTAAGCAACGCTGTCTCTGTGCTATGGTGGGGCCTGAATCCTGATTGGAACTTTTCATATGTACTATTATTTGTCAAGAATGTGCGTAACTGGCTTGCCACTACCTTTTCTAATATTTTTGAAAGAAAAGGGAGATTTGAGATTGGTCTAAAGTTATTAAGTTCTCCTTGGTCAAGCTGTGGTTTTTTAATCAGCGGTTTAATAACTGCTAGTTTGAAAGCTGTTGGAACGTATCCTATTTCTAGCGATGAGTTAAAGATATTTAGAACCGGGGTTGACACTACAGGGAATACTTCTTTAAGTAGTTTTGTGGGAACGGGGTCTAATATACAGGACGATGATTTGGATGATGTGACTAGTTTAGAGAGCTCATCTATTGTAGTAGGTTTAAATGAATCAAGATGTTCGTATGGTAGTCTAGTGTTAAGTGAACTAATGGGTAGAGTGGTGGCTGCCTGGGTAGCTACGATGTTTTCCCTAATAGCCGAAATTTTGTTAGAAAAGAAGTTCATGAAGTCGTTACTATTATGTTGAATTTACTATTGGTTTCTGTTTGTTCTTTGTTTCTAGTCAGTTTCGCAACTGTGCTAAAGAGGAAACGAGGGTTATTATGATTCTCATTTATAAGCTTGCTAAGATATGTAGATCTGGCGGTTTTAATAGCCTGTCTGTAGTGTTTAACACTCTGTTTCCATGCTGCGCGCCATACTTCTAACTTTGTGCTTCTATAATTTCTTTCCATTTTTCTAGCTGCCTTTTTAAGGGCTGCTGTGTGATGGTCATACCATGGAGCTGGCAGTTTTTCTTTGAATCTCTTTTTTCGAATGGGAGCAACGGCATCCAATGTGTTAGAACAGACATTGTTTAGGTTTTCTATTTCAATATCTAGATCGTCACAGTTATCTGCTACATGTTTCATTTGGGACAGGTCTGGAAGAGTGCTAATAAAGCTATCTTTAGTGGTGGAAATTATTGTTCTGGCTAGTCTGTAGCATGTTGTAGATTGAGTGATCCTATCTAGAAGTACAGTGTATGACACAAGGTAATGGTCAGAAACTGCATCACTCTGAGGTGATATTTCGACGTCATTAATATTGAGTCCGAGTGACAGAATTAAGTCTAATGTGTGATTACGAGTATGCGTTGGCCCTGTCACGTTTTGTCTAATATTGAGAGAATTTAGAACATCTATAAACGCACGTCCTAATGCGTCTTTTGGGTTGTCCACATGGACATTAAAATCACCAACAATAAGAGCTTTATCTACAGTGACTACAAGCTCAGATAGGAAATCTGCTATTTCATTAAGGAAATCTGCATGGTGGCCCGGTGGTCTATAGATTGTCGCTAAAGCAAAAGAAAGCTGTTTGTGGTTACGATCAGTTATTTCCATATTTAACAACATTACTTCAAATGATTTAAATTTTAGCTCAGATTTTTGGTTTACTTTAAACATTGTGTTGTATATTGTAGCTACACCACCCCCTCTCCCCTTTAATCGAGGTTTGTGTTTATAATAATAGTCTTGTGGGGTGGATTCATTTAAACTAATGTAGTCGTCTGCTTTAAGCCAGGTTTCTGTTAAACAGAGTACATCTAAGTTTTGGTCTGTAATTATTTCATTGACAATAGGTTCTTTATTGGTAAGCGATCTAATGTTAAGAAGGCCGAATTTTAAGATTCGAGATTCATCTGTTAATGTATTGTTTTCTAATTTTATTTGAATCAGATTTGTACCAGATGTAACAAGCGGTGCCCTGTATTTATTTGTTCGGGGAACAGATACAGTTGAAATGTGCTGATATTTCGGTAAGATTGACTCGAAGTGCTGGGATATAAGTGGTCTTGACATATCACGGCAGCTAACAGATGGACGGTTAAGCCGATCCGTCTGTTTCCTTGACCTGGGCCCTAGATAGTCATACTATATCAGAATTAAGACTATTGATCAGATTTTTAGTGAGTATAGCACTTCCTTCCGATGACGGATGAAGGCCATCTCGGGTTAGGAGAAATGGTCTTCCCCAGAAATGCTTCCAATTGTCTATAAACCCTACATTATGCTGAGGGCACCACTTTAACATCCATCCATTGAGAGACACTAATCTACTATGTGTTTCATCTCCCCGGTAGGCGGGGAGGGGACCAGAGCATATTACATTGTCTGACATTGTTTTTGCAATTTCACACATCTCCTTAATATTATCTTTGGTGATTTCCGACTGGCGGAGCCTAGTGTCATTCGTGCCGGCGTGAATAACAATCTTAGAAAACTTCCGCTTAGCATTAGCCAGCACTTTAAGTTTGGATCTAATGTCAGACGTTCTGGCTCCCGGTATACAGTCGACTATGGTGTTTGGAGCCTCAATGTTAGTGTTCCTGAGTATAGAATCTCCAATGACCAGGGCACTTTTAAAAGGGATCGAATCTGTTAGAAATTGTCGTTACGTTATGGGTCTTAGAAGGACGCCTTATATGACTATGCCGCCTAACAGTCACCCAGTTTGACCGCCGACTTGACTCTGATGACGGAACCGAGCCATGTGTATTTTGATAAACACTATGCGCGCTCGATACAGTATTTGTAATATTTATATTAGCATCTGATGTCGGAACCGAGCCATTAGTCTTTTCGCTCGATAGATTATTTGCGACAGTAACATTAGCGGTTTTGCTATCCTCAACTAGCGTTCGGATGCGCGATTCTAGTTCAGCAACCTTCTCAGTTAACCTTAATACTTCAATACACTTAGTGCATGTAAACCCCTCTATGCTAACAGCAGAAGCTAAACTATACATGTGGCAAGTAGTACATGTTACAATAACAAGCGGAGTCTTACCGCTTTCATGCTGGGCGATGGCGTCTTCTAACCCCTTCTGGGGTCTAAGGGGTTTTTAGGGTCCTGGAAAAGTTTTGACCTGCACTGACATTTGTGCTTTTTTCAGTTGCTTAAAAACATAATAATTGCAAAAGTCTTATAACACTGCATTCAGCACAAACTGGGCTACTATATTATATGATTAACATGTATGTACATGTTTGTATTTTTGAGAGAAAAATGTTTATGCGTGATTTTGAAAAAGAAAAAAATTTAAGTGACTGATATAAGTCCACAAAACTCATTCTAAACATGTTTTCCCAAGACTTTTCAAAACAGGATCCATCTTTAAAATGATGTGAAAATCATTCTGCTAACTCATTCACATAACACAATATATTGATTTACAATTTCAAAGTCACGTTTTGGTTAGGATGGCAATATGCAAGGAGGCTGGAAGCTCTTGAATAATCTGTGATTGACAGCTGAAGAACAAAACAATTGCATAATGAGCTGCATAATGAGCCTTTAGGACGGAATGTGAAGACGGCATTATTGTTACGTGTTTGTTTGTGAAAGCAACACAAAAGAAATGCCTTCCCATGCACGATCCTGCGTTAAATAAACTAACTGTGCAGAGATATACGCGAATAAACTGGGTTTTAGATGTGTTTAGATGCGTCTTAAGACAAAGTGGGTCAAATATGAGGCATTGTGTGTTTGTGTGTGCGTTTGGCCGTTGATCGCGTCTGACGGAAGCACAAAGAAAACATAAGCACATGGAGATAACTTTTATTTCTCAACACAGCAGTGAATGGCTGCAGAGACGGAATGTCCATTGACTGTGGGGTTGACTAATGAATATGGATGATCTCTGCTCTTCTCTTCAATGGAGCGGGGCGTGGATCATTATAGATAATGAAGCAACAGAAGAAAGACGGTACATCTCCCTATTCTAATACAGTTAACAACGAATTACAATATTTGTTTTCGATTTCACTTACATCTTCCAAACGCAGACATTCCAGGCATTATGTAGACATGTATCTTTTGTTTCTATGACAAATATTCGTTAAGTTACAGTTAATTTTTCTGACGTGTTTCTGAAAGGACTTCACTGAGGGAGAGAGAACAAAACGTGCATCATGTTTATTTTCTTAATTTTGCGAAAAGCACAACATGCTGTTTTTATTGGGAGTGGACAGAAAAAAACTAGACAATTTAACGTTTTAAATGACGTATAAATCATATCTGTATGTCCAAAATCAGCAGTTATCTAAGTCTATATGGGGATTGATTGAAAAATAAAGAGTTTGCGGCGGCCGCGCCGCAGCCGACCCCAGAGTGTTAAAGCTTTAGCTTTAACAAGGGTTCTGTCCAGCTCTTCCTCTGGATTCTCAACCTCAAAGTTGTCCTCCATTGGACAGGCATTCATAGCCTCTGGGAGACGGGGATGACGGTGGAAGAGGAGATAGTACGGGCTGTACTGCGTTGATCTCTAATTTAAAAAATGTGTTTTAGTATGCATGGACATACTTTCAACAACAAAAGTGTAACTAACAAAAATATCCCTGTAAAATGTCAAACTTACCTGTTTTGCTGTGTTAATGCCATACACAATGGCTTGCAGATGAACGTCCCAATCATCGTAGGCGTTATATTAATTTTTATTTAGTTTTTCCAACATTTCCTCCCTCACCAAATAGTTTAACAAACGTGCACTATTGGTAATATCAGTGTTACTGTGTCAGGCTGGTTGGGATGATAAAACAAAGCACAGTGCTTAATCTTTTAGGGGAGCACCTACAAATGCTTTACTTAAAGTTAGACCTAAAAGCCTATGCATATTATAAGTATTTTAATAATGAAGCTGTAACCTTTAATAATAAAGTGTCCCACTTACGCATGGTTGGTGGATGCTTTGGTACACCTGTAACTTGACTGGTTTTGACATTTAACTCCTAACCTATAAAGAAATCTCTTTAGAGGATTTATGGACATTACTATCTCATAACAAGGTAACCAGTATATATTCAGTCTTACAGCAATCCAGAATCTAAGTCGTGAATCATTATGGTCCTAAGCATTATTTAAAATCCAATTACAATTCAGTGACGTTTTAACGACTCATACTAGACTAGTGATGACCTTGTTCGCCTCTAGAGAAATACAAGAGCAGATAGAAGCTCACCGTGAACTTTTGAAAAACTCCTGTGCCTGACAAAACATGGTCAAACAATAACATGAAGCAGAACAGTGTGACCAGACCATTTTAACAAGATTATTATTATGTTTGTGTGTTATTTGAGAAAACGACACACAAACCCTTTTTTTAACCCTTATGGGTTGTTCGGGCTGTTAACAGCCACTTTGGTAGCAATTTTCTCTGTGTTTCAGCAAATGGAATGATTTTGGGTGACAAATCTTATATAGACAGATATTTTGAGAAAATGCTTTGAAATTTTTTAAACAACACATCCTCATCCCATGGCGTCAATATTTGACGCCACTTGACCATGCGTCAATATGTTACGCGGAGGGTATACCCTTCGCGTCATTTTTTGACGAACTGGGGACTTCAATACTATTAGGTACGCGAAATTAAACAGTTGTCGCCTGACATTGGGGTTAGGGATAGGTTTGGGTAGGGATGTCATTATGTAAATCTAACCCTAAACCGACGCGAAAATGGTAAGAAAATGGTACGAAAATAGGAAAGAGAATGCAACGGACTCAATAGTATTGAAGTCCCCAGTTCGTCAAAAAATGACGCGAAGGGTATACCCTCCGCGTAACATATTGACGCATGGTCAAGTGGCGTCAAATATTGACGCCATGGGATGAGGATGGGCTGTTTTAAAAACTCAACAATATACTGTGGTCAAATGTACTCCCCTTTCAGGTTGTTCGTGGCTGTTAACAACCACTAAATTAAACGTCTGTAAAAATATATCCGATAATTTTTTTTTTTTGCATAAATCTGTTAATCAACCTCGGTACTGATCAAAACGACCAAATGTTTACAAAAATATCATAAAGTTTATAAGTGATGTCACTGATTTGGGGAAAAAACTCACAAAATGACTGATTTTAGTATAGAAGTGATTGTGGACTGGATTTTTTTTACCTTTTTCACAGTCTTGGGCAGCTCAAAGGTTATTGAAAACATTGACTTTGATGCATTTTTAGTTTTTGTGAAGCATCAAATTTTATTTTTTCCCCCTAATTAGTTTTTTGTGGCTTTTTGCCCCATTGACTTCCATTATAACAACATTTTTTGATTGCAAAGCCATGACATAATATAATCATGCATTCTTGATTGTGCTTTGTGGCACCATTAACCATTTAGTACACCTGTGTCCCCACAAAGATATAAATACCAGTATTTTCATGACCTTGTGGGGACATTTTGATGTCCCCATGAGGAAACAAGCCTATAAATCAAACAGAATGATGTTTCTCAAAAATTTGAAGTAGGAGAAAGGTTTCTGTGATGGTTGGTGAAAAAACAGTTTTTACAGTACAAAAACCATTACATCTATGTAATGTCCCCACAAAACGTGGAAACCGGAATGTGTGTCTGTATGTGTGTTTGTTTGTGCGTGCGTGTGTGTGTTAAATTATTAGCAGACAAGGTTTTAGGTTTTTTATGTTTAATATGGATGGATGTGTTTTATTAATGTAATGTGGCTGTCCAAACATGAAACAAGGCTGGATCTAAATACTGATATAAACTTATAAATAAAAAAGAACAAGATAATCCCAAAACATGAAAACCATGGCGTGGCATAACATGACATGAAGACAGCACAAACTACCAAACACATTCAACAACTGACAAGAGACATTGTTTGAGATTGGCCTTGCCTGATATTTAGACAAGAGTAGGCAGCTGCAGTGAGGGAAGGAGTGAAAAAACAGCCTTTAAGTCAGACACTTCACCAATCTCGCGGTCCAGTCAACCACAAACGTCAGCCAAGGCGGAGATCACATTTGTGTACTTAATCACAGATTAAATAGATGCAACCGAAATACCAATAAATGCACTTACATAAAGATGTTACTAAGGAGAATCAACAAGGGGGAACTGTCCATTACTGGAAAATGCTACTTAGTAAATGTTGGGATGTATAAATCTAAGTCTCTTTGCCATCGCAAGAGTTGGCACATGTCAGCATGACATCAGAGCAAGTCAAACATTAATTTTCTAACCAGCATGCTTCTCTCTGCGTTCACCAGTGATCGATTCCACGCAGAATTAGCTCATCTTAAACAAACCTTAAACAGAACATTTAATAAATATTAAATAATAAATGAATAAACTATTTTTATCATGAACACTTCAAATGCATGGTAAATTGTATTACAGTTTTTTACGATTGCTTACACACTATAATTAAAATTTTCCCACAATTAGCAAAACCTAACACTCAAGGAGCAAAACACAAGGCTGGATTTGCACAACTTTAAGCACATTGTCAGCTTCACACTATTTTCAAAACATTACACACAGTGATTTGCAAAACACTAAACACACTTGTATACATTAGACACAGAAGTCTATCAGGATGTCACTTCTTTGCAATTCCAAAGCACTGACTGTTAAATGACCACACTTATGAGCCAATCTGTTAAACACAGCCATCAGGTGCACAAACACACTGTTGCTAAATTGTACACACACCAATCAGGTTTAAGCACTATAAAAATGCAGCAGGTCCTGCATGAATTCATATGTATTGATGAGACAGGGTTCAAAATCACAAAAGGAGAGGCAGAAATATCATTGGCCACCGGGCTATAATCAATGTCCCAGGGCAAAGTGAAAGTATTTCACAGCATGCGGTTCTCCTCCATCATGCCAAAATGGGCCCTTAGAACACACCTTACATTTTCTCATTTTTGGACCGATTGCACCACATTGTCACAGCAGGTATGAAATGCACCAGATACAATACACTGTCATCTGGGACAATGTGTCATTCCACCGCTCTGCTTTGGTCCAGAACTGGTTTCAACACCATCCACAGTTGACAGTACTATACCTTCCACCATACTCTCCGTTTCAAAACCATATCAAAGAGTTTTTCTCTGCATGGCGGTGGAAGGTTTACGATCTCCAGGCTCAGATACCCTTCATTCAGGCCATGGAGGACGCCTGTGACCAAATCGACACTGTAGTTGTGCAATGATGGATTCAACATTCAAGACGGTTCTTCCTGCGTTGTCTTGCTAATGAGGATATTGCTTGTGATGTAGATGAAATTCTCTGGCCAGGTCCAGTTAGGCAAAGAGAGAATGTATAGTATCCCTGCTGAAAAAAACAGCATAGACCAGCAACATTCCCATGCTGGTCCATGCTGGTTTGGTGCTGGTTTAGCTGGTGATCACCACCATACCAACACCAAAACACAATTTGCTGGTATGCTGGTTTTTCCAGCAGGGATGACCGTAGTATTTTCTTTACAATATTGTCAGTTTTTTTTCCAGATAATTTTTTATGTTTGTTGTTGTTGTTATTTACTGTACTTGTAACCTGTACTGGATACAGTATTTTATATTTTTTTCTGTTGTTTGCTGAGCTAACAGTGTTATGCACACTACTGTAGTGGCATGACAACTGGGACATGTCTTGCTGTGATTCTCCATGTTTGACTGATTTGGGTATGAAGAGAAATCAGTTATATTTAGTTGCACTTTCTCTTTGAACTACATTTGTAGTACTCTTATCAATAAGAATTAGACTTGCTAAAAGTGTTTTAGGTTAGCAGCAGCAGTGTGTAACTGGTTAAAAAAAAATGAATTCTTGCGAAATGTGTGTGTTTCTTATGGTAACAAAATATTGTTTTTATAAAGTTGTGTATAGTTTTGACAAAAGTGTTCCATTTTGCAAATGATCTGAAATGTTGTGCTACTTTGGTGAAGGGTTGTGTTAATTGTGTGTAGTGTTTTGACAACCCGGGCCCTGTTTTCAAAATTGTGCTTAAGCAATCGTAAAAAACTGTAATATTCTTAAAAAAAATACGTTGAAACGTTGAAGTATTAGTTAAAATGTCCAGTTCATGATTATCTGTCACTACACACAAACAGAGGCGTGCCCCCTCAGTTTTTTGAGCCAAATGTATTTTGCATGCAACCTCAAAATCAAAGAAGCATCCATTAATCTGTTACTTTCTTTTAATCTGTTTAAAATGCCCAAATTATAAATTTTCTGCTGCATCCTTGTCACTTTTCAGAAATGTTTGCGTTTTGATTGTGTTATGTGGGATTTTTATGTTGTTTTATTAATCAGTATGTTATGTTATAATTGATATGTGCCATTATGATCTCGTGCTGAGATATGTGAGTAAATGTTTGTGAGAGTGGAAAGTTACCAGCGTTTGTATGTGTGTAAGAAGCTGCAAGGAGGATTAGCGAGGAATTTACATCTGGAAATTGATCAAGATAAGAGAGAGGCCTGAGGGGAAAAAGTATTTAACCATGTTATGAACCAATGCTTTAATATTCACAGGATAAAATATGCCATGTATTTCTTACTTAATCAGTATTAATCATTGAATAATTGATGTAATAAATATAAGATGTTGTCTTTGATAAATTTGTATTAACCAATGAAATGAAGGTTGCATACAGAATAACTTAATGGGGGCAGGGCAGCTCAACCTTGAAGAACAGAATCTCCTGTGTGTGTGTGTGTGTGTGTCTGTGTGTGTGTGTGTGTGTTTTCTTTCCTAACAGATGGTTTTTAATAATGATTAAAGTGTTTGCTTAGAAGTAGTATTGCAGTAAAAGATTTAATATGTGTTTATCTATCTAAAGAAGTTAATGTGTGCCTTATTCATATAACCAATTTTACAAATAATGAAATGATGTCATGATATTGAAATATGTTTTACATAATAATCACTTTCATCTTACAGCTTATGTTTTTTATAAATGAATGTTTTATTAATGATTTGTTTTTAAGAAAGCATTATAACATGCTATTCAAAGTGGAGGAGTACTGGAGAGGAACTGCAGGGCTCCCAGGGATGAGAGGAGAACAGTTTGTTTTTCTTTGTCTATGTGTGTCCATCTTTGCCTACAGGCTAAAATTGGGTGTGGTGATGGAGTCAGATGGACGAGGGGAACGGCCTTTGTGGGTGGAGATTTTCTGAAGAAAGATCGACGTCACATATTTTATAAATAAGCATGTTACTTCCTGAGCTGGTTGTTCGCTACTTGAGAGGACCCAGCGCTGTTAAACTTTTTCAATCTGATCAATAAATATTTGAACTTAGATATTTGTATCTTGTGCCTTTCCTCTAAATTATGAACATGCAAATGGACGCCTTAAAGTCCAACAATTGGTGACCGCCGACGTTTTGTGGAGGGAAAGGAGAGAGTGAGAGGAAGGAGGGTTTCACATTGAAGAAACCAGAGTAAGGGAGGGCTCCATTTCAACACAAAAGACCGGTCTTCTAAAATAAAGGTAAGCAGAAACCTGTTATATCAAATTCTGCTATTGGACATATACCAAATTACTTGTGTTGAAAAGGAGATCCAAACTGAAAGTAATAATTGAATAAAAGATCAGATTGAAAAACTTAAAATATATATATATATAAGGTTAATAGAAAGAGAGAGACGGGTTGAATGGTCCCTCGGGTTTGAGTCCCGTAAAGGTAAATTGTGGTTGGAGTCCATTAATGTATTAGACATTATGAAGTACCAGCAGGGTTGAATGGTCCCTTGGGTGAAAACCCCATAAAGGTAAATTGTGGTTGGAGTCCATTAATGTATTAGACATTATAAAGTACCAAGTGGGTTAAAGTCCCTCGGATGAGAGTTCCGTAAATTATAATTTTAATCCGGATATTATTTAATCGCTTTCAACTTTCGCTAAAAAGACGGGTCAGTAGTCGCGCGGGTGAAACCCCTGAAAACTACTGGTGTATATATTCTTTTGCTAGATAGGAGTGACGTTTTGTGTTTTTTTTTTTTTTTTAAATTCTGAATGCTTGTAAATTGTGTGAAAATGGCTAAATTCCAGAAAGAATGTGATGAGTATGAGTGTCCACCAGTGTATGTGTATTTGCAAAAGATTGTGAGGCTTAGGATGGTCCGAACAGATCGAAATGATTTTGTATATAGAGAAAAGACAAAAAGAGGTTGCATTAGCGTGGAACACGTTGAGAGAAGAAAACTGTTGGGAGGCAGAGGAGAAAAAGAGAGTTCCTCTCACGCCTATTATTTTTGCCATGGAACATAGACTGGTAAACAAAAATTAAGATTGTAAAAGCAGAAGGAAAAAGTGGTTTGGTAAAGGACCAAATGTGACAAGCTTAGAGAAAGAGTTGAGAATTAAGACGAGATTAGCTCTGGTTGCTGCTGCCATGCAGGCTATTAAATCAAATAGAAAAGGGGAAGTTTGCAGTGGTGCAGCTGCAAAGCAAAAGGAAGTTAAACAAGGAAACAGTCAGCCAGACTAAAGTGTGACACCTACGGCTCCTCCTCCAGTTCCAACCCCAGTGAAATCGATCTACCCCTCCTTGCACACACCTCCTCTTTATGAGAAAGCCAAAGCCCAAATGAAACAGCCTGTTTTTCAAATCAATAGCGGTGAATTAAATGTAGATGTAGATTTTATTTGTGTGAAAATGTAGTGTGTCTGTGATATAATGAGTCTGTTAAAACCATAAATGGGATTAAGCAAAATCTAGCAGAAAGACAGAGGCGAAGCTTTGAAAGAAAAACAACAAATTAAAGAAAAGAGTAGAGACCAAGTTATTAAAGGTGGAAATAAAGATCAAAAATAAAAAAGGACAGAAAATTATTAAAAGGTGAATGACATAGATAAATTATACAAAAAGATTTAACAAAATGAAGAGGAGTCTTCATCTGATGATGGAAGGTGGTCACAAGATAAATTTTATTTTAAATTGAAAGGCAATATTTTGCAATGGGTTAAGTAAACCTTGAAGGGCTGAAAGCTCTCATCCTTTGACATTCAAGAAAGTGAATAAAAGCTGGCAAGAAACAGACAATGAAACACTGTGTGTGACATCAAAGTGTTGGAGTTGCAAAGAGAGGAGTAACTCATAAACTGGACTGAAAGCACATTCTATTTGAATGGGACTATACTTGAACTCAAGCAGTGAAGGGGGCACTGCATATGGTCAGAGACATTTACAAGGATGAAACACCAAAAAGACTGAGTGGAATCCAGAAAGAGACTAACAAAGACAATAATGTTCTTGGAGGCAAGAGAAACTGGACAATACTTCACTGGACACTGAACTTTTTCATCTTCATACGAGCCTTTGAGTGAAAAAGGGGAAAGAGTAAACAGCCGTTCAATGCTTAGTAAAGACCTTGTTACTATAGGGACACAGACAATCTTTATGAGAAAATCAGCTAGACACATTTAAAGGCTGATCAAGAACTTTGTTGTTAGGTGTGACTACCTGTTCTGAAATCAAATCAGACTCCTATTAATCTGACAGGAAGAAATGCATAATTGAATTTGGTATCTACAGAGGAAGTCAGAACTCCAATGATGGTATTAAGCTAAAAAGCAAATATAAATGGCATAGAACAGCTATGGCAGAAAGGAAATTAAAAAAAATAAAAAAGAGAACACCATAGAACACAATAAAAGGTAAACAAGAAAAGCTGTGAGAATAGAAAAATAACTGATTATTGTAATAAACTTTGTATTTAAGGAAATTGCCAGCCCAGACATCATATATGTGCATGAAGGTGTTCAAATGGGAGATCTAATCACTGAGGGTGAGCCAAATGATTGCATACCATTGATTGATATAAAAATTATTATTGTTATAATTAATTGTAATTGTTATACCATTGACTGAAAAAGCAAACAAATTGAGAGATGGTTTGTTTGCGGTACCACCGACAACTCCCCAACCAGTAATCATAATGTTTACAGATGGATGTTGTTTTAGAGCATCAGATGGTTCGCTAAAGGCAGGCTTTACAGTTGTTGAACAGGTTGAAAATTATTTTGTGACTAGAGTGAGTGGTAAATTGGAGGGTAAGCAGTCAGCACTGAGAGCTGAAATGACAGCTGTTATCAAAGCCTTGCACTACACTGGTGAAGAGAGGGTGACCATTTTTAGTGATTATGCATATGTGATTGGTGGAGTATATATGGCAGAGATGTGGATTTGTTACAACAACAGGCCGGCCTATAACACATGCTAGCGAAGCCTGATACATATTACAGGCTGTGAAGGTACCTAATGAAGTGGCTGTTGTCAACTGCCTAATAAACCACTTATATCCCCAACCATGGTTTCCCAAGACAAGGTTGGATATGACAAAATTGACAAACATGCACTGGAATTGACATATAGTTTCGGGGCTGCTTATCACCCCAATGCTAGAGTAAAGCTGAAATACTGAACCTGACTTTGACATTAAAACTTGACTTGACAAACTATGTGCACAGACAAAAATAACATGGCTTGACGCATTACCAATTGCATTAATGTCTATTCAATTTTCTGTTAACAGGATCACTGGTTTGACACCATTTGAATTGCTTACAGGTCGTCAGTTTCCGGGTCCGAGGAACGCCTTGGTGTAGGATCCAATCCTGCCACTAACTAATGTTGTTTATTTCTACAAACTAACTGCTATGATTGAACATTTTTCCTGCCAGGCTACCAAACAACGAAATTGTGAGAACGACCCAGCTGTTAAAAATGATGATTGGGTTTCTAACAGACACAGGTGTGGACCTGAGGACTCAGGTCCAAGAGAGGGAGAGTGTTGAAAGTGAAAGTGAATCAGCTGGAATACAGAGAGAACAAACAGGAGGTGAAACATCAGTGGTAACACTCACACAACACCAACAACAAAGTCAACAAACACACTGTAAAATTGTGCATAAAAAAGGTGACATTTTTTCCAGCCCAGTAACAGAACCCCTAGCACACTGTGTGAGCACAGATTGTGCCTACGGAGCAGGTATAGCCGTACAGTTCAAAGCAAAGTACGGTACACAAAAGGTTGTAAGTCAAAACAAACACAGGTGAATGTGCAGTTACCCACGAGGACGACGGCAGATTGATTTTTTCATTTAATAATAAAACAAAATTGTACTGATTTACCAACATATGAGAATTTTACCTACAGCCTCAGATGTATGAGAGAGTGGTGTGAGAAAGAAAACATAACAAGTGTATCTACTCCCCGGCTGGGGTGTGGCTTAGATAAATTGGATTTCCACAAAGTGCTGGAAATCCTGACAGAAGTGTTTAGAGACCTGAATATCACAATTACCATATATTCATTATAACCTGGGTAACTACATACCATATTGACCTTTGAATTTTGATCTTTGAATTTCTTAAGTTTCTTATACAATTCTACAGTATTAATTTCATATTTCATTTTTTCTTTTCCTTTTTGAATTTACGATTGTTATTTGAGTATTAGCCAATAGGCATAAGTGTATTTTTTCCACAGAGATGAAGCTACTGTATATGGAAATTGGAAGGTTCTGTGGGCCCTAGGAGTTATAACTGCAATTATAATCACCATAATATTTAGCATAAACAATGGAGGTAATTTGAAAATTGACAAAAGGTCCAAGATAACACCACAAGATCAGTGCTTAAAGAGATATGGGGGAATTGAATTGAATTACACAAAAAAATTCAACGATATCATACACCTTTGATTTATGCAGTGTGATAGATTGTGGAGGGCAATAGTAACCTCTATAGTAGTGTCCATTGGTGTATTTGTGGCTATCCTGGTCACTTGTGGATGTTGTTGAATCCCCTGTCTCAGATCCCTGTGTAATAGGCTGATAGTGTCTGCAATAGAGAAAAAAGAAAATCCACCCCGATACAGCATGCCGCTATTAGGCCTACAGAACCTGGATGAGGATGAAGAGGAAAATATGTGACCTCTTTCAGAGGTCAAGAGAGGGAATTGTGGGATTTTTATGTTGTTTTATTAATCAGTATGTTATGTTATAATTGATATGTGCCATTATGATCTCGTGCTGAGATATGTGAGTAAATGTTTGTGAGAGTGGAAAGTTACCAGCGTTTGTATGTGTGTAAGAAGCTGCAAGGAGGATTAGCGAGGAATTTACATCTGGAAATTGATCAAGATAAGAGAGAGGCCTGAGGGGGAAAAGTATTTAACCATGTTATGAACCAATGCTTTAATATTCACAGGATAAAATATGCCATGTATTTCTTACTTAATCAGTATTAATCATTGAATAATTGATGTAATAACTATAAGATGTTGTCTTTGATAAATTTGTATTAACCAATGAAATGAAGGTTGCATACAGAATAACTTAATGGGGGCAGGGCAGCTCAACCTTGAAGAACAGAATCTTCTGTGTGTGTGTCTGTGTGTGTCTGTGTGTGTGTGTGTGTGTGTGTGTTTTCTTTCCTAACAGATGGTTTTTAATAATGATTAAAGTGTTTGCTTAGAAGTAGTATTGCAGTAAAAGATTTAATATGTGTTTATCTATCTAAAGAAGTTAATGTGTGCCTTATTCATATAACCAATTTTACAAATAATGAAATGATGTCATGATATTGAAATATGTTTTACATAATAATCACTTTCATCTTACAGCTTATGTTTTTTATAAATGAATGTTTTATTAATGATTTGTTTTTAAGAAAGCATTATAACATGCTATTCAAAGTGGAGGAGTACTGGAGAGGAACTGCAGGGCTCCCAGGGATGAGAGGAGAACAGTTTGTTTTTCTTTGTCTATGTGTGTCCATCTTTGCCTACAGGCTAAAATTGGGTGTGGTGATGGAGTCAGATGGACGAGGGGAACGGCCTTTGTGGGTGGAGATTTTCTGAAGAAAGATCGACGTCACATATTTTATAAATAAGCATGTTACTTCCTGAGCTGGTTGTTCGCTACTTGAGAGGACCCAGCGCTGTTAAACTTTTTCAATCTGATCAATAAATATTTGAACTTAGATATTTGTATCTTGTGCCTTTCCTCTAAATTATGAACATGCAAATGGACGCCTTAAAGTCCAACAGTTACATTACTTTATTATGGCGGCAGGCGCTGCAGTCAGCGCAGCCGCAGACGTCAGCGTCTGAGCGCACTCACGAGCTTTGCTGTTGCTGCTGCATTTTGCTATCTAAGGAATTAAAACGTGTAAGAAACGCTAACAACATTTCCAAACCCCAGTACGGTAATGTGCAGTTAACCTCCTCTGTGTGGAAAATGTATGGTTTAAAATGTGACCGTCTCTACTAGAAATTAGTAGAGATTTCTAGATTCATCTTCTTGGCACAATGCCAAAGTTCGCCAGAGTTCACGGGGGCATGGAATCACACATGCTCACATATAAGGTAAAATTTTATGCAAAAATCCGTTCCTCTAATAATTTTATCTAAACATATTTTTTAAAATCATTATTGAACATTAAAATCAATCATGTGGCTATAGCTTATGTCATTTTCTTTGTTTGTATACTTTATGGATTTAAAATTACATAAATTTCATAGGATAATGCAGTTGTTGTGCAAAATGCATAAATGACACAATTAAACAAGTCATTAAACAAAACGTAAATAAACAAAACATGCCGTTTCAGATGTAAATATGATGCCAATATGTCATTAATCCGATTGAATAATATTTGATATAAAAGTTAGTCAACAATTTTATTTTGAAGGTTGTTGCATTAAGGCAGAGGCGCTCAGAATGTTAGAAATGTAAGTGCCATGGAAAAGACTGAAAGCTCTATAATATAATTCATTCGATGTATGTGTTTGCACAAATTTCTGTGAGCTTTGCACACTGTGCCCCCTTAAAAAAAATTGGTGCATGACGCCCCTGCACACATACACCCCCTTCTTTCACAATAAAAACGGCTAGTTTGTACGGGTGCGTGTTGCGCGACGTGTAAGATAAACACAGAGTTACAGGAGGACTGGGAAAGTACACAAACAGAGACGAATCAAGACAAATATGAAATTGAACGTGAAATTGAATGATCTTACCCAAGCAGCTCAAAAAAAAGAGAAAAAACGTTAATGGGGCTTTGGTGAGTCAACTGCCTAATTCTGCTAGTAATAGCCATAGCCCTACACTGATAAAAAATATTTTTTTTGGTGAAGTAAATAACGTTACTACAGAAAATAACTTATTAAACCATTATGTTAGGGATGTTTTCCTCCACTATGGGGTGCTGTTGAGTCTTAATTTAGCCACAACTTTCTCTGTTTCAGCAAATTGAATGATTTTTTGTGACAAATCTTATTTTGACACATATTTTGGGAAAATGCTTTTCATTTGTCAAAAACTCAACAATATCACTATGTTTGTTTTTTTTGCATAAATCTGTTAATCAAAGCCTGATCAAACCTGCTAAATGTTTAAGAAAAAAATCCAGGTTTTTACTCTTTAATTGCCAATGAGTTTTTAAAAAACTCACAGAAAACTGATTTGGGAAAAAACACACACATTCTGGTTTCCATGTTTTGTGGGGACATGCCATAGACGTAATGGTTTTTATACTGTACAAACTGTATATTCTATTCCCTTCCCTTAACCCAAACCATCACAGAAAAAAATTGTGCCACTTCAAATTTATAAGCTTGTTTCCATATTGGGACCTCAAAATGTCCCCACAAGGTCAACAAAATACTGGTATTCCTATCTTTGAGGGGACAATTACCCCATTGACTTATTCTCTATTGGGTTTTATTGTGACTGTTAGTTTGTTTAGTGCTACACTTTGTGTGTTCTCTGCTTTCTATCTTCATTTTGGAGTAACAAAAAATTTTGTTCTCTTTTAAAGATCGGATAGGGGGCCCCATACATACCTTTGCCTTGGGCCCCCAATTTGCTAAATCCACCACTGACCATGCATAAACATAATTTACTTAAATATACACACATGTACATACATGTTTCTCACATATAACTGTAGCACAGTTTTTGCTGAATACAGTGTTATGTGATATTAGCCAATAATATGTTTTAAGCAACTGAAAAAAGACCAAATGTAAGAGCATGTCAAAACCTCTTCCACACTCTAAAAACTCCTGGGTTATTTCTTCAACCCATATTCTGGGTTATTTGTGTTGGGTTAAAATTATGGGTTATTTTTTCAGAGAGTAACCATTTTCTGGGTTATAGGGCTAATATTTTGACCCAATTCCTGGGTTGTTTGGGTTTCTGGGTTATTTTTCAAAGGTTAACCCATGTTCTGGGTTAACGCCCCGCCCCCCGCTGTTCTGGAATTTTCTCACAACAGTCGATTGAAATAACTGCCACCGGAGTTCGCGGCGCGCTCGATCCGTTTTGGCCTGGGCTTCTTCGTTGTGTATTCAAGGTAAGCAAGTATTTTAAGTGTCAATGTAACGTAAACTTTCTGTGTCCATGTCCCCGTTGCTTATCTCATTGTTATAATACCGGTAAAAATACGATAAGTACAGGGCAGCTATGACTTCGTGCGACGTTAAGGGGGTTAAGGGGGAACACCGGACGGGGAACACCGGACGAGAAGCGCCGCGCCGTATATAAGACCACTCGAGGTATCCCGCACTTTCTCAGATTATGGCTAGCAATTGTTATGTTTAAGGACATTATGGAATTAAGATATACCAGTACTATGTTATGATTGTACTGTATAATTAAATACAATCGTTGCTGAGTCTGCAGTCTGAACACTTTACCTCAGAGCGTCCGTAAACTGAATGAATTTAGGATATCACCTGAAAATCCAATATCAACCAATTTTCATGAAAGTAGCTCATTTCTGTAAATGAATGTAAAATTTAATGTACATTACAGCACATGGTGAAGTCTGTATATACATTAACGACGAATTTGAGACAAATAAGTGTAAATTTAAAACTATGTACATGGCGCTCGGCGCCGCAGACAGACGCAAAATGGCGCCGCCGGTACACACACATACTGTACCCTGTCTCTTCGTTCCCTAGCTCCCGAGGTCGTGAATCAGTTTATCATGTACACAGGTTCGGGCACTGGTAAGGACTTTAGCTCACTTGACATTGGGACACTGTTCACTTATTATCCTGTGATGTGGCTGCTTAAGCGTGTTGTGATCACTCACAGCTGTTACTCATCAACAACCGGCAAAACCAACCGTTGCGTTGCTTTGAGTTATGTTTACCAGCTGCACCATGCTTATAATATTATACAGTGCTCTACTGGCTGAAGTAGTGAGATTTAAAGAAGCAGGTCAAGTCTTCAAATTGTTGCTAACCTCTATATGTTTTCTCCAGGTCTGTTTAAATGGACAGCTTTGTCACTGATAAGCTAACTGAGTGGCGGCTGTTTGAGCTGACAGAGACATTTTTGAGGTGAGCTTTTTACTCTTATTGCCCTCATATCATCTCTCTATACCTAAACATTTTAAACATTTTTCTTTAAAGGAAAACTACACCGTTTTTCAATATTTTACTATGTTTTTACATCAACTTAGACAAAATAATACATCCCTGTCTTTTTAATGCGTGCAGTACATCGTGTACAGCATGTCGTGAATGTGTTAGCATTTAGTCTAGCCCCATTCATTCCTTAGGATCCAAACAGGAATGAATTTAGAAGCAACAAAACACTTCCATGTTTTCCCTATTTAAAGACTGTTACATGAGTATTTACACGAGTATGGTGGCACAAAATAAGAGGTGACGATATTTTAAGCGGATTAAAAAATGAGAACTATATTGTATGGCAGAAGAGCACTTAGTTTGTAGCACTTTGACCTCTGGTGCAGTAACATCACTCCTGTGAACTCTCTCATCTTTTTCAAAATCAGTGTGATGAGTGATGATGTTACTGCACCAGAGGTCAAAGTGCTGCAAACTAAGTGATCTTCCGCCATACAATATAGTTCTCATTTTTATCAGCTTAAAAAATTATTTAGTGCCACTAGATTTACTGGTGTAACTACTCATGTAACAGTCTTTAAATAGGGAACACATGGAAGTGCTTGGTGGCTTCTAAATTCACCCCTGTTTGGATCCTAAGGAATGAATGGGGCTAGACTAAATGCATTAATAACGCGCTGTACAAAGATGAACTGCATGCATAGAAAAAAAGGATGTATTATTTCGTCTAAGTTAAGGTAAGAACATAGTAAAATATTGAAATACTTTTTATTTAATAGGGCTTAAAGGGATAGTTCACCCAAAAATGAAAATTCTGTCATCATTTACAGGCCATCTACAGGGTTGAGAAGAAGACTATCCGGCATTCCACTGAAGAGTCCCTGACAGCGTTCATACACCAAATGTCTGTAAGTACAATGGACCAGTTTCTCAGCACTACTCTGAGAGAGAATATTCTTAATTCTATAACTATACTGTTCATGTGAAAGAAGGCTATACAAGGGACATGTTTCATGTGGAAGCTAAAGGGTGAATCCTGGTTTAAAAAACAACTTCAAGGTTCCTCGCAGTTGTATTTCAGTTTTGGGCGATGCCATCTAGGGTAGCAATCTGACTAAAAAGTTAAGTTAAAGATGTTAAGTTTTATTACTCAGTGGTTCTCAACCCACATTTTCTTGTACCCACTCAAAATGAAGACACCAATTAAGAACCACAGCTCATTTGGCTTCCTTGTACAGTTAGTATCAGCATTATAACACAAACTGGTAGTCTATTATCTTGCTTACAATTTACGTTCTACACAATATTCACTTTATATCTTTCTGTCTCTGTCTGTTTTAGGTTGGAACAAATATGGTGGAATACAGTGGCGGCTCGTGACTGCTCATCAGAGGATGCGCTAATTCAAAATAAGTGTTCAGATTGTCACGTGTGTGGTTCCCTTTTCCAAAATATGTGTCCTGCGTGTCGAGAGATCCTGTGTGCATCACGTGTTTTGTCAAAATAAGTGCCTGCTGCACACGCGTCAAAACCGTTTATGATAAAAGAGACGCTCATGTTTCTAAAATACACGCCAGACACTTCCTTAACAGTAAACTCTTACTACGCATGAGATTATGCGAGTATCTGGCAAACGCGAGCATCTCTTTTATCATAAACCCTTTAAGCGCGTCTGCAGCAGGAACTTATTTTGACATGACACGTGATGCACACAGGATCTCTCAATGGGCAGAACACATATTTTAAAATTACAAACCACACACATGACAAGCTACATACATGTTGTGACGAACTTTGCATCGAGCGTCCTCGAATAAAGAAGTCACCGGCTGTCACTGGTGGAATACCTTCAGCAATCCCAGCCGTTCCCCTCTGGGAGATCTCAAGCTGCACACAACAAATGTTTGAAGACTTAAAGCCTCAAGTTCAATCCAATTATTGAATGTTGTCAAATGTTTGAGAGTTGTTTATTATTCTATTTTTCCTTTCTAATGTTATTACAGTGTGACCTAAAATAAATAGGTCCAAGTGTGCATTTTTATATAGAATTTAATTGAATCCAATAAAAATTTAAAACTGCTTGAAGTGTGTAAGTGTCTGAATTTTTCTTTTCTGAAATAAGGCATAGTTACACAATTTAGGTTATCTTTGACCTTTGGTTAAAAAGGATCTACTAATTTCTGGGTTTTTCCACCCAGATATTCGGGTTGTTCTTTTGACCCAGAAGTTGGGTTATATTAACTACAATTTTGGGTTATTTTAACCCAGAAGTTGGGTCAGGTATTTAACCCAGAAGTTGGGTCAAAAAGAATAACCCATTTTTCTGGGTTGAAATAACCCAGAAATTAGTTGGTCCCTTTTTAACCCAGGAGTTGGGTCAAAAATAACCCATTATGGGTTGTTTTTGACCCAGGAGTTTTTAGTGTGCACTGTCCCAAAATGGTCGGACCCCAGAGGGTTAATGTGCTCCAAAACTGGCGTCAAAAAGGAATGTGTGATTTGTTTCTCTGATGCCAGGACATCAATAAAATCATGAAGAGGACAAAGAAGCTGGTTTACTTTCTCCGAGACCGTGATGTCATTGTCTTTAGTTATAAGATGCCAGGTGCTTCTGTCTCCTGCTAGCACCTCACAGATGACCTGCTGCTGTTCCAAGAACCTGGAAACCATTTTAAATGTGGAGACCCATCTGTTGACCACATTGTGTATCAATGTTCAGGAATGTTCAGTTCTGCCTGCTTCTTTTGAAACTCACGTTTCCAGCTTCGAGAAAACCCTTGAGCCAGATATTGGCATGCTCTGATTGCAGATATTTAAGAATAAGACAACAGTTTAGTTTTATTTCCTCATGTCTTATGTCCTCTCTGCCTCTGGAAGGTTATTCCAGAGGCAAGGAGCATAATGGCTGAAAGCAGCATCACCATGTTATTTTGACTGAGGCTGTCACAGTCATCATGGCTCCCTCTCATGGCTGTCAGAGGCTTGCCATTCATATATATGCCTCTGGACTACAATACCCGTAATCCCTTGCACTAACTGGTTCATCACACCTGCATCCTGTTAACCATTATCCGGACTAAATAAGATCACTCAAATCTCATTCATGTTGCAAAGTATTGTTGATTGTCATCATACCAAGCATTAATCTTGTTTTCCAGTTTCTGTGGTCCTTTGTGTAACACCCGTGCCTGGATATTGTTTATGATTGTTTGCTGCCTGCCTTGACCTGATTTGACTGAGTTTGGATTACCTTTGATGTATGTTTGCCTGGTTTGTGACCCTTGCCGGTCTTTGGATGTGCTTAAAAATAAAAATGCATTTGGATCAAACCCGCTTCTCACAGAGGCATTAAAAGAAGAGAATCTATGGATTGTAGAGTCCTAATAGGTTCATGTGTTGTAAGCATTTTAGAAAGATAATCTGGAGCAATTTCATGCAATGCTTTGTAAACTAATAAATGATTTTTAAAAGTCAATAGGAAAACTAACAGGTAACCATTGTAACGACTTCAATACAGGTGTGATATGTTCTCTCTTTTCGTAGTTTTTTGTCAGCATTCAAGAAATGGTCTTACTTTTGCAATGTTCTTCAGATGGTAGAATGCAGTTTTGGTAATATTAGATGAGCTTCAAAATGAAAATCTGAATAAAAAAAGTTGGTTTCTTCCATTGCATTTTTGACCCAATAATCAAAACTTCTGTTTCACTGTATCTATGTTTAATTGTAAAAGATTTTGTTACATCTTATCATTTATATCGTGGATGCAGTTTATGTCAGGAACCAGTAAGGGGCATGTAGTGCATATTGTGATGAGAGATAGTAACAGGGCAAAACAGCATAAATAAACTCCAGTAATAGTCCAAATGACTGGGCTGTAGAGCAGTAGACTGGAGAAAAACAAAAGAAAGTCACAGGATCACAATGAGGACACAACTTATTTACAAAAAATTTAAAAAATGAGGTGCAGACAATGAACTAAACAAGCAACAATCAATGTCAATGAGAGGGGGGTCAGACACCGAAGCACGTTCTGTCCTGTCAAAACACTAGCCATGTGCTTCACACAAAACAAAAACACAACCCAATTAAATGACCCAATAGGCTCAACCCAGCATTTGGGCTGAAAAAATAACCCAGCATTTTATAGAATGTAGCCTGGCAAGTTGCCCATCTTCTATTCCAAATTTCATCAGCAATGTCTTCTCAACTGGAAATTGTAAAACAATTTTGACATAACTGTTAGAAATAATTCCCCTTTCTCCCCCGCTGGTTTAATATTTACATTGAATTTTATTCTATCTATATTTGATGGTTCTCATAACATTCTAACTTGGGAGCAATTTACGAATGTCCTTGTCTTCCCAGTTCTGTCAAATATAATACCTTGATAAAAGCCAATAGGTCTAACCTTACTAATTTAAGTGGTGGTGGTTCAAGCTCGTATGGTGCCCTGGGTGAATCTTACTTTCATACCCAACCCCTTCCAACACCCCACCTGCCATCAAAAAATTCAACGTTCTGCATATGTTTTAACTTTACAAAGACATGTGGAACAACAAAAATAAATAATAATTTCAAACAAAACAAGCACATCAAACAAGAACCACCCGAAAGGAATTGTTTCACTCAAAAATAAACAATACAGACTAAAATTTAATTTACGTTACTGTATTCTTGATGTAGAGTCAATAACAGTACATCACCATACAAAATCTGTTCAGTAGATCTACACATTGGTAATTCTGATGATAATGAGATGTTTTCCGTCTGACATGGTAACTTTGAAAAGCTTTGCCAGACAATGCCCTAAAATGTTTCAGAACAGCCCCTGAATGTGTATTAAAATGCATTAAATTAGTCTGACACCCTAAATACATTTGTTACACTGTAAATTGCACATTGGATTATGCAGTTTATCAAGCCTTCAGAATGTTTAAATTTAAGCATAAATACCCTGGTATACAACAAAAGATACATACAAGAAATCAACAACATATATGTCTTTTAAATTAGCCTTTATGTTTTTTTTTTTCTTTTTTGAACAGTTACCAAAAAATTTTCTGAATTTTATATAACTAACTATACAGTACACAAAGTATATACTGTAGCAGAAAATAAGCTTTCATTGTTATTACATATAGCTTTTAGGTTATATTAGAGCCCTAGAGAACAAATGTATTAGTGTAAACACAAAATAAAAATGCTTGTTTCTTCATCTACTGAAAACATAGCTTGAATTGCTTTTATCGACAGCAGTACATTTAATACATACATTTAATTGAAGCTTGGAAAACCACAAAACATATTACACAAAATGCAGCATGCATCCTTTAAATATTCAACTGGTAATTTACATTTTAAATCAATAGACTGTGCTGAAGGCAAATCTTGCTGAAAGCATTTAGATTCCGAGTTCTGTTGCCAATAAATGCCAGTAAAATAATCTTCACAGAGGTTTTTGCCTGTCTCATGGAAAAAGAAATGGCAAGGACATTTCATCACAATCCTGCAGACATTTGGTTTGATATTAATCTTGTTCCAAGGATCAATATGCTCTAAACACAAATTGCCCCGTGCTTTTAATCACTCTAAATGCAGCGAGTTGCTTAAAACCCAATTATGCTGGTGATGCATGTTTGTATAAAAGCTTCCTGTTGTTTCTGCCGATTTAAAGGCAAGTTTTTCAAAATTTGTGTTGTACACGTTTAAACACATTTATTGTACACTGAACTGCACTACAATCAGAAGGTCAGTCTATTATTTACACTTTGTAAAGAATTGGAACCTGACATAGACCAAACAGGTTTCTATGTGTCAATGCCAAAAACTCGTCTGTTTTTGGAGACAGTCAGGCAGCTCCCTTTGCCGCGTTGAAAACGCACGAAGAAGAACTAACTTACTAGCCGTAGTGGTTGTTGTTTTATGTTTTATTTGAAGCAAGAAGTAACTTATTAGAAGAAGATGAACTTATTAGAAGAAGTGAAATCAGATCGAATGGAGTACCCCACGTATTGTGTTATGTAAGATAGATCGCCCCTCTTTTCAGAAGGGAAAAGATGATTATGTTCAGACGTCATAAATCCAGGATAATATCGTGTGGCTTTTCCCAGATGGATTGCGCTGATGCAGGACAAATGTTTTAAAAGCGACGCCGAAGTTGCCTGCTTTCTCCTTGACAGGTTAAGTTAGCAATGGTATCATAATAAATGTAAGTGAAAACCATTGTTTAAAAGCTATAGCTATAAGATGAGCATAACCACCAACAAGAGTAAAGTTTTCCCGATGCCACTGTTAATGTAAGTTGACAGTGTACATATCAAGTGACCAATAATGATTACTTTTAGAATACATAAAGTGGACCTTAGGTTGTTATTCCTTCAGGGTAAATGTATTCGTTGCATAGTTTTAACAAAAACTCAAATGATGGCTATCAGTACTATGACAAGTTAAAAACTTATAAAATTACAAATTGCTTATCTACTTATTTAACCAAGTAGAGAAAATTCTTGATTCTCAAAATATATGCCTTTATAAACTACTTTTTTTATTACACGGCCCTCTGGAATGCTTGATTCTGATTGGTCAGTTGAGACATTTGCAGGTTCGTTCTTTTCAAATAATAACCGCTCCAAATTAATAACGCATAGCCGGTACTACTTGTATGATTAAAATCGCTCCGCGCCAATAAAGATTACTGTTTGGCACCATCTTGTGACAAACACTGGACAACCACAATTAAGAATGGAACAATTTGACATTAATTTTAACATGTACGAAAAAAACAAAACATTTAAACAGTGGATAGAAGAACGAACAACGACAAGACACAGAGAGCTTACTGAGACTGAACTTGATAAAAAAGAGCATGACAGCTACGAAGCCCACGCACAAAAAAATACAGAATGGGCATTAAAACTTCTCAAAGACTGGCTAAAAGAGAAAAAAATGGACACAGACAAGTATGAAGCAGAGGATCTTAATAAGGTATTAACATCATTTTATGCATCTGTGCAAAGTTTCGCGGAAGGATAAAAATGTTAATTTAAAACAAATATGCCAATAAAATGTTTCAAATTCATATTCATACCCAGATTTTTTTCTTATATGGCAAGTAGCCGTGTAATAAGCAGGATAATGTACAGGCAGCCGGTAGCTATCGCGAAATAAGCCCCTTCAGTGTGATACAAGACCATCCGCTTCGCGTCGGGTCCTGATCACACTGTCGGGGCTTATTTCCCGATAACTACCGTCTGCCTCTACATTATCCCTTACATAAACTACTCATCAATTATGTAGTTTATGATGGACTGTTGTAAACAAACAGTGACAATGCTACAAACACATTACACTTTTCATTTTGTCTGTCGTGTTCAAGATCATAATTGCATTAGATTTGATAGTTTTTTTGAGAACAAAATGTAGGATAACAGTACAATAAACTAATGTCATACAGGAGTATGTAAGTGTGTAATATAGCACTTCATTTCTTGATGGTGAAGTAAACAAGGATGCACAAATAAGAATTGAGAAGCACCCCATCGTTTAAATATACACTGAAAAGGAATGTAAAGGGAGAGTGTGTCCATAGTCCAGTTGGGGAGAGGGTGCCACCTACTGATGTTATGTCTGACACAGAAGCTTCGATGCTTGCTTCAAACTAGAAAAGACCTTGCAATGAACCACTGTTTCAGAGCTTGTCTCATTACATCTCTAGTCACGTGAAATACGACATCTGAAGCAAACACACTGGTTCATTCCTCTCCTGAACCACACAACTGCCTTGATAGCCAAATCCGGCTTTAACAGGTTTGAAACTTGGCGGCTTTTCTCCAAAGCTGGTGAATTTGTAAAAAAAAAAAAGAAATCACCCCACATCATTAAATGAATAGCCTATTATATTATAATTATTATAAAATATATAAAAATATATTATAATTATTATAAAATTATATTTCTGAATAAAAACCACAACATTTAATGAATACCCTCCTCCACATTGTCCAAGCCCTGTCCAGTTGCCCTTTGCCACATTACACAACATATTCTATATACATTTCCCAACACCTTTTTTTAAATACACAAAAGCTGCCAACTCTCACGCTTTTGCTGTGTGACGCACGGCGTTTTTGCCTGTTTTCACACGGACTCATGCCACACATCCAATTATTCACGCAAACAAATTCTGAGACTCGTTTGTTCCCTTTTCAAACTCCCCGTACTATGGCGTAGATGGCGCTTGTACCCCAAGATTAGCGACAGTAGAAGAGATACCCTGGGAAAAGTCTAATGATGAGAATTTGAGCTAAAACTACAGCTTGCGCCAGCGCAAACCATAATTTTGGCGTTTAACAACAACTGTCTGGATTTACTAAAGATGTGCAGTGAATAATTAGCGCTTAAAAGGTGTGGTCTAGTTATTTTTGCGACTGACCTTATGGCATGCATTTCTAATAGTTTTCCTTTCAGACGCAAAATTTATGGGGAAGATTATTTAAACAATTCAGACGCTCGTTTCCTCGAACGGATCGTCCTCGCAGAGTGAATCTTTGCCGAGTGAATCTTCGCCGATTGATTCTTTGCTGAGTAAATCTTCGCTGAGTGAATCTTCCCTGAGTGAATCTTCCCCTAGTGAATCACCAAGTGAATCCACCAGTGAATAATTTTCGAGTGGGTCATTTTCAAGTGAGTCATTTTCGAGTGGGTCATTTTCAAGTGAGTCATTTTCAAGTGAGGCATCTTGTAGTGATTCATTCATAATTCAGTGATTATGTGGAACTGTTTAAGGGCAGCAAATTTGCTATATCACATGAAACAGCTAAATTCTGTGAACTACCAGAGACAATTAAACTGATTGTGCCACTTGAATTACTTAAGACTTCGGAGCTTCTTGAACTCTACGATCTGTGTGAATCTTCTATGTTGGCTCTGGCTTTGTGCTGTGTTTTGTCTGTTTGTCGCACATCTGTTCTACAGGAGGTTACTCCAACTCATGACCACAAGTCCCCGAACACCATTTCACTGCTAAAAGATTCAAACCTGTGTCCTTTGCTGTCATGACTAGAAGGTCCGAACCTGAGCCAAGTAAACTCCCTGCCACAGTTGAATCACTCATTCCACCCAGGTCACGAGTCCACTTGCACTTTCTATTACGGCTGAAAAGTTTGAATTTGAGTCCCATGAGCTAGCTGCCCTGACCAAGTCTGCTGAACCTATGTTTCCTGAGGTTTTTGCCCAGACCATGGTCTCTGGTTCCGCCTGCGGCTCCGCCATGGCTCCCTGCTCAGCCGGCTCCACCATGGCTCCCTGCTCAGCCGGCTCCACCATGGCTCCCTGCTCAGCCGGCTCCTCCCTGGCTCCTTGCTCTGCCGGCTCCACCTTGGCCCCAGCCTACGTAGCTGGATCTTCCTTCATTGGACCTGGCCCTCCATCCCTCCCCTGTCCCGCCTCCGTTCCACCGCCCACCTGGACTTTTGTACTCTGTGTTTTATGGTAGGGCACCTGGAATCCGCCCCTTTGAGGGGGGGCTATGTAACATTGTGTCTCTGTAATCTTTGTTTACTTGTGCACCTGTGTTCCCATTGTGTTGATTAGTGTCTACGGCCCCTTGTTTATCACCAGGGTTAATCATTGTTCCTGTTTCGTCATTGGTTCTTGTCATACATACCCTGTTACCTCATTCTGTGTTTGTCAAGCATTGTGGTGTGTTAACCTTGTTTTGCCGTGTTTATTTGCATTTGTTTGTCTTACCTTGTTGCTAATGGAATAAACTGCACTTGGATCCACACCTCGCCTTGTTGTTTTGCCTGTGACAAATATTTTGGATCTATGCATTTAAAGTGACAGTACACCAATTTTTGATGATGCTGTTTTTAATGTTAATCAAACCACAAACAAAGAAAATAAAAATGTGCTTGTCTTGACTAAATAAAATATGTAACTTTAATAAGAATCAATCTAATTTACACAGTAAAGACTATGCAGTATTATCTGATTACTTTATTCAGTTTCTGTACTGTACCTGAAAATTAAAGACCAGCCTGAAAACATGAAAAGTTTATTTCATTTCTATGTTTTAATATTTTATTTATTTGTGCTATTTCTTATAATTAGATTTTCTTTATTTCTGACCATTAACTTGTCTTTAACAATATTTGAAATTATTAGTAGTCATTTATAAAGGTTACGTGAGTTAAAAACAACAACCAGGCATTTTTTATTTTGTGTACATCATCGTCTACAATGTTTAAACCAAAGAGATATGGTGAAGATAGTAGTCATGAGATTAGTGATGATGACAGCTTGTAGGATGTCGTGCTATGAATAGTGTAAGTAGCAGACAGCATCTCTAGGTGCTCCTTTGAGAACCAGGACAAAAAAGTTATGTGCACCCCTGGTAATAGTCTTACAATTCGATTCAGTATAGAGACTATCCATTTAACAAGTGTAAAATAGATAAGAAAGAGGTGTATTTTTTATGTACTGTTGTAAACAAAAACAAATGATTTGATGAAAAATCACTGCATAGTATTGAGATATACTAAAATACTGAAAATATTTAGTACAAAAAGGCATTGTTAGTCATGACGTGAGTTTCCGTAACCTTGCCAATGACAGCATTTGCCATATAGCACAACATGACATTTAAACTAAGATAAGTAGTTTGGTCTCTGTGGCTGCTGTGCAGTGATATGCATACACATTAGCTGTTTAACAGGTGTTTCAAATCATAGCTGTTATGTTGTGTATTTTGTGGGGTAGGGGAGTTGTCATACTTTGTCCTTGTGCTTTTGTTTTGTGGATTTTTTCCCTTTGGAGTTATCCCTCATTTCCTTAAGAAGTCCTTGTGTATTTATGGGATGGTTAGTTTCAGTTCTTGATTCTGACTGGTCAAAAGCTTTGCTTTATTTACAATGACCGCTGCACCCAATGATTCTTTGTACCACTGCACAGAAGCCTTTAACAGTCTAAACATAAGTTAAACATTCTGTTGCTGCAGTCAGTCAGGAACTATTTTACCCACTATTTTTACGAGAAGGAAAAAAGGCATTAAAGGTGGTTTTACTTTATGCAAGTTGGGTTGATACAAATTTATTTACTATATTAAAGCAATAATGTACTCAAGCTTAGTACTTTATCATGTAAAAGGTCGTAATATAGTCCATTTTGTACGTGCAGGGGCGGAGTGGCAATCGGGAAAATCTGGACTTTTCCTAGTGGGCCGGTAGTGTTTTGAGGCCGCGAGTGCTGGTCTGATAATAGTTATACATTGCGAGTTACATAGCAACCCCATCTGGCGGCCTGATATGTGTCTGCTTCCCGCTGGTCAAACTGCAGCCTCTTTGCTCAACACAATATATAAAAGTGCATTTTGCAAAGTTGCAAAACAAGATAACTCAGTTTTTAACATTTTTTGTCAAAACATGTTTATTATTATGTATTCATGTTATTATTTTGTTTTATGGTGCTACTTAGCTGTATTTTTTAAGTTATGAAGGTTGAAATCAAAACAAACCAACTGCAGTTGAATTGAACCCTAAAAAATGAATAAATGCTTGAGCAGTGAACTAGTCTCTGCAACTTTGTTCATCACTGTGTCATTGACCGCGTTTACATGCACCCTAATAATGCGATTATAATGGGATTTTGTCAATACTGCGATTATACTTTACCTCATGTAAACGCAATAATTCGATAAAAATAATGCGATTAAGCTCATAATCGCAATAAGTAAAGTCGCATTAAAAGAGGTGGCGTACGCCGTTTATAATCGCAGTATGCGTCCATGTAAACGCTTTAATCGCATTTATACCGCACTAATTAAGTGCACATGTGTTTTAGTCACGCACCTTAAGCACAAATTCGTTTTAATCTTGACATTAGGAAGTTTTACATGAACTCTGCCAACACGACTCGCTGTCAGCAGTCTGCCTTCATTCAGAAACAGCTCAAATAACACGACAGCAGTGTATAAAACCTTTAAATGACATAACGATAATTATAACGATAAATATATTAGTGACCACATCATAATAATAACTTCATGCTAATTCGATAAAACGAGCGCGGCATTACCTAATATTGGATATTTCTTGTAATAAAAACTTTTTTGCAATTGTTTACATGTCACTGAATATGTACATATGCTGTTCTTGTTGCATTTACACAGCGGGAAACCAGCAGATGTCCTCAACTGAATGAATGTAGTAGTTTGTGTAATAATATCATACCTTTTGGCGTAGTCAGTGTGGTAGAAAAATTTCACAGCATCAGCGCTGGATACCTGAGGTAATTTTATGTTATAAACCTCAGCAATGAATGAGCTTTCTGCTGCATTTTAAGTGCGCGTGCACTTCAAGTTCAAATAGATTTGATTGGCTGTCAATGGTTTATCATTCATCATGTGCCAAAATCGCTATCGTTATAGTTGTTGTGTGAGCTCTGCTATTATCTTTAATATAAAACGATTTTTAAAACTATATTTTTATATCATGTGAACGCCCTTTACAGGCACTGTCATATTTATATCTTCATCATGGCACCGGATAATGAAATACATCTATAACAACGTGTTTGTCATTTAACGTAAGTAAATTAAAACAGTGGACCATATATGTGAGTTCATCATTTGTGCTCTGCATTGAACTTTGTGTGAATAATCCGAAAATAAAAACTGCATGTAAACCGGAGTGAAGAGGTTAGCTCCAGTCATGTAAACATCTTACTGCGATTAAGACCTTACTCGCATTATTGGAAATAATCGCATTTTTGGTGTGCATGTAAACGTGGTCATTGTCCAAAGACATGAGAATTTCTTTCTCAGTGCACATGAGCATGAATGCTTCATTGTTAGTCTGGGTTAAAGTGCTTCTGAGCCTGTTTTTTTTATTAAAGGAATAGTCTACCCTTTTGCCATATTAAACTATGTTATTATCTCAACTTAAACGAATTAATACATATCTATATTTTTTCAATGCGTGCACTGTACAGCGTGTCGTGAATGTGTTAGCATTTAGCCTAGACCCATTCATTCCTATGGTACCAAACAGGGAAGCCACCAAACACTTCCGTGTTTTCCCTATTTAAAGACTGTTACATGAGGAGTTATACCAGTAAGTATGGTGCCACAAAATTATTATTTTTTTTGGTACCATAGGCTAAATGCTAACACATTCACAATGTGCTGTACGATAGGTATGTATCAATTCGTCTAGGTTGAGGTAATAACATAGTTTAACTCTTTCCCCGCCATTGACGAGATTTCTCGTCAATTAAGAGAAAACGCTTCCCCGCCAATGACGAGATATTCCGTCTTTCCGCAATACCGCTATTATCCACCAGGTGGCGCCCTTCCGCAACTTTTTAAAACCGGAAGTATTTCCCTATGCCAAGCTGCTGCATGTCCGTGTCTGTTTTAAAGATCGCTCTGAATGGGATCTCTATGAAAAGTCCGTCATAAAAATGGAATTATTTCTGCTTTTTGCTCAAAATATGGTGTTTTTGCAAAAACCTACCCATATTCAAAAGCTGATTGCAAAAGAACCACTAAAGGTAGGATGAAACGGTTTTTTTTGTTTGAAAGCAGAGGGTCTGTTCTTTCATTTGGTATATTGTATGTTTATATATTTAAAGAAGAACATTTTCTGGAAGGCATTAAACTTTGGTGAAAATCATGAAAAACGCTGGCGCTGGCTGGCAACTTTTTTTAAAAACGCTGGCGGTGAAAGAGTTAATATGGCAAAAGGGTAGACCATTCCTTTAAAGTAACATTATGTAGGACTGTGGCCAAAACGGGTATTGCGATCACAAAACTTGTGGCTAAAACTGGTACTGCAACCACACAACTGGGGTCGGTTCTTCACAAGTCGCTTAATACATCCAAGATCAAATGAGACATCCAAGATGTTCAGATCTCGCTAATTATGTGTATGAAAAGGCAAAACATATCGATACTAGAAACACTGATCAGCCACTCTATGATTGGTCGGTTGTTCCAATGCCAAGAACACGCCCATTTTTAACCCCTGCAGTGTGCGAGCTATTGATGGAAGGTTGTGAACTTTTTATGACGCTGAATTTGTTAACCCAGTTAAAGCTACTTTTTTACATAAAATCACCTTACATAATCATGTAAAATATTCTATGAAAATATTATCTTGATATATTTACTATGCTTGTCAAAGACTGAAATTAATGATTGTAACTTTGATGCTCCTAAAGTGCTTTTAAAAACAGCTAAATGCTATTTTGCCTGATTGTAACAGCAACTTAAAAAGCAGAATAAAAAACACAGGTGGTAGTCCTGCATCTTCATGTAATGTGCTGGCAGGACTAAACTAAATTGTACAGATCATCTCTGGAGCAGTTGCTCTTTCTTAAACCTAAAGCCAATGCAACAATTTAATTGCTGATAAATAAAATTTGAATTGTAGTGTATTATACGCAGTGTTGGGAATGTTACTTTGAAAAAGTAATTAGTTATAGTTACTAATTACTTCTCACAAATAGTAACTGAGTTAGTAACTGCGTTACATTATTATAAAAGTAATTAATTACCAGGAAAAGTAATTACTGCGTTACTTAAAAAAAATTATAATATTTCAAATAACTTGAATGCCCCTTACAAAATTACATGACTTAAATGGATACTAAAGAGAAATCACTAATTTTGTGGCAGCATGTGACGATGTGAGGTGCTTTATTAGATCAGAATTACTTGCCACAGACGTGGAGAGACTTTTTCTTCATGGGCATAACTTGCACATTACACAAACATTCTTGCCTTTCACCTCAACAATGGAAAAGTAGTGCTTTATAGTTCGTGTTTGCGACCGCTACCTTTGAGCTTGTTGTACTTGCCATCACCCTGTCACCGGTGTTTTCAGAGTGATTGATTCGCGATGACCGGGCTGCATGTCAGTGCTTTGAGATGGGGCACAGCAGCAGCACCGCTGCTCGTTGAGAAGAGAAAACAACGCGTGTTTTCATGTCAGTCTACAAAAGTCTCCAACCACGTCAGAAAAGATCGCTTTTTTGCTCAGACTTTTTTACACTGCTCGCTCGGACTCGGACTGTGCGAGTGTGTGCGTGCCTGTTTGTAAACTCTGCCTCTGGTTGGCTAACGATGGAAACTAAGCCAATCATCATCAGCTATGTGGTTCTCCCACCCCCTCTAACATACACTCACCAATCATCATCAGTTATGTTTCTCCCAATACACACACACACACACACAAGAAAAAAACAGTGTTTGGCTGAGAGAGCGAGCATACGTGGGTAAAATCACTACAGTAGCCATGTTTCCATCCACATGTTTTTATCCGAATTAAGTGATATCAAATGAAAAATGCCTTATGGAAACAGTAAAATTCGATTGAATTTCATGAATATCAACTCAAAAGAAATACGTTCGATCTCATCGGATTTGATCTTGATCGATATCTGGCTTATGCGATAACCGCTGATGGAAACGTTATTTGCTGAATAAATAATGATTTGCGATTAAGGTTTAGGTCATTTTATGGTTGCAATCCACACAAAACAAAGAAGAAAAAGTTTTAGGTCCGCTCTGGTGGCACACATGGCGTGTGTCAACAAAGTCAGATGTAAGTGGACAAACGACGAGACGAGATTCATTTTAAATTTAATTTACCAGAGAAAATAACGGCTGTTTTAGAGCTGAAGATCTTTGCCCGAACCCGATGGGTTCGGTCGGATTCGGGCTTCATTTCTAACATTTTACACGGGCTCGTGCTCCGCCTTTGCATGGTAAATGAGCAGTCAAGTTCAATGCTGCTGGATGCCCTATCAGTAAGCGCAGGACCACGCTGAAGCCATTTATAGTGGATTTAATAATTTCCTCAACAAAAATGTAGCCTAATCTTGGTGAGTAAAGGTTTAATGTATAACTAAATACATAATTTAGACAGAGGATATAGACTAATGTTGGCATTAAAGAAAGTGCCGAAGCAAATCCCACGGAACCTTTATCTTAATTTCGTTATTCCCAAATAACCATCTTATTCAGAATGTATTATCTTAATTTAATTCGTTAAGAAATAATTGTTTTTATTGGCATGTTGTATTTATAATGTATTGCATATGCCTATTTAGAACGAGATGTTACGATGTTACAGAATACAGATGACTTTTTTTTTTCTTTGTTTCAACTTCCAAGTGACGTGTAGCCCAGTTAGTCATTAATAAATAATGTTAAAACATGTGTAAATTACTCATTCTTGATAAAAGCTGTTTGTGTGCGCACATTTAAATAATGTCTGGCTGTAAACGGGTTAGGGCTTTTAAAAAGCTGTCAATCTAAATGTGCTTTTGGGTTCGGGCTGCATTCTGTGGGGCTCCGGTCATTTCAGGCCTAACTTTTAAGGCCCGATTACAGCTCTATTTTAGATAGCAAAGATCTAAGAAATGCCATAATTTATTAGGAACTCGCGAAGGAAATGTCCGACAATGGTTATGACAAGACGTGGGACGTACTCCGGAGTAAATGTAAGGCGCTCAAACAGCGATACGTGTTTCAAAAAAGAGAGTTATCTCGCAACGGTGCCGGAGGAAAAATAAAAGCAAATTCGACCTTGATGAGATGGATCCTCGGCCAAAGAACCCTCATAGTTTCATTGGCTTTCAATATTAACAGCTCAGGAAAGATATTTTTCGTTCTCATTTACGTTAAGCATTGATCCGGACTATCATTTCACGTTAATGCCTCCGTTGTCGTCGGGCATTTACATGAATCTGCATCATCATAGCAATTTGATGTTAATGTCACAGGTCGGAGCGGACCACAGACTGTGTGCGTCACGCTCCTTCCCAAGTTCCACCTCGAGGAGGTCCCCAAAGCACCCCAATGACCAAACAACGAGAGATAAGTACAATAAAACAGTAAACTTTATTTAAATTATTTAAAAGGTAATGGGGAGTGGGGAAAGGGAATCTAAAATATCGTTTCTCGCCCTCAGGGGGAACACTACAGGGCCAGGGACATTGGAGGGGAGAAGTTTTCTCTGCAGGACCAGGGGATAGCAGGGCAAGAGCCGGGCGGAGCTCCTTCATCCACGGCCCACCTCCTGCGTGGCAGGACTTCCCGTGGCACGCCTCGTTACTCCTGAGGGCAGAATAAACACAATGTAAGTTCTACGTTGGACAAAACCCACACAACGCCTTCCTTCTAGGTGCCTGGATCGGATGGAGTGGACTTAGCTGGAACTCAAGGCAAGGTACATATCTCTTTCTCACCAGGTCTCTAGAGTGGGTCAAGGGACTTCAACTTCAGTCCGCACACAGGTAAGTACGATCTTCCTCTGCAGGTTTTCTAGGGCGGGGGTCGCTGCTGGGTAAGTTAGCTTTAGCTCGTGGTGAGGTAAGTATCTTTCTCTCTATACGGGCCTTCTAGGGCTGTGGGTCGTTGCTGGGTAAGTTAGCTTTAGCTCGTGGTGAGGTAAGTATCTTTGTCTCTATATGGGCCTTCTAGGGCTGTGGGTCGTTGCTGGGTAAGTTAGCTTGAGCTTGTGATGTCGTAAGTATCTTTCTCTCTATACAGGCCTTCTAGGGCTGTGGGTCATTGCTGGGTAAGTTAGCTTTAGCTCGTGATGTCGTAAGTACCTTTCTCTCTATACAGGCCTTCTAGGGCTGTGGGTCGTTGCTGGGTAAGTTAGCTTTAGCTCGTGATGTCGTAAGTATCTTTCTCTCTATACAGGCCTACTAGGGGGGTGAGTCGTTGCTGGGTAAGTTAGCTTTAGCTCGTGATGTCGTAAGTATCTGTCTCTCTATACAGGCCTTCTAGGGCTGTGGATCGTTGCTGGGTAAGTTAGCTTTAGCTCGTGATGTCAACACATACTCAGCTAAGCACAGGAGTACAATCGAAACTGAAACCCATACGTCACCTTCACCATCTAATGCAGCAAGAGGTGGGGGGGGCTTGTCTGGCACACGGCCGGGGGCTGACACAATGACGTCCCGTTGAATATATTCCAAACGGCCAATGACCGCACGTCCTCTTCCCTAGACAGGCGAAGATCTAGACGAAAAACAGTAGTTGTCACACATTAGTTTCACACACAACGTATGTATAGGCACCCAGGTCTCCCCGATCACCCTCGACTCTTCCTCTGCTGCTAGGTGGGCCGATGTAGCTACAGAACTCCTCACAGTACCTTACTTGGTGTTTCTGTCGAGCTCCTGCTGGACACAGTTACAGGGCGTAATTTGTTTGGCTGGGCCCGCACCGTTGCAGCGGCTCCCGATGGCATCCACAGGGGTTTAATCCCTCCTGAGGTGAGTACAAACAACAAGGACACAGCACAACACTTCAAAAGCTTTGTGTACTCACGTCAAATAGATCACTCACTAGTTGCACAGCACACACTCCAGTGAATAAGTTAGGGTCGGTACTCCTCTCCTGGCGGGACTACGCCTGAATCGGGGAGTGGGATCGTACTTTGCTATGTCGTGCGGTGCCTCGACCGGTGGCAAAACTCTCACTGTCCAGTGTCAGCTCAATACACGTCTCTCGGCTCGCTTACCTACCACACACACCTGGTGGGGCCGCTTAGAAACAAGTTACACTCTCCTTTAACAATGTAAGCATTCGACATTCATCACTGATTAATGGTTACTCACGGCTGGCAGGTCTCTAATCGATCTTTCTCTTCTTATTTCCTCCTTTTCCAGGACATACGCCAATGTAAACAACGTCTTCAATGCAGCTCACCCAGTCCTTCATGCAGACAACAACAACAAAGGTGTCAATGTGTTTGTTTCACTACAATGCTCACTCTAACTTAGCTTTAAATGGTGCTTTCTCTCTCTCCACAGATCCCAGAACGTATCGACAGTAACGTACTCCAGCATCAAACGACTCAAACTCAGCCGGTACTCACAGCGTCCATCCAACGCAACCGAACTCCTGAGAAGTAACTTCTGCTCTCTCCCTTTATTTCCCTCTCTTTAGCGTGGCTCGCCCAATCATCGCTCACCACGTCGCTCACGCAGCTGTGCCTTATTACAGTGATTGCGGGGATCCCCGGGAAACCCGGAAGTGCCGGTGTCAAAAACCGGTCCGGGCGGAACCTCTTCACTCTGCTTTTGGTTCCGCCCTGTCCAGTCACTCCGTGACATTAACGTCATTTTCTTATTATTATAGCTTGACATGTCGCTATCAGCTCAGCTGGCACATAAGCACTTATAACTTGTGGTATGGTGCAATCCATTTTGTCTAGCAAAACTTTGTTCGCAAATGTTTGCTTGAATATTGTGCGATTCAGTGCGAAAATGAATGGAAACACCTTCAAATGTCTCAAATCAATTCGATTATACCAATTTTTATCGCAAACCAGCATGTGACGTCATTACGTACAGGTTTTTATTCGCTTTAAAGCTGTTGGATGGAAACACACTTTCACCCCCTTTATTCGCATAAGTTTTTATACCGAACTTCAGATAATTCGATTGACAAGTAGATGGAAACTTAGCTAGTGAGATCAAGTTTGGTAACGCGCAGCATTTTAATGTCAGTAACAATAACGGCGTTATAACGGGGGAAACAGTAATTTATTTGATTACTCATTACTGAAAAAAAGAACGCAGTTACTAATGCTGATTACTTATAACGCCGTTATTCCTATCACTGATTATAAGATTGTGTTTTCCTCTCTTTTGTGCAGTTGTAGATAATACATCAACACTTTTAGCAGTTTCCAATGTGTTAAATGAAGTATGATGTGCAGTAACTGAATGGCAATGTTATTCTACATCAAAAGATTATAAAGTGCAACTGATTCTGAGCCTTGCACATGACAGTAAAGAAATCCTCTCAGATGTCAGTCCTTTAGAGAAACTATGTGCAAGTGGTTAAATAAGTTTACTTAAATTGCATTATTCTTATATAACTGATTTCTGACTACAACAATATTAGCAGGAATCCACATAGTCCTGCATCTGCTGAGTCTGCACAGAAAAGTGTAGTAAAGAAGATAAAGATTTGTGAAAATATGTGCAAAAAAACGTATTTGGTCATTGGCATTTTTGTCACAGGAAAGCAACAAGGTAACATCTTTGTAGACAGAGTTTTAAAGATAGAACAAATAGAAATTGCTACGCAAACCCTTTCATGCATGACATCATAAGCCTACTTGCATTCTAAAGACAAAACTAAATTTGGAGATGAGTTTATTTAAAGGAAACTAATTTTACACCGAGTAAAATTCTTTATTGTACATAAAATCTATTAGTGCTGGGTATGATTGATTGCTGTTTTTATTAAGGAAAATTTAAATACATTAAAAATGAATGTGATCAGCATGTTTGTCTCGTCATTCGTTTAAGAATAATAATCAAAACGGCTGCTCCACAAAAACAAGATGCACAAGTACATAAACATTATATTTTTTATATGATTAAATAACACCACTAAAATATTTAATCTATAGTTTTTATTACGTATTAAATTTGAAATGCTTTTGATATTAAATGTGCATCTTTTGCAGATTGCGCTCGTATAATGGAGAATACATGACTGTGACAGAGTTTAGGTATCACCTCCGCTTAAAAAGGTGCGATCTAATTTTGTTTACATGAAATAAGCCTGCTCCCGAGCAGGTTTAATCTTTCGGACCGGTTGCTATGACATCAACTCTAGAATGAGCTTTGAAGAACCAAATATTCCAAGATCAAGCCAAATCGTCAACAATCAAATCCAGCTAACCGAGTAATCCACGTACGAAGAATGGACCCCTGGTGGCCAATACACAAAATGACAACATAAACATCAGTTGAGGGCCGCAACTTTTTAAATGAAAATATCCTGGCCAGACCACTGTTGTCAGTGATATAAATATTTGAATTGAACATGATTTCTTAATGTCTAGTGACTTATCAGGGCCATTTTATGATAAATTGATATAAATTTCTTACATACTGTTCCTTTAATTTTACTGGTGAGAAGCTTCTCTCATAAGCTACTTGTGTGATGGACAGTGTTAATAGCAACTTGTATGCAAGTCCAATCACATGGTATGCATCAGTAAGAAGGTTGTACTGCGAGAGGATGAGATGAACACAGATGACACAGTTTTTACAGGACGAACAAGTTTTGCTCTCTAGTTCGACATCCTGCTGCTCCCTAGAATGATCCACATCACTTCCTTGTGGCATTTCACTAGCTGTCCTGACAATGTAACCCTCCAGAGGGGACATCTTTAATCTGTCCCACTGAGATGCAAGACTGCACAGTTTACCACATAATGTGCCAGCTGTAGCCCTATTGTCAAACTTAAGCAAACATTTACTTATTTCTTCAAGAGCTGAGCTGGGGAGTCCATTTTCCTTCACATGAGCCAAGTTTCTAGGGTCTAAACAGGCAAAATCTGAGCAAAGTTTTGCATTGGCAGAAAACCTCCTGTGAATACTGCCTGTTACTGTGTCTAAAATGAAATTGTGTACTTTTTCCTTGGCAAGGCAAGGCAAGTTTATTTGTATAGCACATTTCATACACACAGGTCATTCAAAGTGCTTTACATAAAAATGAGAAAACAAAAAATCAAAGATACATGAATTTAAAATATCAATTAAAACAAAATAAATGTGATTTTAATAAAAACAGTTTAAATGTGTGAAAAAGAATAAAACAGGAATAAAAGTATAAAACAGTTAAAAATAAGAATAAAAACAAGAGAAATAAAAAGAATTAAAATAGTGCATGTAAAATATAGTGCAATCAGTTCAGACGCAGCACAGTGCTTATTCAGTAAATGCATAGCTAAACAGATGTGTTTTTAGTCTGGATTTGAATGTGACTACTGTTGGAGCACATCTGATCTCTTCTGGAAGCTGGTTCCAGCTGCGACTGGCATAATAGCTAAAAGCTGACTCTCCTTGCTTTGAGTGAACCCTTGGTATTTCTAGCTGATGTGATCCTAATGATCTGAGTGATCTGTTGGGTTTATATTCAATGAGCATATCAGCAATGTACAGTATTGAGGTCCTAGTCCACTGAGTGATTTATATACCATTAATAATACTTTATAATCAATCCTAAATGTAACTGGGAGCCAGTGTAGAGACCTGAGGACTGGTGTGATATGTTCATATTTTCTGGTTCTGCTCAGAATCCTGCCAGCAGCGTTCTGAATGAGCTGGAGCTGTCTAATGGTCTTTTTGGGGAGGCCAGTGAGGAGGCCATTACAATAATCCACCCTGCTGGTGATGAAAGGATGCACAAGTTTCTCCAAATCTTGTCTGGAAACAAAGCATCTAATTCTTGTAATATTTTTGAGATGATAGTATGCTGATTTAGTTATTGCTTTGACATGATCACTGAAACTAAGGTCAGACTCCAGAATCACACCAAGATTCCTGACTTGATTTTTAGTTGTTTGACCCCTAGCGTCAAGGTATGCATTCACCTTGAGCGCTTCATCTTTGTTTCCAAACGCAATGACTTCAGTTTTCTCTTTGTTTAACTGAAGAAAGTTTTGGCACATCCAACTGTTAACTTCATCAATGCATTTGCACAGGGAGTCAATGGGGCTGTAGTCGTTAAGGGATAGAGCTAAGTAGATCTGAGTGTCGTCTGCATAACTGTGATAGGCAATTTGGTTCTCTCTCATTATTTGGCTTAGTGGGAGCATATACAGGTTGAACAGGAGTGGCGCAAGAATTGAGCCTTGCGGGACTCCGCATGTCACGGATGTCCATTCAGATTTATAGCCACCTATACTTACATAATAACATCTCCCTTCTAAGTATGACCTGAACCATTTCAGGACCATCCCAGAAAGCCCGACCCAGTTTTCCAGCCTGTCAAGAAGTATGTTGTGATCGACAGTGTCAAAAGCAGCACTGAGGTCGAGTAGCACCAGCACTGATAGTTTGCCTGTGTCTGTATTGAGGCGAATATCATTTATTATCTTTATGAGCGCTGTCTCTGTACTGTGGTGTGGTCGGAAAACAGATTGAAAAATGTCAAAGTAGCCATTAGAAATTAAGAATTTGTTTAGTAAACAACTTTTTCAATGATCTTGCCTATGAAAGAAAGATTTGAGATTGGTCTGTAGTTGCTCAACACAGTGTTATCCAGGTTGCTCTTTTTCAGGAGGGGCTTAACAACTGCAGTTTTAACCCTCTGGGGTCTAAGGGGATTTTAGGGCCCTGGGGAAGTTTTGACATGCACTGACATTTGTGCTTTTTTCAGTTGCTTAAAAACCTATTAATGGCAAAAGTCTCATAACACTGTGTTCATCACAAACTGGGCTACAATATCATATAATCAACATGTATATACATGTTTGTATTTTTAAAGAGAAAAATGTTTATGCATGGTTTTTGAAAAAGCAAAATTTTTAAGTCACTGATATAACTCCACAAAACTCATTCTAAACATGTTTTCCCAAGACTTTTCAAAACAGGATCTACTAGTCTAGAGTTTTTTCTTCAAAATGATGTGAAAATTATATGGCCTACTCATTCACATAAAGCAAGATATTGATTTACAATTTCTAAGACACTTTTGCTTGGGAAAGGCTGTATGTGTGGAGGCGGGAAAGCTCCTGAATAATCAGTGATTGACAGCTGAGAGACAAAAGAGTTGGATAATGAGCCACATAATAAGCCTTGTGGGGATGTTCAACAGGAATGTAACTTTCTCTGTAGTAAAACCATGATAAGGTTTACTTTTCAATATAATGTAAATACACACACACACATTATATATATATATATATATATATATATATATATATATATATATATATATATATATATATATATATATATATATATAAATATTTCTATTGAAATATTTTCTATTAATTTCACAAGTATAAGTTACCTTTTAAAAACCATAGTAGCCTTATCATGGTAAAGGTACTGTTTGGCCATCGTAAAGTGAACACAGGGTTTGTGTTTGGTTGGCCAGCAGCGAGAGGTTTACTTTTGTGCAGTAAAAAGCTCAAAAGAACAACTGCCTATCATTGTCTAGACTCTTATTTGTGTTTTTGTAATCATTATAGTAGAAACACAACAAGGGACATGTGTGATAAACTTATCAATGTTTGTTTACAGCCGCCGCCATTACCTCACGTGTTGATCATGAAAGCAGTGAATGTGTGCACATCACATGCGAGTGATCCTGTGTTTAATAAACTTGCTGTGCGGAGATATGCGCTTAGACGCAACTAAATAAGGATTGTACTGTTTGCAATCGCGTATTTTATAAGAAAACCAAAAAGCGCGTCGAGTTTCCTGACTCGCGTGTTTGTGTATGTGCCTTCCCGTCGCGTCAACTGTTTGACAGAAGACAAAGAAAACACTCGCGTCTGGAGATACTGACACACATAAGCAAGTAAATAAGGATTTAGATGTCATTTTTGGTGCAATCGGATGGAAATACAAGGAATGGAGAGACTGGATTGTGGAGTGCGTATCCATTGACTGCAGGAGGCACGAGTCATGCATATGGATGTTTCTGCTCGTTCACTTCAATGGCGCGGGGGTGTGGCGATCTCTTCTCATTACAGATAATGAAGTAACTGGAGAAATACGGTACTTCTCCTCCTTCTCATACAGTTTACACCGAATGACAATATCTGTTTTCAATCTCACTTACATCATTTAAAAGGAGACATTCCAAGCATTATGTAGACATTTATCTTTTGTTTATATGACAAATATTCGTTAAGTTATAGTTTATTTTTCTGACGTGTTTCTGAAAGGACTTCACTGAGGGAGAGAACAAAACGCGCATCATGTTTATTTTCTTAATTTTGCGAAAAGCACAACATTCTGTTTTTATTGGGAGTGGACAGAAAAAAACTAGACACTTTAACGTTTTAAATGATGTATAAATCATATCTGTATGTCAAAAATCAGCAGAGAAATTTAAGTCTCTTTGCGGAGTGATTGAAAAATAATGAGTTTGCAGTGCCCGCGTCGCCGTCGACCCCAGAGTGTTAAGGGACTTTGGAAAAGTCCAAGAGATAAATGATGAATTTACCACTTCTAGGATATCTTCTTCTAAACAGTTAAAGACACTTTTGAAAAAAGATGTTGGGAGCATGTCAAGGGCGCAGGTTGATGTTTTAAGATGCTGTACTGTTTCTTCCAAAGTTTTACCATCAACTGCTTCAAAATCAGACATCGTAACTACTTTCTGATGTTGTGGTCTAACTTGTCTGATCCCGGCACAGCTCAAGGATGTGCTGATCACCTTTCTGATATTATTGATTTTCTCAGAGAAGAAGTTAACAAACTCACTACATTTGCTGTCTGAGAGCATTTCACTTGGAATGTGACTTGGGGGCGTTGTTAGTCTCTCTATAGTAGCAAAAAGAGTATGTGTGTTATTTATGTTGTTGTTTATAGTATTTGAAAATAAAGTCTGTCTAGCTTTGCCTAGTTCCACAATGAAAGCACGAAGGCTGTCTTTATAGATATTATAATGGACTACAAGTTTTGTTTTCCGCCACATGTGCTCAGCTTTTCTGCATTGTCTCTTCATATTCTGCACCGCTGTTGAGTTTCTCCAAGGTGTTTTTTGCCTGCCATTCTTCTTCCTGACTTTCACAGGAACAATATTATCAATTGCACTCTTAACTTTTGAGAATCAACAGAGTCTGCAGATATGCTTGGTGTTAAAGATATAGCCTTCATAAACACCACACTGGTGTTCTCATTTAAGCATCTCTTTTTGACAGACAGATATCTAGTTTCAATAGTAGGAGAGATCAATATATCAAAGAAAATACAGAAATGATCAGACAGTGCTACATCCTTTATAACAGTTGAAGAAATGTTTACACCCTTACTGATAATTAAATCTAGAGTGTGTCCACGATTGTGTGTGGGTCCATGTACATGTTGAGTCAGATCAAAAGTATTTAAAACAGCTGTGACATCTTTTGCCATAATACTGTCTGACTTATCTATGTGAATGTTAAAATCTCCAGCAATAGCAAAACAGTCAAACTCTGAGGAAATCATTGATAGCAGTTCTGTAAAGTCCTCAACAAATGCTGAAGAGTATTTTGGGGGCCTGTAAATAATGATAAGTAGAATGCGTGGAGTACCTTTCAACACAATACCTAGATATTCAAAAGACGGGTAATTCCCAAATGACACTTGCTTAAATTGATAGACATCTTTAAAAAGAGCAGCTACACCTCCACCTCTCCTAGCAGTTCTGCAGACACTCATAAAAGTTAGGAGGGGCTGTTTCATTAAGGACTGTTGAACTGTAGCTTTCTTCTAGCCATGTTTCATTTAGAAACATAAAATCCAGGTTGTTTGTGGTTATTAAGTTGCTGACTAGAAGTGATTTATTTTTAAGTGAACAGATGTTAAAAAGTGCTAACTTAACAGTACAATTTTTTTCCCTAACAGAAATCTTAGTTTGACATGTAACAGGCAGCAGATTAGATTGATTTGCCATACGTTTTGATAAAGCCTTTGACTTTCTATCATTTACTAACACAGAAATAGAAAAGGATATAGGCACACTGGGTTCCTGCTTTTTCTTTAAATATTTGATAAAATTTGTATTATCGTAGCAGGAACCCGACATATATCACTGAGAGCCGTTATCAGTTGTTTTTGGTTCACCTACAGCAGATGGAGGGGGGTGTGTGTCTTGGCGTTGTGTCAGAGACGCTCATAGGGCGAGGAGGGGGAACTGGGCCCACTGGCTTTGGTGGTTGTGGGGCTTGTCGTTTTCTAGTTGAAAGCTGAAAGCTTTTCCCAACTTTGGTTCCGCCCCCTAAAAGATCGTCACCTTGTGACATTTATGTTGTTGTTTATGTTGCAGTTTTTTTGCAGCCATGTATTAAGTCCAAGCAGCCATGAAAACCTATTTGTTCCTCTTGCTGGAAGTGGTCCACTGATGAACGGCTGAATGTGTTTCAAAAAGTTTGATGAAATCTTTCTTAAAGAGCACCTATTATGGGATACACGTTTTTAAACATCCTTTTGTGTGTAAGTGTGCATTAGTACATGCTAACGATATTCAAAAAGTACGTACCTCAAAGAAAACGATGACGCGAGTTATCGTCTCTAACGTTCGAGGACTACAAAAAACACTCGGATTGTAGGCAACAGTTTACTTCCTGGGATTAGTGACGTAGATAAGACCAACATTATCATAGTTCAGCCCTCTCTGCTTTGCTTGGGTACGCCCTCAAAGACGGGGGTGGGGAGCGCCGAGTCAGAAGAGAGCTAAAATGGCGGAGGTTGTGAGTCCCTGCTATGACTCTGTTTGCAAACTCTTGTTTCATCGTTTAAGCGATTAAATCTCTCGAGTAGACGCTGTCTCTTTAGATGCGTGGGAAAAATAGCACTTTATGGACTTCCACAGAGGACATCATGTTTAATACGGTTCCGGAAAAATCCAGTCAGAAGTTGTTCACGGAGTTTTCACAATAACTGCTTCTCATGAACCGAAGCTGGATTTGCGCGACGTCTCCTCTTGAAAGTTGGATTACTGTGCACTTCTGGATCACAGGCTGTAAGTATTCACGTTTATTATTTGCCTTTTACTGTACGTTACGTAACCGGTAACCGGAGATTAACATAATGTGCGTGTAGAGCTAAGCTTGCAAGCTAATTGTTTTGTGTTGTAAGTTAATACTGTATTTCATAAACAACGTACCATATTTACACACGTGTATGTTGAATTATGCAGACTATCGTTTTTTTATCGATGTTGGTTTAGACATGTTTACAAACTTGCTAAGTTGCTAAGCTAAATACAAATACAAATGCCAGCTAAACTGTTACCAGTAAAATTTGTTCTCATGATCAAACTCAAGAAACTCTAAGTAGCCATGTAATATGTCATACATTTACGTTTTAATGAATAGTCTAACGATTTATAGTCATTGTACTCTATTGTTATAATATGTCTTTTTGACTGAATACATGTTTGTTTTATTTGTCTATATCCTAGATTCGCAGCTGTACACATCCTTCTACACTGTATGCAAACATGCAACATCATTACACACAGTACAAGGAGTCAGACTGGCATATGAGGAGCAAAGGTGTGTAACACACATGATGTATTTAGATAGTGATACCACTACCAGTCTTAAATGTATACCTGATGATGACAAAGTTTTTTTTTCTCTGCATAATAATAGGAACCCAGGCAGTAGCATCGTTTCACAATGTTTCCATCACCATCATCAGTGGATGCCTTTGCCGTCTGTAGCCTGAGATTTCAGATTTGCCGCAAAAATTTTTTTATTTTCTCATTTATTGGAATGCTGTGCAGGTATTTAAGTATTTTAGTAACTTTGTTAAATAAAGTAGTATTTACTTTTACAATAAATTAATTGCTTGTTTATATTTTACAGGTCACCAAGCCGTAACAAAAGCAGGAGAGGGAAAGTACAAGGCTATGTTCCCAAAACACACAAGTGACATACCGTAAGCAGTAATGTTTTATTTCAAATACATTCATAATTAAAAACGTAATGTATGAAGCAGGGAAAGAAATGATCAAAACAAAAGATTTATTGACTGCAATATTTCTACAGTTATGTGGAGGATGTGATCAGGCTTGTGTTTGATGAGGTATTTGAAGATAAGCTGAAGGAAACCCCGATTCCAATGGACCTGGCACCACAGTTTGAGAGACCTTCAAAGGAGGACGTGATTGCATGCCATCTTCAGTGCAGGGGTCGTCGAAAGCCAAAATTGTGACCGATCTGATCAGGAAGCTCCAAGCGTATCTGGAGAACAACACACGACAGGATGATAACCTTATAGTGTCGTCTTAAATAGCACCAGCTGACAAAGCTTTGATATGCCATTTATCTGAATAGATAGCTGTAAGAAATGAATTGAACAATTTTTGAAACAAGAGCACAATATGGTTACTAAAGTATGTTTATTTGTATATTGTTTAACATTTAAATATATATTTGTAATAAAAAAAAAAACTTTTGACTGACTATTATATTTTCTTTAAAGTTACATCTTTTGTTCTTTTGGGTACTTTGTTACTATAATGATACTTTAGTGTTATTGGTTTAAAAATGTAATAAAACTTACTCTAGTCCTGCACCTCAAAGGCTTATAGTCGGTACAATAAATGTTCTGTGTGTAGGGATTTAGACAATTTGTGCAAAACCTGGATGATGAATCACGCAGGTAAGAGGCCCTGGAACCTGTTGCATTCTCCTTAAAACCTAATAAGTAAAAACAAAGCACTTATAAGTAAGCGGTTTTTCATAATAAAGTTTACCATAGTAAAATAATGTAGAAATAACATTCATTGCAATTAATAGTTTTTTTGTGCTACATTTGGTGTTTCCATATAGTTTGCACAGTGATATAGTATGTAAGCAGTCTTTTATACTACAGTTTACTATAGTAAAATAATGTTAACAAATGAAATAGTTTTATAATCATTTCAACAAATACTTTCTATGTGCTACATTTGGTGTTTCCATATAGTTTGCACAGTAATATAGTATGTAAGCAGGCTTTTATAATAAAGTTTACTATAGTAAAATAATGTTAATAAGTGAAATAGTTTTATAATCATTTCAAAAAATACTTTCTATGTGCTACATTTGGTGTTTCCATATAGTTTGCAAAGTAATGTAGTACGTTATAATTACCTTTTGGATGTCTTTGCAACACATTTTCGTCTTCGTTTAGCATTCTGGCAGAGCTAAGGACACCTAAAAAAGTTAAATCCAATCGCGTTCATTGACGGGGATCGTTTATATCGTAACGGCCGTCTGAACTCTCTGGATCGAGCTTGAAGTGGTAAGGCAGTACAGACACCATCGTTTATAGAGAAATATAGCGCTTGTTTACGTTGCCTGTGACTCTCAGTCAGAACCGGAAAACCCACGCGTAGTCAGGGGCGTAACCTTTCAAACACACGCCGAACCCAGTTGACCAATAACAGTTGAGTAGTCATCTGACCAATCCGAATACACTAGACATTTTGGGAGGCGGAGACAGGAACTAAACCGAGCGTTTTCCAGACTGGCAGAAATCGGTGAGGTATGTAAGCAATTTATAAGACTCACAGTGCATTAGTTCAAGTTTTAATAACATGTATGTACTATGGGATATGACAATAAGGTGCTAACGTGCTAATTTATTAGCATAATTGGTGCTCTTTAAGGAGTTCAGATTGCTCCTTGTGAATATCATTCTTCCCCTCATGAATGACAACTCGATTTACAGTCTTATGTTTCATCTGAAGTTCCCTGTTTACATCAGAAACAGTTGCTTGTGGAAGGCAGCACGTAGTTGAGTCCCTGTTGCTAATGTTTCTGATAACTGAGTCACCCAATATCAGAGTTCTGGGCTCGGATGCGCTCTGCGCTGAATGCCGCTGTCTGCTCAATCTTGAGCGGCAGTTAGCATCAGTGTTAGCTGCTGGCTGATTTGATCGGTGTTTAATCACATTTATCACATTTGGGGATTCCTCACTCATATTCATTAATACTTCAAATCTGTTCTCAAGATGTATAGGCGGTGGTAGAAAGTCAGTGTTTGTAATCCTTGTCATAGCTGTATCTGGGGTAGAGGAAGCTACTGCGGCAAAATGTGATGCTTGTAACAGTCTGATTTCTCGAGTGATTTTGGATCTTGCTCCCTGTTTGTACCATTGATTAGTGTGTTGATCATTAGATTCATGGGACTCACCGGCTGTATGCTGAGGGCGTCCATGATGACGAAGCTCTGTTGTGTGTTCCATCTGGTTCGGTAGTCCTGTAAGTAACTTTGTTTCAAGCACAGCAATCCTTTGTAAAAGTCTGTGGCAGTTTGTGCAGCAAGTTGATTTTTGATGAGGCATTTCTTTTTCTTATCCTTTTGAATGAAGGCAGCTGTGTTTTTCCTTCTGGAATGTAAGCTGATGGCAGTGGGAGGCTAGACGGATGAAAAATTCCACTTTTTTGTAATCCTCCAGTCCCGAATGTTTGTAATTTAACGTTGATGCCAAGCTTTGTTGTTTGAGCACTATGCTGATTTGCTGAAGTTAAAATTATAAGATAAAATATAAAAGCGATAGAGCAAAGCACAGAGCAGTAAGTAAGAGCGTCCGAACAGTAGCAGAGCTAGAAGCAGTAAAAGTATCAGATTTCAGACACTTGAAATCAGTGTCAGCTGATGCCAGCTGCTCATCTTCTGCAAGCTCTACTGGCATCCTTTACTTTTTCCAGATCCTTCTATTAGGAAGGGCAGCCTGCACTACAAGCCCACACTCTTCCTCTTCTTGCAACTTTCCACTAGCCCACTTTACAAATTCATCAGCTGCATGCTTAACTCCTTCAAAGTTCCTAGCACACTTCTTGAGACCCTCCTCTGTCCCCTCAACCAGACGTTGAGCTGTGATGATATCCATTCCCCTTGTCTGTAAGTATTTTGAAAGGGGGGATGTTATCTCAAAAATCTGAAGGAAAAGTTGAGCAGTGAGCAGTCTCATACTTCAACAGGCCTTTTATGAATCCCTTTGCCTTGGCCCTCACAGTTGGTTTTTGTGTACTGTCATCTACAATGGTGTCTAAAGTTGTAAGCACTTCCAAAAAAAAGCCTTCCTGAGAATTCCTGAAGCACCCAAACACTTTACGTAGTGCCTGATCCTAAGCCCACCACCTTGTTGGCCCTATTGGGCCTAGCCGCCTATGATGCTTGTCCTGACTATTCCCACTTTTGCATGCGCTTGTATGACTCTCTTAAGAAAACTGCTATATCATTGAGCAGTGAAAACAAAGATGCACTTTCTACAACACAGCCTGTTGTGTCTGCCAGTACAAGATTCTAAATATGTGCATAACACCAAATATAAACCTGATTAGGTGAATGTTCAAAGAGCAATGTAGAAAACCCCTTAAATTTTCCCTGCATATTAGCTGCACCATCTGTTGAGTTGCCCAGACATGTGCCAATGTCAATTTTAAGGTTCAGTAGTACTTTTTTAGAAGCTCTACAAAATTCTGGCCACTAGAAGACTCACAGTCCACCAGAGCAATCAGTCTTTCTTGAATGACATCTGTTACGTATCGAAGTATGACCATTGGTTTTGGAGCTGATATCTTGGGTAGTGTCAATCTGTACTGAGCACATGCCAGCTCTCACTTGTCTCTGCTATAGTCACCTTTATCAGTTTGCAACTAATTAGGTCAATTGGCAACATGATTGGGTATAAAAAAAGCCTGTCAGAGTGGCAGTGTCTGTCAGAAGTCAAAATGGGCAGAGAATCACCAATTCCCCCAATGCTGCAGCAAAAAATCGTTTTCTGAGTTTCTCAGAGAAAACTTGCAAAGAGTTTGAAGTTATCATCATCTACAGTGCATAATATCATTCAAAGATTCAGAGAATCTGGAACAAGCTCTGTGCGTAAGGGTCAAGGCTGGAAAACCATACTTGATGCCCGTGATCTTCAGGCTTTTACCCCGGATTTCCACCGACTGCGGAGCGGCTGCAGATCAGCTCCGCTGCGTTACGTCTCCGCACTCTGCCGTCCGTCAATACCCACCAGTTCTGTTTTTGTTGCAGAGCGGCTGCGTGCTGAAGTGACGAGGACTCATGAGGTCTCGCAAATTCACGTGATGATCGCGCGATACCTTGTTCTGTCTCTGCCCATTATGCCGTTGAATTATGACGTTTTTACAAACCAGCCCAGATCACAACACGAGATCTCGCGTAGACAGAGCAGTACATCAAATCCATCCAAAAATCAAAAAATAAGAAGGCTGCTAAAACATTTATATATGATCTATCTTTAATGTATTTATTTGAAACTCCCCCTGGCTCTGTTCCTGTCTATTATTTGTTGTTTCAGTATTAATTACTTTATTTGTGTGTGTTTGTAATGTTTGTATTGCAAAGATTTAATAAAAAAACACGAGTTTTCGTGAATTCAGGTATGATCACGCGATAAAGTCATGGCTCCGCCCTGCGGAGCTGTCCGGCATCCGTCAAAAATAGAAGCTCTGCGTATTTGTGCCGGAGGGCTGCGGATGGCCGGAGCTGTGACGGATTCGGAGCGCAGTCGGTGGAAATACACACATTGACTTGAATGGAAACCGATTGACTCCGCCGCCGTTCCGCAACGGATCCGCAGCCGTTCCGCAGTCGGTGGAAATCCGGGGTTAGACAGCACTGCATCACATACAGGAATGCTACTGTAATGGAAATCATAACATGGGCTCTGGAATACTTCCAGAAAACATTGTTGGTGAACACAATCCACCGTGTCATTCGCCGTTGCCAGCTAAAACTCTATAGGTCAAAAAAGCAGCCATATCTAAACATGATCCAGAGGCGCAGGCATTTTCCCTGGGCAAGGCTCATTTGAAATGGACTGTGGCAAAGTGAAATACTGTTCTGTGGTCCAACGAATCAAAATTTGAAGTTCTTTTTGGAAAATTGGGACGCCATTTCATCCGGACTAAAGAGGACAAGGACATCCCAAGTTGTTATTAGCGCTCAGTTCAGAAACCTGCATCTCTGATGGTTTGGGGTTGCATGAGTGCATGTGGCATGGGCAGCTTACACATCTGGAAATGCACCATCAATGCAGAAAGGTTTATCCAAGTTCTAGAACAACATATGCTCCCATTCAGATGTCGTCTCTTTCAGGGAAGACCTTGCATTTTCAAACATGACAATGCCAGACCACATACTGCATCAATTACAACATCATGGCTGCATAGAAGAAGGATCTGAGCACTGAAATGGCCAGCCTGCAGTCCAGATCTTTCACCCACAGAAAACATTCAGTGCTTCATAAAGAGGAAGATGCGACAAAGAAGACCTAAGACAGTTGAGCAACTAGAAGCCTGTTTTAGACAAGAATGGGACAATATTCCTATTCCTAAACATTTGTCCTCCTCCAGCTGTTCCTTATATGTACATTTAACTTTTCCGGCCTCTTATTTGCTACCTATCCCACTTTTTTTGGAATGTGTTGCTCTCATGAAATCCAAAATGAGCCAATATTTGGCATGAAATTTCGAAATGTCTCACTTTCTACATTTGATATGTTATTTTATGTTCCATTGTGAATAAAATATAAGTTTATGAGATTTGTAAATTATTCCATTCCTTTTTTACTCACAATTTCTACAGTGTCCCAACTTTTTCTGATTTGGGGTTGTACTTTAGAACATTACCCTGATTAACAGCAATGTTTTCTAAGCTATAACCTGCCTCTTCTTTATCTCCCCTGTAGATAAGACCACACTTGCCTATGACTTTAACAATGTCCACTATGCGCTCCATCACCTGATGTTTCTTTTTCACTTGGTCAGCATGTAGTGACATTTGGTTGGCAGTTAACAAGCTTTTCACATCTGCCTTTTTATTTTCAGAAAGTAAGCATTTGCACTTTCTCTGTATGTATTACTTTTTTCTTGTTCCACTATCCTTTGGTGAATGTGTTTCCAGTCTTTCATGCCTCACTGTCAGGATCCTGCCAAAAGTCTTGTTTCATGTTTGTATCTAGTTCCTTGTGGCAGGGTTCTGACAGCCCCATGTTCTATGTGGAGGCTTATGGCCTTGTATATCGGGTCATGTGCCTCTGGTGTCTCGTCTCTAGTCCCCGCCCCCTTGTTCTCATTGTTAATCATTCAGTATTAGTTCACTCCCGTCACCTGTCCTCCCCTCGTTATCTCAGTCAAGTATCTAGTCTAGTTTTATGTCAAGTTGTTAGTCAAGTGTAGTGTATAGTCTCTGTCATACGTGTTTTATGCTGTTTGCCCCCACGTGGGCTTTGTTTTGTCTTGTTTATCATTAAAGTCTTTTGTTTAACCCCTTAATCGTCTGCACTTGGGTTCTCTTCCGTCCAAACCCTGACACCTCCCTTTATGAAAGGGCTATCACTTCCCAAAGTAGCAAATGCCAAACAAACAGAAAGTACAGAGATTGTTTTTTCATAGTAAGTCAACCACTTGCGGTTTGTTCCATTTTTGGTATTAAAACCTTTGCTATTGGAACATTTGGGGTTGTTGAGAATGATAAGAAAAAATGTATATACAGTCTTGTTCAAAATAATAGCAGTACAATGTGACTAACCAGAATAATCAAGGTTTTTAGTATATTTTTTATTGCTACGTGGCAAACAAGTTACCAGTAGGTTCAGTAGATTCTCAGAAAACAAACAAGACCCAGCATTCATGATATGCACGCTGTTAAGGCTGTGCAATTGGGCAATTAGTCGAAAGGGGTGTGTTCAAAAAAATAGCAGTGTCTACCTTTGACTGTACAAACTCAAAACTATTTTGTACAAACATTTTTTTTTCTGGGATTTAGCAATCCTGTGAATCACTAAACTAATATTTAGTTGTATGACCACAGTTTTTTAAAACTGCTTGACATCTGTGTGGCATGGAGTCAACCAACTTGTGGCACCTCTCAGCTGTTATTCCACTCCATGATTCTTTAACAACATTCCACAATTCATTCACATTTCTTGGTTTTGCTTCAGAAACAGCATTTTTGATATCACCCCACAAGTTCTCAATTGGGTTAAGGTCTGGAGATTGGGCTGGCCACTCCATAACATTAATTTTGTTGGTTTGGAACCAAGACTTTGCCCGTTTACTAGTGTGTTTTCGGTCATTGTCTTGTTGAAACAACCATTTCAAGGGCATGTCCCCTTCAGCAAAGGGCAACATGACCTCTTCAAGTATTTTAACATATGCAAACTGATCCATGATCCCTGGTATGCGATAAATAGGCCCAACACCATAGTAGGAGAAACATGCCCATATCATGATGCTTGCACCTCCATGCTTCACTGTGTACTGTGGCTTGAATTCAGAGTTTGGGGGTCGTCTCACAAACTGCCTGTGGCGCTTGGACCCAAAAAGAACAATTTTACTCTCATCAGTCCACAAAATGTTCCTCCATTTCTCTTTAGGCCAGTTGATGTGTTCTTTGGCAAATTGTAACCTCTTCTGCACATGCCTTTTTTTAACAGAGGGACTTTGCGGGGGATTCTTGAAAATAGATTAGCTTCACACAGACGTCTTCTAACTGTCACAGTACTTACAGGTAACTCCAGACTGTCTTTGATCATCCTGGAGGTGATCATTGGCTGAGCCTTTGCCATTCTGGTTATTCTTCTATCCATTTTGATGGTTGTCTTCCGTTTTCTTCCACGTCTCTCTGGTTTTGCTCTCCATTTTAAGGCATTGGAGATCATTTTAGCTGAACAGCCTATCATTTGTGCACCTCTTTATAGGTTTTCCCCTCTCCAATCAACTTTTTAATCAAAGTACGCTGTTCTTCTGAACAATGTCTTGAACGACCCATTTTCCTCCGCTTTCAAATGCATGTTCAACAAGTGTTGGCTTCATCCTTAAATAGGGGCCACCTGATTCACACCTGTTTCTTCACAAAATTGATGACCTCAGTGATTGAATGCCACACTGCTATTTTTTTGAACACACCCCTTTCAACTAATTCAACTAATTGCCCAATTGCACAGCCTTAAGAGCGTGTATATCATGAATGCTGGGTCTCATTTGTTTTCTGAGAATCTACTGAACCTACTGGTAAGTTGTTTGCCACGTAGCAATAAAAAATACACTAAAAACCTTGATTATTCTGGTTAGTCACATTGTACTGCTATTATTTTGAACAAGACTGTATATCCTTCCTAGCCTCCTGAGTTGTTGCCTCTACTATCTGTCCCTAAGTAGACTCTGCTCTTCCTTTTACACTTCCTTTTGTATCCCTAGACTCAAGTGCACCTGTATTTAATAACAATAAAAAGCATTCTTAGCTTTACTATATTTGACATGGAAATTATGGGCTTTGTATATTTACTAAATTTATATTTTTCTTAGCATAGAAACCTGTCATAACTATTGTGATCATGTATGCCAGTGAGAGCATCAGTCTCTTGCATGATATAACTGGGTCCTGGCTCTGTTTTTGACACTAAATGAATTTTAAAAATAAGATATGACATTTCTCACCACAAATCTCCCCCACCCTGTTTTTTTTACAAAGCTTTCTGATAGTTAGTTTAAATCAGAACACATTTAATATCTTGTTCCGCACAGACGCGGAACGAGTGAATTTGTTGTGAATTTAAGTGTATTAAGTGTATGTTATATACTGGCAACAGTTTGTTCAAAGTTAAAACAACATTAAACATTAATAAGTCTTTGACTTTACAGAATAAAACTATAAAATAACAGCCTCATGCAAAGCATTCTGGGAAATGTTAGCTTTAGCGTAGCGTAGCGTAAGTTCTACCAGGAAACTCGAATGTTACGTCATTCATGTCACAAGGCGCAATCAATCACCCCTGATACTGAGAGTATATAAGCCTCGTACTCACCTGTCTTTGCGTTCGCAGATACTGATGCCAGCATTTACAAGCTCGATGTTCAGTGCATATGTACACTAAAGTGTTAGTTACCTGTTGTAACACGCCGATTCAAATGTTGAGTGATTTTATCGGGCATTCGTACTGTTTTCCTGGGATTTTCTCATCTCGTTTCGTTTCACATGCACCATCGCGAGGAGCTCCCACAGAAGGTTAAAGACTTAAAAAGGAAGTCTGCAAGCTTCCTTAAAAGCGTGTAACCCTGCAGTACACAGGGAAGGATACCACAGGCCGTTTCCTTTTTATGAACAGTGCAAGAACATTTGGATGATCTGTAAAGTGTATCCATAATATTGACTGCCGCACACTCTGAACGCCCGCAGCAGATGTCACTAATCATCATTGATTGGCGAAGCGCTGCACCCGCACGGGTTTGGAAGAATGCCGAAGATTGATATCTTCCTCATCACAGGATCTTTGTCTCTCATCCACAATACCAAATGCTCCGCTTATTATTGGTTTTAAACCGTACGCGAATGTCTTGCGAAGCAAAGACATGAAATCGACTTGGATTAGTGATGGGTCGTTCGCGAACGCCGGCTCTAAGAGCCGATTCTTTGTGGCGAACGAGCAGAGCCGAATCTTCAGACGCATGCAGGGGAGCCGAGCCAGAAGAGCCGAATCTACGAAAAGAGCCGGACTGCCATCACTAAAATGTAGAGCCGGAGCTTGAGCCGAAAGAGCCGAATCAATGGAAAGAGCCGGACTGCCCATCACTAACTTGTAGGCCTGGCAAACTCGATTCCTTTTAAGGATCCGGGTTATTGTGAGTCACTCACTAAAGTGATCCGGGTTGTGTGATTCACTTGAGTCATCGGAGTCAGTATTGCTAAATTGCCAAGGAAACTCAGTACAGACCCACTTGTAACCGGCTGATCCACGCGACTCGAGATTCTCAGAGCCGGAAACATTGCAGACTCGCAGACCATGGACATGAGACTCGCTCTACAGATCCCACTAACCGGCTGATTCGCGTAGATCAGCCGGAGCCGGTTAGTGGATCTATAGAGCGACTGAAGTCTCCTCAAAAGCAAATCCATAACAAAAGCCTTTCACTTCTGAAATAACATGCTTATAGGTTTTAGGTTTGGTGTGTATGGTCGACCATTTAAAAAAGAAGCCTAATAACAATAGCATAATAATATAGAGAAAATATAGAAAAGAACTGTCCTGCTTATAGCCCCCAGAGTCGGAGAGACAGTTCGCGCAGATCAGCCGGTTACGGATCAGCTGGTTACGGATCTGTCGGTTACAGATCAGCCGGTTACGAGTTGAGAGACTCTCGAGTCAGAGCAGATTCGCATGTCTCTCGAGTCCGCATTGTTTCCGGCTCTGAGTGAGAATCTCGGGTCAGTTCGCGGCTCGCGCGGATCCACAGGTCTCTCGAGTTTGCAATGTTTCCGGCTCTGAGTGAGAATCTCGGGTCAATTCGCGGCTCGCGCGGATCCACAGGTCTCTCGAGTTTGCAATGTTTCCGGCTCTGAGTGAGAATCTCGGGTCAATTCGCGGCTCGCGCGGATCCACAGGTCTCTCGAGTTTGCAATGTTTCCGGCTCTGAGTGAGAATCTCGGGTCAATTCGCGGCTCGCGCGGATCCACAAGTCTCTCGAGTTTGCAATGTTTCCGGCTCTGAGTGAGAATCTCGGGTCAGTTCTCGCGCAGATCAGCCGGTTACGAGTGGATCTGTAGTGCGAGCGAAGTCTCATCAATAATGTTGAAAGAGGTTTGTGTGTGTGGTGGCGCTGTTTATGGTTTTACATTGAATTGTAGTAGGACTCAACTGATCCGGGTTAATGACACTAGAGACTCGCGACTCATGAGTTAATTTAAAGATCCGGGTTAAAGATCCGAGTGAGTCGCGACTCGAACAGGTCTACTAACTTGGATGAACGGCTATTGCTCGCGAAAATTTCGCACATTAAATACGGCGTGTATGCAATGCATGACATGCTGCAAACAGACGGATGACGCGGTCTAATGTTCGCGTGTTTCATTGGAATAAGGAGTGCGCAAAGGGTACGAGCTTCATCTGAACTGTCCCTTTCAGTGTTTCCCTTAAACATCAATAATATAAGGTATCATTTATTCATGTAACAGGTTCTTGCAACGTCCTATACCTGCTACGGTTATACAACGCAAGTTGCTTAATGCCTGACAGTTATTCATGCAAACTGTTCATATCAAATGCAAATATTTACGTTAGATCTTCACACCTGACCCTAATTACAGACTTTAAGGATACGGGGATACGCTATTTTACGAACTTTAAATCTCATGGTAGGACACACCATTAATATATCATTGGAGAGAATAAATCCTGGTCATACAGCATAAAGTTTTCAAGCACACATTTTATTGCTGAGCAAATCGTAAGTGTGTGTGTGGTCGAATGGCAACAGTAATGCATAGTGTCAATTTTATTGAGCACGGGGTTCAGCATAAATGTTTCCATCTAAAGCTTTGTGCTTTAAGATCTTCAGTTATTTATGCACATGTATAAAGTACGAATGCATCAACTTTTAATTGTACTTTTCAAATGAGACTTTATTCCAGATCTCAGTCAACTTCTTATCCGAGCTCGGTCGCGTTGAACATCCCATCTATTTATCTGGATTATTTTCTCCTAAGGTAAGCTCTCTTATTCATTATACTGGATTGGCTGATAGTGCATATTACATGCTTTTACAACCAAAAGATGGCAATGACCGTGTCTTACAGCGCAATATGGAGACGGAGCTGAGGTTGTGTGGTGTATTTAATACAATTAAAACGTGTTATTCCTGAGGGCTTGCCGTTGTTTTGGTCGGTGTGCATTCTGCGGATGTCTCAACAAAAGTTGAGCCTGTTAACCCTCATGTTGAGTTTGTTTGTTATGCAGTAGACCTCACTTAAAGTTGAAAAACGCGCGCCTTGCCTCTTCAAGAATACAACAGGTTGCATCAGTATAAGCCATTAAGCGCATCGTGCTTTGTTTGCGACGCAGGCACACAGAATATGCGCATGTGTAGGCTACAGCGGATGTCTGGATACTGGTTTGAAGATGTAATGTGACTGCTAGCTTTAAATCACAGCACGTAATTCCTATTTAAAGTGCTGTTGAACGTAGGCAACGTATGTTTCTCCCGAAATGGAGGTGCCACCAGCTATTCAGAATACAAACACAATTCCTTCTCGTTTTAACATCGATCCCAATGGAAATGATGTCTAAATATTTATTTGAGTGGTGTTATGTTCAAATATAGTGGTGTTCGATTATCTTATGTGTTTCAACTATTTAATTCTAATCGTCATATGCTGTTTTAATGAATTCCAACATGACTGGAGAATTGGAATGCATTTGAAATAACTTGTTTCTAATTTAATTCAATGTTTCTTTTAAAATCCGAAATATACCACAGGATTTTTGCACTCTGACAAGATTGTAGCAGCAAACGCATTGTGCGGTGATCATGCTGAATTTCTGACACTGTCAGAAAACTATTGTAGTCTATCTTGGACGCAAGACCAGGAAAACGTCCGTCTTTGAACTTCTCCCACCGTACGACACTGTACCACCAACGAAGAGCCACGATCATAGAAATCGTGATGATTGTTTTACGATGGAAATCTTTCGTCTGGGAAAGCCAAAAATTATGCAGTTATAATTCTAAATGATAACTTTACAAGGAACTTTGTCTGGAATTAGAAGCGTACAATCTTCTTACTCTGCATCCTCAAGAAAATAGCGAAACCTGCATCAACTTTACATACAACCACATTACACCGGCTGCTAGGATTTAGAACATCATAACAGCGCGGCTGCTTACATGAGGCAAGCTATTTTTAAACTATATACATGTTTTTACACAGACTACGGATATGCAGTTCTATAAGTGCTTTATTTCAGTGCCTGCATTACCATCAGTGCTCTTTATCGACTTCCAGGAACTCTAATCGCATACGGCTGCAAGGATTTGAACATGCATAATTGCTACATGTACAAGAATTGGCTTTCGTTAGCACTGGGCCGTGCACACTTGCCGCGTGCACGCAGGTTGTCACGTTTCACGTCCGCGGTCGTGTATGGTGCGGTCTTCGATCGTTTCTGGATTGCCAGTGTGGCGTAGGATCTTCTTTCAACAAATAATTCAGAACTTCTTAAGTGCATATCATTAAAGACTATTTGCACAAAACTGTTACGTTTAATCATGCCATTATGGTTAGTCAAAATTTAAGCTGTAAACTTTCATCTAGAAGGCTATTACTTTCGGAGTACGTCCATCTATCAACTGCACAACCCTACTGATACCGCTCCTCAGTTTTTGGGGGTTCTTAATTTACATCGTTAATGGAGAATTTTATATAATCATCTGTGTGTCATGGCAGGCAACACAAGGCAACGGATCCAAAATGCAATGGTTTATTTCTCAAACCCATTAAGTGCACAAAGCAGAACCAGAATGAAAACCAGAATACAGGACTAAAAAGTGACGACGGCTAACTATAATCGACAAAGGACAACTGAAACACAAGGACTGTATATATTCATGTGGGTAAACAAGATATCAAGACACACCTGGGAAAAATCTAGAACAAGGACCAACGAACTAGAAGAACTACAGACATGGATGACATTACAGAACTTCAAATAAAGAGTACAAGACTGGGGAAACCAAGACACGACAGACACCGTGCAATCTTTAGCATCAGTCAGATTTGTTTGTTACCATCTAATCTTCTCCCTACTTTAATAATGACAATATAAAAGCATGTATACATAAATTGTCTCTCTTCATCAGGAGCCGCGCTCCTAATTTCACTGTATGCAGGAAAACACTATGACATTCAATTCAATAATGGCAAGCAATAATCAAGGTATGTTTAAGCAAACTACTGGTGGTGGTGGTGTATTTAACCATGCTAAATCATGGCCTTTGCCATTTATATCATTCCTCACTCTGGCATAACGTTGCTTTCTGTGGCCTTCGCGGCCTCTCTGCTATCAAGCCTAACGTTGCAGACTTCTACCGATATCCTCTACTGCTGATATTATGATCGACATTTACGGACATGTTAATGGTATGTACCTTTTGTCAATACTGGTGGTGGTGAATCTTATTGCAAGCTAACCTGTTGGCTTTTCCTACTGGGCATATCGTTGCCTTCCACGGCCTATGCGGCCTATCTAACCCTGGCATATCTTTGCCCTTCATGGCCTACACAGCCTCTCTCAACACGGCATATCGTTGCCTTCTATGGCCATGCGGCCTTTCTTACTCGGCATATCATTGCCTTCTATGGCCTACGCGGCCTATCTCTATCTGGCATATCGTTGCCTTCTATGGCCTACGCGGCCTATCTCTATCTGGCATATATCTCTACCTGGCATATCGTTGCCTTCTATGGCCTACGCGGCCTATTTCTCTGGCATATCGTTGCCTTCCAAAGGCCTACGCGGCCTTTTCTCACTAGGCATATCGTTGCTTTCTATGGCCTACGCGGCCTATCTCTGTCTGGCATATCGTTGCCTTCTAAAGCCTACGCGGCATTTTCCCATTAGGCATATCGTTGCCTTCTGTGGCCTGTGCGGCCTATCTCTGTCTGGCATATCGTTGCCTTCTAAAGCCTATGTGGCTTTTTCCCACTAGGCATATCGTTGCCTTCTACGGCCCATGCGGCCTATCTCTCCAGCCTATCTCTCTGGGGCATATCGCTGCCTTCTATAGCCTAAGCGGTAATCCCATGGCCTCTTATGGCATCCTTCAATGTCAGTAGATAACAATTTCTCTTATCTGTTTCAGGAACCTCAAAGAAACACTGGTGGGTACCGATCATTGTGATCAATTTTTGGGGATTAGATTCTGGCCTGTCTTCATCTTCAGACAGGAACCGCAAGAATCCGTGACCCCCGGATTTGAACTATGGTCGGGGCCTACGCCAAAGAACTATACTGTGTTACATTCTAACCTTGGTTGCTAACTACTGTTAAATAAACTCCTATGTCAAGTCTTAACCTATCTTCGAGTCTTTCTGGTAGAAATGTTAGCTTTAGCGTAGCGTAGCGTAAGTTCTACCAGGAATCTCGAATGTTACGTCATTCATGTCACAAGGCGCAATCAATCACCCCTGATACTGAGAGTATATAAGCCTCGTACTCACCTGTCTTTGCGTTCGCAGATACTGATGCCAGCATTTACAACCCACCCTCCCAACCACCATCACCAGGTCGGTTCCGTCCATACTCAAGGGGGATTAGATTCTGGCCTGTCTTCATCTTCAGACAGGAACCGCAAGAATCCGTGACCCCCGGATTTGAACTATGGTCGGGGCCTACGCCAAAGAACTATACTGTGTTACATTCTAACCTTGGTTGCTAACTACTGTTAAATAAACTCCTATGTCAAGTCTTAACCTATCTTCGAGTCTTTCTGGTAGAACCAGAAATCCTCATCAACCATTTTCTGTTTTTTTCCTTCAGATTTTGGCTCCCAGAATGCTTTGCTGGAGACTGTTCTTTTAGTTTTATTCTTTAAAGATAAAGACTTGTTAATGTTTAATGTTAATTTATGAAATGTACTGTACTTCATGTGAGCGGTGCACGAACAGTACATATTTTGTAAATACTATTAACTACATGTATAACTATTTAACTGTAAAACTGAATAGACACAAATTATATTTAATGATTAATGCATTTTTTTTCAGATGATGATTCACATTTGTGATCAAACTGCAGCTGTTATTGAGAAAACTGAACACATAGACAGACAGATGCTCAGAAATACTGTGCTGGAAACATTCCACATAGTCTATATTGGCATGGTGGCATTATGCAGTTCCTGGCATTATGATGTGAATCTGCCATGAGGTCATTTGAGTGCAGTAAAGTCATTATCATGTTCCAGAAACTGAGAAGAGATGATAAACTTTGTGACATATCATGCTATCCTGCTGCACATTGGCCATTAGAAGTTGGGTACACCGTGGTCAGGAACTATCCGCATAATCAGAAAATGTGTCTCGAAAATATCTTCTACACCATTATAATGCACCACCACCATTCTAAAATGACATGTATCTATGCCGTAATGTTGTTTACACAACATGATCTCACAAAAATCCGTGAAATAGTCACGCATTATTTTGCTCAGTTTTGCGTGACATTGTCACGTATTTCCACCATATTACGTGCCCCTGACACGACTTGCTTTTCCGTGACAGTTTCACGTATTGGTTACTCAACTGTTTTTCCTATTTTTAAACAATTTTCGCTTCGGTTTGGGGTTAGATTTGCTGTTTGCGTTAGGATGTCACTTAATGTATTGGTTTATAAAAAAAAAATTGTATACTTTTTAAACCATCGTCGCCTGACGTTGGGGTTAGAGTTGGGTTTGGGTAAGGATGTCATTTTATGTAACAGAAGGTTGTTCTAACCCCAAACCGAAGCGAAAATTGTAAGAAAATAGGAAAAACAGTTGAGTAACCAATACGTGAAACTGTCACGGAAAAGAAGTCGTGTCAGGGGCACGTAATATGGTGGAAATACGTGACAATGTCACGCAAAACTGAGCAAAATAATGCGTGACTATTTCACGTATTTTGTGAGATCAGGTTGTGTTTACACCAATTTCTGACCCTACCACATGAACATCACAGCAAAAATTAGGAAGCACAAAACAAGGTAATAGTGTTCTAATCTTCTATTATGCAATTTTGGTGAGTCTACACCACACAGTGTCCTCATTTTCATAGTCTAAGCTGACAGGGCACCCAGGATGTTCTACTGTTGCTGTAGTCTTCCTGTTTCAAAGTATGATTTGTTAGTCATTCACATATGCTCTTCTGTATATTTAGCTTGTAATAGCAGTATTTTAGTTACTGATGTCTTTCTGCAGCTTAAACCAGTCTGGTCATTCTCTTCTGACCTCTGCTTTTATAAAGGCATCTTTGCACAGAGAACAGATGCTCACTAGATATTCTTTCTTTCTCTGATGATTTTCTATAAACCCTAGAGATTGCGTGAAAATCCCAGTAAATCAGCAATATCAGAAATAAACGAACCAGTCTGTCTAGCACAAACAGCCATGCAATGTTCAAAGTCACTTAAAGGGATAGTTCATCCAAAAAAGCTACAATTATGTCATCATTTACTCACGTTGTTCTAAACCTGTATGAGTTTCATTATTATTTTAAACAGAAAGACGACATTTGGATAAACGATAAGCAAACAGTTGATGGTGCTCATTGACTTACAAAGTATTTGTTTTTTCCTACTATATAAGTCAAAAGGTACTTGCTTGATGCTTGCTTACCATCATTATTCAAAATATTGTCTTTAGTGTTCAACAGAATAGATCATATTGCTTTCCCATTCTAATGCTTGGATTGAACATGTATAAATGTGCTGAGTTGTTGCCAACTGGTTGTTTAGATATGTGTGTTAATAACACTTGTATTGTATTAATAAATTAAGTTTTATTTTAACAAAATCGAGGAGGGGCATTTTCGGGTAATCAATCAATCAGTGCAAGACCAGTCTGCTTGCGCTGCATGTAGAGTAGACATGTGTTATGGAAGATGGCGCCGTTCTGTGTACGCCACTCTGTCTGCTGTATTCTTGTCATCCTTAGTTTTTATGTGTGTTTTTTAATCACAAGCTGCAAAATGGTGTTGGTTTATGATCGCCAAACACTTATGGACATTCAAGCGGCTGTTGAAGCTGCCAAGTGTGTGTAGTGAACAGCGTACAACAAAGCATTCCAGACCCCTCCCTAATTGCTGCATTTGGACCGGATTTTGGTGGGTTAACATAAAGTGTCCAGTTTGATCATATAAGACAACTTACCAACATCTTTTATGGCTGACCTCCGTGCCAAAGTGGAGAAGGAGAGGACGTTTTGATGGGCCCACACCATCTATGCTTATCATCCTTTCAAAAAAAACTTCACCATCTCATGAAGGCAGGTTGATCTTAAATTCCTTAAGCACACAGCAAGGCTTTACAAAGTATTGGCTAAACCAAAGGACAAATCTGTACATCCTTCCACCACCAAAATGGACTTAAAACCATTACCCATTGACTTCATACTCGTTTAAAGACACTAGCATTCTGAATTAAATCTTTATGTTATGAAACTGTTCAAATAATCACAGTTATTAACATAGGAATGAATGCATGTTTGATATGGTAACTCTTTTGCTGTCATGTTAATACACACAGGACAATGCCAATGGTATTTTGGAAATGGTTTGGTAAGTGGAAAATGCATAAATGAAATTCTAAAGACAAAGTTAAACTCTGTACTTTATGCAATGCAAATGAGTTCCTCACAGTTTAGAGATGTGGACCACCTTTTGTGGACTTCCTCTGTCATCAACAGCCAATCACGGCTTTGCATCAGGAAAGCGCCAAAATGCAAACTCCTCCTTATCTAAAGTTATAAAAGTTCCTTTTTTCCAGACATTCCTTGTTCTGAGTCTCCCAGCTACGTGCTAGAGACTGAAACAGGACACACCAAAAACCTAAGCTCTGAGTCTCCTACCTGCGTGCTAGAGACATTAACAGAGTATACCAAAACTTCAAGTTCTGAGTCTCCCGGCTGCATGCTAGTGACCGAAACAGGACACAACAAACACCTCAAAGCTCTGAGCCTAAGGCCCTGTGCTATCATGAGACCGAAACAGAGCACCCAACTTCTTGTCTCCTGCTGAGAGAGACAATAACAGAGCATTGAAAAACCAACCAAGTTTGTGAATCTCTCTTTGAGATTTTACAGCTCCTTGTTCTGAGTTCGACAACAGAGACTGAACCAGATTGACCACAAGTTCTGAGTCTCTTGCCCGTGCATCCAGAGACTGAGTGGATCACACCACGTTTCGAGCCTCACGTCCAGAAAGGCAATAACCTACATCTGCAACAAGGTGAAGCTCAGAAGAGCAAACCTTCACTACAAGAGGCCTTTAAAGGTAGGGTAACAGATTTGATCCTGAAACATTTTTAGTTATGCTGGTTAAAAGTCTCCTCACATTCTGATAGCAATCACTGTGTTAAGTTGTTTAAATGTATTTGTAAAAATGTATGTCATCTGTGAAAGGCGTAGGACCAAAAAATGTTCAACAAATCATAGATTTCGGTCCGAACGGACGTTTCCTTTTATGTCCCTCATACGTAAGAGTAATTTGAATTCCCACCGCGCAGCGAGTCCACGCAGATACCATACGTCATCGGCGCGTTCACGTGCGCTCTGTCTGTAAACAGCGAGAACAGCAAACTTTTCTGCTGAATTGACAACCTACACAGGAGCAACAAAACTAAATGCATCTTTTATAACAACAACAGCAAAAACTGCCTGGATCAGCAAGAGCAAAAACCCAAATTAACATCTGTAACTTTACTGCTTTACCACGAGATGCAAACAGCTACAGGAGGCAAAGGGTCTGAAAGGGTCGTTGCACTGTTTATTTTGGTAAGGTAGGTACGCGATATGTTTGTATTGAGATGGATTCAGATATTCTACTTTGATGAAACGTTGTGTTGCTTATGAAATTTGTGTTCGTTTTCCGGATTAGCATAACGATATAGTTACTACGTCTACACAATCGAATGTGTGCTTAAACTAATTCTGATGTAAACCAGTTGTTTATGTTGGTTATTTTGGAAGTGTTATTCACTTTGTACTGCAAAGTTTTCTCACTGGTGAATGAGACATGAGACGTGACCGTCTGATCTGTGCGTGTTCATGTGTTTGGAAAGAGGCGTGACTTTGGAGAGCGATTTGACTTGAGGGTGGGATCGGGATTTCATTGCTAGGCGGCTACCGTTAGCATTTTTCAAAATGTGTTACCCTACCTTTAATCTGCATGTTCCAGATTCGTTAAGGACCTTCTGCACCATCTACCGGATCGCATCTGCGTGTTCCAGATCGCCAGAATCCTCTCTGTGCTTCCCGGAGATCAGCATTTTCACAGCACTTCATGTTCAAGGCTGTTGAACTGAACCTGACTCTTTCCCCATTGCAGTACGAGAAAAGCCTGACACATGGCCGATGGGCCACCAAAGGACAGCTCATGCGACCGCACAGAATGTAAATATAACACAACCAAATCTTTCCTGAAACGATGGCATTGGTGTATTCTATCAGTAACTGTTACCATATATGAATTTCAATATTGCATAACTGATTTCTTTAACGTTTATCAGATAATTCTTTGATTATTTGGCTTATTAGAAAAAAGGTTTTCATCTTATCAGAAACAGAAAACAATCTGCCATAAATACAACTTAGTCATGTAGGAATTTTGATTGATCCTGACAAAAAGGTCAGCCCTTCCTGAGAACACAGCATGGATGCACGAAAGTGCAGTGTGTGTGCCCTGTAGGTGCCCGAGGCAGCAAGGACATCAAAAGAGAACTTTTTGCAACACAACAAGTTTCCTCCAGGACTCACGGCAGGGGACCAAGACCCCCAAAAACACCTCTCCCGAGAACCAGAACATTATTTTGAATACAGTAGACTCCCCGGAGAGCTACCCTTGGTTTTCAAACATCACATCTCCATACAAATAGTAGATCTGCAGACAAATGTCTGACCCCTCCTTTCATTGTTACTTCCTCAACACAGGACATTCTACAGCACAACAGATGAATATGTGTAAGAAAGGTCATATCACATGTAAATAACAGTGGGAAATATTCAGGTTTCATTTCATTACAAAGGTTTTATCACGACTGGTACACAGGTCTCATTCTCACATCAATAAAACAAATAGTAAAAAAGGTTTAATAGAATTAAGAAAACTTAACTCTATGCAAGGGGCTTACACCCAACTACAAATGTATCCAGGACGAGGTGCCTCCCACCGGTCTGTAAGAACCAATCACTGCAAACTTCCATTGATAAATAATGTTTACATAATGTTTATTCTATCTGGGTATATAAGGAGAGCTGACAAACATTTCGGGGAGTCTGTAGACAGATTTTCCACACAATCACTGTGTGTAGTTTTCATCTCCAGGAAACATTTAAAACTTTCTCATTCGTACCATTAAGGGTTTTGTATGATTGGTCAATATATTACAATAACTATTTCATACTATTGATATTTCTTATGATTGATTAATATACTGTATTGGTTGAATTGGCTTTTGAATTATTGTACTGTTACCTGGTTAATAAATTGTTACGTTTTGCATTCATTCTGCCTTACTCTGAATTATTGACTACGTAAATTGATGTATCCTTTGTTACCTGTTAAATCTGGACTTAATGAGCACACACAGTATTCCTTCAGAGACCTCGTAGTTTATTCCGAACAGTAACAGCACATGTTAACTCTGAGCGTACTCACTTCTTCTCCTAGTCACTCCCTACTTCTCTCTCTTTATTCAGCGTCTCTAGCGGCAGGATGAAGAACTACATACTAAGACACAACATTTCCCCTTTTTGTAAAAACATTTCTTTTAACTTACCCAGGAAACATGTACTCTGAGTAAAGCAGTTATAACAACCTAAGCAACCATATGGTAACACTGCATACATTTTTCATTGTATAATAAACAATAATGTATAGGTTGTTTTAAAACTCATGTATACATAAACTGTTAGCAAAACAGTAAATTGACACTTTAACATACTCAACTTCATTGTTTTATCATTCTTTGTGAACAAGTGCAAAACTCATTAAATGCAAAACTCATCAACAACTGTTTACTTTCCTTTGAGAGCAATACCTTGTGCAACTTTAATGTAAAACAGTCCTATCTATCTGATCACATAGTCTTTGTGCCAAGTAGGCTTACGCTTCATACGTGAGACTTTCACAGAACTGTGTGTAGTTATGTGTGTTTGCTGTAATGCGTTACTGGCACAGTCCATCAGTCCAGGTGAGTATGCCAGATGGGCAGCATTCCACTTTTTTCCATCACTGAGTAGGAAAGTGTTATGTCCTACTCTCTTTTCTACTCTTACAGGAGCAGAGTATCTGGGGTGACCTTTCGGGGTTGCACGAGGAAGTCTTATCCTCACTCTCCCTCCCACATCAAAGAGAGGATTGCGAGCACCGCGTTTGCGGTCAGTGTATCGTTTCATTTTGTCCTGATTTCTTTTCACATTCTCACAGACAGCAGAAAGATCACGATTACCCTCACCATGCAAAGGTAGAATGTTAAGCTTGGTTCTCATCTTTCTTCCGTACAGCAGTTCATATGGTGACACGCCCGTAGTGGCATGAGGAGTTGCCCGGTACACTTGAAGCCACTCTGTGACAGCTCTGTTCCATGGTTGTGATTGCTGAATTGCTGTCTGGATGCAACCTTTCAATGCACGATGAAATCTTTCAATAGCACCGTTAGAGGCAGGATAGTACACAGATGTATGAATGTGTTGTATTTCTCTTTCCTTCAAAAACTCAGCAAAGACAGCTGAGGTGAACTGACTACCATTGTCCGTAACGATGCACTCTGGGTTGCCATGACGACTAAAGGTAGTACTCAGAAATTTTATAACATCCTCAGCAGTTGTACTTCTAGCAAATGCAAGTTCAGGCCACTTAGAGTGATAGTCTGTGAGGGTTATGATAAATCTGCAAGCAGGCGTAGCCGTTTCAAAAGGTCCGACAATATCTAGACCAAGTTTTTTCCATGGGCCCTCAGGAAACTGAACTGGCAGAAGAGGTGCTGGATGCGTCACAGCAGTTTTGTCATTGGACTGGCAGGGAATGCATGAAGAAATAGTTGACTGAACCTGCGAGTCCATCTGCGGCCACCAGTAGAGGTCCCGCAATCTCTGTTTTGTGCGGACGACTCCTTGGTGAGCCTCATGTGCCAAGGAAATTAATGTGTGTCGTAAGGCTACAGGGACTAACAACCTTGTTCCTCTGAAAATGATATCATCTTTCATTGCAAGTTCATCTTTAACTCTGAAGTAAGGTATCAAGTCTGGACTCACTGTTTTAATGGAGGATGGCCAGCCAAGTGTAATTTGTCTCCGTAGCTTTATTAGCTCAGGGCAAGCAGCACAGGCCGTCTCGAAGTCAGACACTGAAAGAGAGCATAATGATGAAGAAATCAATGCAACCATGTCAGGCTCCACATCAGCGGAGGGGTCAGCAGGTGCTGGCATGGGAAGACGAGACAAGCAGTCTGCAGTGTGATTTTGGGAAGCGAAAGCCACAGGTTTTTCGACACCATCTGATTGTACTTGGGCAAACACTGCACCCAACCCATAGTCACTGGCATCTGTTGAAATTACTGAATGGAGTGTGGGGTCATAAATGGCCAGGGCAGGACTGGACACAAGCATCTGTTTAATGTCATCAAAACTGCTTTGAGCAGCTGGAGTCCAGGAAAACAGTCCTTTTTCTTTTGCACACTCACGCATTGGAGCCACAACTGTCGCAAACCCAGGAAGGAATTTTGAGTACCAAGACACTAATCCTAGGAATGATTGTAGAGAGGCTGCATCAGATGGAGGAGGGGCATTACGGACGGCATCCAAATGCTCCTGGTCAGGTAAAATTCCATTGGCGCTGATTATGTGGCCAAGGAAACGTAGCGAAGTCTGTCTGAAATTGCACTTTTTATCATTTAACACCAGCCCAGCCTCTTTCAGTTTCTGTAACACAGTAGTGAGGTTCGAGTCATGCTCTTCAGCTGTTTCTCCATACACGATAAGATCATCCAGGTAATTTTTGACACCTGGTACTCCCTGCAGTATGGTGGCCATCATCTTTTGGAAAGCGGAGGGTGCTGACGCCAGGCCATAGGGAACCCTGCAAAATCTGAATAGGCCGTCATGAGTGATAAAAGCTGTAATGTCTCTGCTATCTTCATGCAGAGGAAGCTGATAGTATGCATTAGCTAAATCAATAGTAGAAAATACTGTAGCACCCCTAAGGCTGGTAAGCATTTCATCAATGTGTGGCAATGGATAACAGTCAGTAATGACAGCTTTGTTAACTTCTCTTAAATCAGCACACATTCGGATCCCACCGGTTTTCTTACCAGTAACAACGATGGGGGACACCCAGGCCGAAGCATCCACGCGTTCAATGACACCTGCTTTCAGCAGACGGTCTAATTCAGCTGAAACAGAAGCTCTGACTGCAAAAGGTAAGCGTCGTAATTTCTGATGCACAGGTTTTACTGTGGGGTTAATTTTAACCTTGTGGACAAAGTTCTTTACACATCCTATGTCTGTATCTGTCAGAGGTGTAGTATTGGTGGCCATGACAGAGGTGCAGACATTATCACTGTTAATTTGTAGTTGCAGGGCAGAAATCAAATCCATGCCTAGCAAAGCAGTCCCTTTATCCACAATGAAAAAAATGGCAGCGGCTGAGGCATTAGACACACGGGCTTGTGCTTGTAGGCATCCGAGTACAGGTATGCATTCCTGTGTATAAGTCACAAGACGGGTGGTAGGTGTAGATAATTGTGTGGCACTGAAGTAGCGTTTGTATATATGGGCGGGCAATATCGACACTGAAGACCCTGTGTCCACAACAAATTGTACTGTGGTGTCAGATGAAGCAGCTGAAGTACTAACAGTTAGATTGCAATGCAGTTTCTTTGGTGCTTCGGCAGAATTCTCTAGATACAGCACGGTGACATCATCAACTTGCACTTCACGTACATCACTCGCTGGGGCTGAACGGCACACACGAGCAAAATGTCCCTTCTTGTTACACAATTTACAGTTAACTTTTACAGCAGGGCAATGTGCTGAGTTAGCTAGGTGTTTGTCTGAACCACATCTGTAGCATGACTTACGGGCAGACGAAACAGAAGCAGCGGGTGGCCGTGAACGGGGTTTCCCTCTCACATGGTGTGGTTTGACTTGTACAGCGCGCACTGACGCATCTCTATCGGCCGTCATTCTCTTTGCGTGCTCAGCTGCAGTTTCTAACTGTGTTGCGAGAGTGATTGCTTTTTGTAAAGTCAGGTCCAGCTCGAGTAACAATCTCTGTCTAATCTCATCACTTTGTAAATGTTCCAGCAATTGGTCGCGAATCATATCATCCACTTTATCACCAAAGTCACAGTTAGCGGCGAGCGCATGTAAAGCAGCAACGTACTGTTGTATGTTTTCGTGTGCAGCTTGTACTCTTTTTCTAAATGTATGCCGCTCCACGACCACATTAACTTTGGGAATGAAATGTCTTTTTAAAGCAGCCACAGCAGTTTCATATGTCTCACCGGTGTCTGGCAGTGCGTAGAAGATCCGTTGGCCCTCGACGCCTAAACAATGGAGTAATGTAGCCCTCTTTCGAGCATCGGGCCATGCATTGCCACTTGCGTTGATAACCAGCAAATAGTTGCCGAACATGCGCAACCACATGTCGAATGGCATGATAGGTTCACCTGGGCAGGGCAGGAACATTGCCGGTGGCGAGACATTCAACGACATCGTTTATCAGTCGGTAGAGTAAATCCTCGTAACTTAGAATCCTCGTCGCCAATTTGTTAAATCTGGACTTAATGAGCACACACAGTATTCCTTCAGAGACCTCGTAGTTTATTCCGAACAGTAACAGCACATGTTAACTCTGAGCGTACTCACTTCTTCTCCTAGTCACTCCCTACTTCTCTCTCTTTATTCAGCGTCTCTAGCGGCAGGATGAAGAACTACATACTAAGACACAACATTACCGCAAATCTACGACCAGGATTAAGTAGGCGTATTGTCTGCCATTTTGTGTTTTGGTTATTTGGTCTGACGAATCACTTACTCTTAATAGGGTTAAGTTTGGCGTATCGTCTGCCTTTTACTGTTTTGGTCTGACGAACCACTTACCCTTAATACGTAAATTGATGTATCCTTTGTTACCGCAAATCTACGACCAGGATTAAGTAGGCGTATTGTCTGCCATTTTGTGTTTTGGTTATTTGGTCTGACGAATCACTTACTCTTAATAGGGTTAAGTTTGGCGTATCGTCTGCCTTTTACTGTTTTGGTCTGACGAACCACTTACCCTTAATACGTAAATTGATGTATCCTTTGTTACCGCAAATCTACGACCAGGATTAAGTAGGCGTATTGTCTGCCATTTTGTGTTTTGGTTATTTGGTCTGACGAATCACTTACTCTTAATAGGGTTAAGTTTGGCGTATCGTCTGCCTTTTACTGTTTTGGTCTGACGAACCACTTACCCTTAATACGTAAATTGATGTATCCTTTGTTACCGCAAATCTACGACCAGGATTAAGTAGGCGTATTGTCTGCCATTTTGTGTTTTGGTTATTTGGTCTGACGAATCACTTACTCTTAATAGGGTTAAGTTTGGCGTATCATCTGCCTTTTACTGTTTTGGTCTGACAAACCACTTACCCTTAATCAATAGGGTTAAGTTAGGTGCATCGTCTGCCTTTTCATTATATTATTTTTTGGTTTGACGAACCACTTACTCTTTATCAATAGAGTAAAGTTTGGCGCATCGTCTGCCTTTTCGTTATATTATTTTGGTCTGACGAACCACTTAATTTTAACTACAGGGTTAAGGATCGACGAATTGACTGCCTTTAATTATTTGGTCTGACGAACTAATTTACTCTACTTAACAGAGTTAAACATAGCTGTATTGACTGCCATTAATTATAAGGTCTGACGAACTTCTTAACTCTTGAGTAGTTGTATGGTCGAGTTTGTGATTGTGAACCTGCAGCAGCTGATGCAAGGATTCTAAGCGACAATTGAGATCCACTTGAACGAGTCAATAAAACGATTAGTTAAATAGAATGATCAAATATTAATCTAAATTTAATAATCACCAACAAATTCGTAAATGTTTCATTATGGAGTCAGATGAAATAACGAGGTAATGTATATTAATTCATATTTGTTTGTAAACAAATATCTTTAAACCAATTCTGTTATGTTGTGGAAAGGAAAGACAGCAACGCGCAAATATCCTTCTGCCGTCGTTGGACCTGTGGGCGGACCCCGAAAAGGGACCTTACAGTCACTTCAATTTTCTATTCTTTGAATTTTAGTTTCTATCTTTTCCTCTTCTTTAGTATTTTTAGTATCATTTAGTAGTGTTTTTAGTTATTCTTATTTATCTTTTGTTAATAAATTCCATTTTATTACCACTGTGTCTTCCTTGTGTTGATAATACAGTTAAAGGGTTCTACAAGCTGGTCCGAATCTCACAAAATCCTTCAGATAAATAAGATGACAACTCCCTCTAATTTACATATTTTCTTATTTGTTGAAGTATCTATTTAGATCATTCTTATTGTTAAAGTGAAATTCTTTAGCTGGTGCCCCGAAGTAGAAGGTGGAGGGGTCATCTGACGCACACACACACACACACACTTGAGGTGAAACCTCTAGTGTCCTGTGTATGGCATACTAACCAATGGTTGCCCATGTGAAAATCACTAAATTAATTTGTGCCTGTGTCGAAATCACTACATGTGACATTTGCGTGCCTTGCACTTCTTCTCTGCCTACGTACTCATATCTCCCTGTACAGTGCTGGGGTATTGCTTACATGCCTATGGAAAAGAAAGCATCGAAGGAAATGCAGAAAGCAGGGTGGAGTTGCTGCTCGACTAAAATTCCTTGCTGGGACATCAGTAGTTGTTATCCGGGGGTATATGTCAAAAGTTGATTGATTTATGACCCCCTGTCAAGTACATTTTGACAGGTGGGAGGGTCTATGAATCAAAAGGTGTACATGCTGTCCAGTTTTGAGTGCCGTATTTTATGGCTTTTAGACAGCGGCTGTCCAGAGCTGTGCATGTTTTACGACGTGTCAATCAACGTGTTGTTTTTTCCTGTGTGTGTGTGTTTTTTGTCACGTTTATGTTTGTCATATTCAGGGTTTCTGCAGGTTTCATCAAGTCTAATTAAAGACTTTTTAAGACCATAATGAATATAATTTAAGACCTATATCACGACAATGAAGTCCAATTTTATAGTCCAGTGTGCATGCATCCATCTGTTTTTAGAACCTTTTATCTTTCATGACAAAAAACAAGATTTCTTTTTTAGGGGTGTGACAAGACACTTGCTCCACAAGATGAAACGAGATTGGGTTCACGATTTTTACACTTTGCTGATATTATAAGTATTTCACATTAAACGTCATACGAGGTTTTAAGAAATCCCCAATGATAAAATATATGAAGAAAAATAGCATTATAATGAATTAAAATTATATTATTTTAAAATCTAAGGGTTTAACTAACAGTTATTTTGGTAAATGATGATGATCAATTAATCTGATACTTTTTTGTAATAAAAATAGAGCTAAATGGGCAAAAGCATTTACGATGACAATAATAATGAGACAATAATAAGTGGTTCAAATAATTTATCAAGAATAAACACATGGTTTTATGTAACAACAATGTTAAAATATTAGGTGTGGTTACCCAGATAGAGTTTAGATTAATCCAGAACTAGGACGTAAAGGAGTTGTTTTTAAATATAACTTACAAAATACATTACTGGTGTGCATCTTGAGACAAAATAATGGCAGTTAAATATTTTATGGCAAAAATAGAAATAAGTAAATTGATGAGACCAGCGAGTAAGGGAAATAGAATGTAGTAGACCTATTATCAGATCCACCCTCCGGAGCAGAGGGGGCGCTAAAAATAAGCTAGATGCCAACCGCCGTTAAAAGAGAAAAAGAAGACAGGCTTCGTTGGCAGTGGAGCCAAACATGGATCGGATGTCTTATGAAGCAGAAGCCGCGGTGCTTAAAGCTGCTGATGCAGATGTTTCGCATGCCATGGCTACTACTGGTGGCACAACAGAACAGAACTGAAAGATGCTGGATGTTTTCAACAGGTTTCTGCAGCGGATTTATGTTTCTTACATTGCTTGTGTGACACTAAAGCTTTGATGCCCACTGTTCCGATTTTTAAAACTTTCTTGCAAAATAAACAACGGACCCCATATGCTTACTGATGTTTACCACGGAGCAAAATCAGGATTAAGTAACCAAATTTCATTAAATGTGCACTTCCCCAAAGCTAAAACTCACACTTTTCTCCATTTGCGTATACCCGGTCCACGCACTTTAGAGAACTCCCCGCAAACTTCTGCTTTAGTAGATTCTACCTATTCAAGTTTTGCCTGACACATGACGTATAAAAAAGTTACAATCTTCTTGACTGTGTTGGTTGGACAACATTTTAAGACCTTTGATATGCGGATTTAAGACATTTTAATGCTTATTAACCCTCTGGGGTCTAAGGGGTTTTTAGGGCCCTGGGGAAGTTTTGACATGCACTGACATTTGTGCTTTTTTCAGTTGCTTAAAAACATATTAATGGCAAAAGTCTCATAACACTGTGTTCATCACAAACTGGGCTACAATATCATATAATCAACATGTACATGTTTGTATTTTTGAGAGAAAAATTTTTATGCGTGGTTTTTGAAAAAGCAACATTTTTAAGTCACTGATATAACACCACAAAACTCATTCCAAACATGTTTTCCCAAGACTTTTCAAAATAGGATCTAGTAGTCTAGAGTTTTTTCTTCAAAATGATGTGAAAATCATATGGCCTACTCAATCACATAAAGCAATACATTGATTTACAATTTCTAAGACACTTTTGCTTGGGAAAGGCTGTATGCGTGGAGGCGGGAAAGCTCTTGAATAATCAGTGATTGACAGCTGAGAGACAAAAGAGTTGAATAATGAGCCACATAATAAGCCTTGTGGGGATGTTCAACAATGTAACTTTCTCTGTAGTAAAACCATGATAAGGTTTATATAATGTAAACACACACACACACACACACACACACACACATATATATATATAAATATTTTCTATTAATATCAATATAAGTTACCTTATAAAAACCATAGTAGCCTAATCATGGTAAAGGTACTGTTTGGCCATCATAAAGTGAACACAGGGTTTGTGTTTGGTTGGCCAGCGAGAGGTTTACTTTTGTGCAGTAAAAAGCTCAAAAGAACAACTGCCTATCGTTGTCTGGACTCCTATTTGTGTTTTTGTAATCATTATAGTAGAAACACAACAAGGGACACGTGTGATAAACTTATCAATGTTTGTTTACAGCCGCGGCCATTACCTCACGTGTTGATCATGAAAGCAGTGAATGTGTGCACATGCGAGTGATCCTGTGTTTAATAAACTTGCTGTGCGGAGATATGCGCTTAGACGCAACTAAATAAGGATTGTACTGTTTGCAATCGCGTATTTTATAAGAATACCAAAAAGCGCGTCGAGTTTCCTGACTCGCGTGTTTGTGTATGTGCGTTCCCGTCGCCTCAGCTGTTTGACGGAAGACAAAGAAAACACTCGCGTCTGGAGATACTGACACACATCCGCAAGTAAATAAGGATTTATATGTCGGACATCGATCCCGTCACACTGACGAAGCACACACACTCGCGTCTGTCTGGAGATTTAGGCGCGAGTAAACAAGTATGTGATGTGTGCAATCGCATCTTTTATAATGATACCACAAAGCGCTTCAAATATGAGGCATTGTGTGTTTGTGTGTGCGTTTGGACGTCGATCGAGTCACACTCGCGTCTGGAGATAACTTTAGTTACAGTCACGAGTAAACAAGTAGATGTCATGTTTCCAGCACTCGGATTAAAACTCAACACAGCAGTGAATGGCTGCAGAGACGGAATGTCCATTGACTGTGGGGTTGACTAATGAATATGGATGATCTCTGCTCTTTTCTTCAATGGAGCGGGGCGTGGCTCATTATAGATAATGAAGCAACAGAAGAAAGACGGTACATCTCTCTCTTCTAATACAGTTAACAACGAATTACAATATTTGTTTTCGATTTCACTTACATCTTCCAAAAGCAGACATTCCAAGCATTATGTAGACATTTATCTTTTGTTTAAATGACAAATATTTGTTAAGTTACAGTTAATTTTTCTGACGTGTTTCTGAAGGACTTCACTGAGGGAGAGAGAACAAAATGCGCATCATGTTTATTTTCTTAATTTTGCGAAAAGCACAACATGCTGTTTTTATTGGGAGTGGACAGAAAAAAACTAGACAATTTAACGTTTTAAATGATGTATAAATCATATCTGTATGTCAAAAATCAGCAGAGTTATCTAAGTCTCTTTGGGGAGTGATCGAAAAATAAAGAGTTTGCGGCGCCCGCGCCGCTGCCGACCCCAGAGTGTTAAGGCCTTATTTTCATACTAAAGTAATGTAATTTTCATAACAAAAAGTAAAGGTTTATTTTGATTTAGGGAATTCTTGAACCAAGTCTCTGATTAAAACTTTTAATGGTAACATCACAATTTATTTAATTAAATATTCCGTATACGTGTATAGTTTAAGCAATGCCCTATGCCATAACCTTCACCGCCGTCAATACTACAATATTTAGACTAAAGTCTAAACTAAATAAAATTTTAACCAGTTCACGAGATTCGTGAGTCTTTTCACGACCCCCGCTCTCTATGTTCACGCCCATTAAAGCTCGCTCACCGGTGGTGACAGAGAATGCGGCGGGTGCACGTTCATATATCCCGTTAAGAAACTTTTAGACGATTAAAGACATTTTCATCTCATCTTCTGGGATTGTTTTTATTAATGTCTACTTAAAACCATCTGTGGATATGTGTATATTATACAACCAATCTTATTATGTCTGCTTTGACAAAAAATAAAGTATTATTTTAGATTTTAGGTGGAGCGGACACACGTATTTATGGCAAATACTGTTTAATATAAACGGTTGTTTTGTCAAAAGTTTTCTTTATAGTCAACAATCAAGAATCAAATATTTTAGATGTATCTGGTTAAACCTAAATCTGAAATTATCTATTGAACTATAGACTATTTTTCTGATCAGCCACAAACTTTCAGAATCTGATCTGTGTGTGTCTGGGGTGTGAGAGAATTCACAGCAGGGGGTGGATTGTAAACTAGTTAGAGTCTTTTAAAACCGGGGTGGTAAAATGTAATATGGTCCACTCTGACAAAAATAAAACTTTTGCTTGTAACATCACAAATTTATTTAATGATATATTCAGTATGTGTATATTTAAGCAATGAACTGTGCCAAAACCACCGGGGGCCGCCAATACTACATCCTTTAGACTAATGTCTATTTATTTTAAACTAATAGAAAGTTGAATCGCTTCACGAGATCCGTGAATCTTTTCATGCACAGTATTCTGTTCACGCCATTAAAGATCGCGCACCGACGGTTACAATAGAGAACGCGCCGGGTGCACGTTCATATCTGCCGTTAAGAAACTTTTAAACGATTAAAGCCATTTTCATCTCATCTTCTGGGTTTGTTTTAAATTAATGTCACCTTAAAACTAACTGTGAATATGTGTTTATTACACAATAAATGTAACTCTGAGCGCTCTGGCTATATAAAGGTTTATTTTAGGCATATCATTATGCCACCCTCACAAGATAATGATTAAAACACGTTAGTGCATGGCGCAATAAAGCACATGCACTCACATATCTATAAGTTTAAAAACAAACTTTTTAAAGTTTAAGACATTTTTACCCCATTTTCTGGTTTGTATTCATTGTGGATCCTAACCTCCAAGTGTGTATTATACAACAAACGTAATTCTGTCAACGCCTCTGATTTAAACATGTCATGTTTTTAAGATGAAGCATCCCATGTGTGTTTTATGAAAAATACTATTCGAGGTAAACTTTTGTTTTTAACATCAAAAATTTCTTATAGACAATCAAGAATTAAACATTTAGACGTGTCTGAGTAAACTTATATCTGATAGCGCATGAACCCCTCCGTATTCCGACTGAAGGATCTAAACTTATGTTTTGTAACATCAAAAGTTTCTTTAAAGTCAGTCAAGAATCAAACATTTTAGATGTGTCAGTGGTAAACTTAAATCTGATGTCACATTAACAGTGCCGTGTCACGAATAAAACTTTAACAGTTATTATAGTTTCTAATCAGACAAGTGTTTAGGCTATGTGTGTGTGTAATCGGGTCTGTGTATGTATGTGTGTGTGTATGCGCTTGTGTCTTTGGCTGTGAGAGTCTGCGTGTGTGTGTGTGTGTGTGTATGCATGTGTGCGCTTGTGTCTCTGGCTGTTTCTAAAAACCTTGATGTTATTTCGGACCCCACTGACAAAAAGTAAAAGGGGATTTTAAGATTTTAGGCTTCATAACACAGATACTGATTACAAACATGTTATCTCACATTATGGTTTGTTTTTTTAATTAATGTCTCGTTAAACCAATCTGTTATCCCATTAACTCTTTCCCCGCCATTGACGAGATATCTCGTCAATTAAGAGAAAAAGCTTCCCCGCCAATGACGAGATTTTCCGTCTTTCCGCAATACCGTTATTATCCACCAGGTGGCGCCCTTCCGCAACTTTTTAAACCCGGAAGTATTGCCCTATGGCAAGCTGCTGCATGTCCGTGTCTGTTTTAAAGATCGCTCTGAATTGGATCTCTATGAACAGTCCGTCACAAAAATTGAATTATCTCTGCTTTTTGCTCAAAATATGGTGTTTTTGCAAAAACCTACCCATATTCAAAAGCTGATTGCAAAAGAACCACTAAAAGTAGGATGAAACGTTTTTTTTTTTTTGAAAGCAGAGGGTCTGTTCTTTCATTTGGTATATTGTATGTTTATATATTTAAAGAAGAACATTTTCTGGAAGGCATTTAACTTTGGTGAAAATCATGAAAAACGCTGGCGCTGGCTGGCAACTTTTTTGAAAAACACTGGCGGTGAAAGAGTTAAGGAACAATAAAATTTTGCAAATATTATTTATCAAAGTTGACGATGTTATAATCTAGGTTGCCAGTAACGTGACAACAAACATTTCTTTAAAGACAAAACATTTAACAAACGTGGCATGTCACACAGAGACACACTAGGATTTTTTGTGTGGTTTTGTTAAACATGATTGTGTGCTTCCATAAAGCTAACTATAACCACAACACCAGATAGGACATGGCTCTACATAACATAACATTAAAATCATGTGCTTATATTAAAAAGGTAAAGCCTTAATTCTTTACTAAATAAAATAAAAATATACTATTCGAGCATCCTAACATGATATTAGGTTAGGTTAGGTTTAAGATGTATCAGCGTCTATAGCTTTACGACTAACAGCACAAAACCCCCAGAGGATATAGGGTGTGTGTGTGTGGTTTGGTAGTTATCACGTGGTAGGTGCCCAAACGATCATCGGCGTGGGGGCTTGTGAAGCGGAAGGGGGCCTGCATAGATGAGAAGCTCTTTGACTGAACACAGGAACTTTACCAAAAACGTTCCCCTGATTAACACAACACAGAACAATTTTTGAACAACTGTGGAAGATTCACACACCCCAGAGGCTTGGTTTAGGTTTTGCAGGAACTGTGGACACTATTTGACCAAATTAAGGCACGATCATTTATTGCTGCGAAGGTGTCCAAATTCACAAACAAACTATCAAACGCTGTGCGGCAGAAACTGTGGACACTATTTGCACAAATTAAGACACATTCCTTTTGTTGATGCGAAGATGATCGAACTCACAAACAAACAATCAAGCGTGGTGCAAAAGTTGTCTATGACGCTATGGATTCTTGAAAAAGATGACACAAAGATCATTCGAACGACTTCGCAATGGCCAGATGGGGTATGTGTATGGTACCGACCTTTTTAAAGATATGCTTAAAAAGAACTATAAACGGGAGATGACCAATCTACTATGTACTGTGATATACAAAGATGCCAATGTGTGCATGCCTCCAAATTATTGCAAAGCTAATGCTGAGCGTGTAACCAGACTCAAGGAAAAAACAGATGGTGTGAAAAGTATAGATGAATCTTTTAATAACATGGTTCAGATAACTCTTCAAGACAAAGAGCCAGTCTGTATGCTTATTAGAAAAGCCCTAGAGATATTTTATGAATGTGATGAAGACGAGTTTTACATTGTTAACATCATCCTAATGTCGGCATTTGTAATTCAATACATCCAAGATGGCGCCTCTGTGTTTGGCTCTCCAGTTTTAGTACTGTTTTTGTTTGTTTTTCCTGTTTTATGTTGTCAAACATGGTCAGTTTCACTAGGGACGAACTGCTAAACATTCGGCAGAACACTCCACATAGTCTGTTAACTGATTTCATTTATTCTGACGTTTTGCTGAACGTTGTAGCTGGCGGAGCAGCGGCGCTGTTCAAGCGCTTCAAGATGCGCAGACGTGGTAAGGATTCAGAACGGCGCTGCCTAGCTTCCATCTAGCGAATCTGCGCTCTCTTCCAAACAAAATAGACAAACTCATCCTGCTCTCCCGGACAAACAGAGACTTTTCACACTCAGCTGCGCTGTGTTTCACGGAAACCTGGCTAAATGACACGACCCCGGACAACGCGTTAAGTCTTCCAGGCTTTCAGCTGTTTAGAGCAGACTGTGACGAAATATCAACGGGGAAATCGCGTGGCGGAGGAACCTGTTTCTACATCAAAGAAAGGTGGCGTACAGACATAAAAGTGTTAAAGAGGATGTGTTGTTCAGATCTAGAAACACTCATCATTAACTGCAAACCCTTTCTACTCACCGCGGGAGTTTTGTTCATTCATTCTCGTGAGTGTTTACATTCATCCGCAGAGAGTGTAACTTCATACATCAGTTTTTGTGAGGATATATGCATTCCTACAAAGACACATCTAATGTTCAACAATGACAAGCCATGGTTCACAACAAAACTTAGACATCTTCGTCAGGCCAAAGAGGACGCCTACAGGAAAGGAGACAGAGTCTTGTACAATCAGGCCAGAAACACACTTAATAAGGAGATTAGAATGGCTAAGAGGAACTACGCTAAGAAGCTAGAACACCAGTTTTCTGCCAACGACCCTGCATCTGTGTGGAAAGGTCTGAAAGCCATTACCATCTACAAGACACCTACCCCAGTCACTGAGGCCAATATGCAGCTTGCTGAAGACCTGAATGAGTTCTACTGTAGATTTGAAACTCCCAGGCTAACACCCCACACTGCTCCGATCATCTCTCCACACAACCACTAACACCTCCAGCAACCCCCCTCTCCCCCACACCTGCACATCAGATCTGTGAAGAAGCTGTGCGCCTAGCCTTCAGGAAAAACAAAAGAAGGAAGGCACCAGGCCCAGACGGTGTAACACCATCCTGTCTGAAAACTTGTGCTGACCAGCTGGCCCCCATCTTCACACAGATCATTAATAGATCACTAGAGCTGTGCAAAGTCCCCTCATGCTTTAAACGCTCTACCATCATCCCTGTCCCCAATGAAATCCAAAATTAATCAACTTAATGACTATAGACCTGTCGCTTTAACATCTGTGGTCATGAAGTCTTTTGAGAGGTTGGTTTTGGCTTTTCTGAAGGACATCACTGGACCCTTACTATACCCCCTGCAGTTTTCTTACAGAGCTAACAGGTAGGTAGACGATGCAGTCAACATGGGGCTGCACTTCATCCTGCAACACTTAGACAATGACTTCAGTTTTCTCTTTGTTTAACTGAAGAAAGTTTTGGCACATCCATCTGTTAACTTCATCAATGCATTTGCACAGGGAGTCAATGGGGCTGTAAACGTTAGGGGATAGCGATAAGTAGATCTGAGTGTCGTCTGCATAACTGTGGTAGGCAATTTGGTTCTCTCTCATTATTTGGCTTAGTAGGAGCATATACAGGTTGAACAGGAGTGGCGCTAGAATTGAGCCTTGTGGGACTCCGCATGTCATGGATGTCCACTCAGATTTATGGCCACCTATACTAACATATTAACCTCTCACTTCTAAGTATGACCTGAACCATTTTAGGACCATCCCAGAAAGCCCGACCCAGTTTTCCAGCCTGTCAAGAAGTATGTTGTGATTGACAGTGTCAAAAGCAGCACTGAGCTCGAGTAGCACCAGCACTGATAGTTTGCCTGTGTCTGTACTGAGGCAAATATCATTTATTATCTTTATGAGCGCTGTCTCTGTACTGTGGTGTGGTCGGAAACCAGATTGAAAAATGTCAAAGTAACCATTAGAAATTAAGAATTTGTTCAGCTGATTGAAAACAACTTTTTCAATGATCTTGTCTATGAAAGGAAGATTTGAGATTGGTCTGAAGTTGCTCAACACAGTGTTATCCAAGTTGCTCTTTTTCAGGAGGGGCTTAACAATTGCAGTTTTAAGGGACTTTGGAAAAGTCCCAGAGTTAAGTGTTGAATTTACCACTTCTAGGAGATCTCCTTCTAAACAGTTAAAGACACTTTTGAAAAAAGATGCTGGGAGTGTGTCAAGGGTGCAGGTTGATATTTTAAGATGTTGTACTGTTTATTCCAAAATTTTAACATCAACTGCTTCGAAATCAGACATCGTAACTACTTTCTGATGTTGTGGTCTGACTTGTCTGACCCCGGCGCAGCTCAAGGATGTGCTGATCACCTTTCTGATATTATTGATTTTCTCAGAGAAGAAGTTTGCTAACTCACTACATTTGCTGTCTGAGAGCATTTCACTTGGAATGTGACTTGGGGGGTTGTTAGTCTCTCTATAGTAGCAAAAAGAGTGTGTGTGTTATTTATGTTGTTGTTTATAATATTTGAAAAGAAAGTCTGTCTAGCTTTGCCTAGTTCCACACTGAAAGAACGGAAGCTGTCTTTATAGATATTATAATGGACTACAAGTTTTGTCTTCCACCACATGCGCTCAGCTTTTCTGCATTGTCTCTTCATATTCTGCACCTCAGTTGAGTTTCTACAAGGTGATTTTTGCCTGCCATTCTTCTTCCTGACTTTTACAGGAGCAATATCATCAATTGCACTCTTAACTTTCGAATTAAAGGAATCAAGGAGAAAACCAACAGAGTCTGCAGATATGCTTGGTGTTAAAGAGATAGCCTTCATAAATAGCACACTAATGTTCTCATTTAAACATCTCTTTTTGACAGACACAGATCTAGTTTCAATAGTGGGAGAGATTAATATTTCAAAGAAAATACAGAAATGATCAGACAGTGCTACATCCTTAAAAACAGTTGATGAAATGTTTACACCCTTACTGATAATTAAATCTAAATGTGTCCACGATTGTGTGTGGGTCCATGTACATGTTGAGTCAGATCAAAAGTATTTAAAACAGCTGTGACATCTTTTGCCATAATGCTTTCTGGCTTATCTATGTGAATGTTAAAATCTCCAGCAATAGCAAAATAGTCAAACTCTGAGGAAATCGTTTATAACAGTTCTGTAAAGTCCTCAACAAATGCTGGAGATTATTTTGGGGGCCTGTAAATAATGATAAATAGAATGCGTGGAGTACCTTTCAACACAATACCTAGATATTCAAAAGACGGGTAATTCCCAAATGACACTTGCTTACATTGATAGACATCTTTAAAAAGAGCAGCTACACCTCCACCTCTCCTAGCAGTTCTGCAGGCCCTCATAAAAGTAAAGTTAGAAGGGGCTTTTTCATTAAGGACTGTTGCACTGTAGCTTTCTCAGACCTGCCAACCTGTACGCATTTTGCGTAGCAGATACTCATTTTGACCTCAAAGTACGGTGGTACGATTTGTCACTCTAAACTACGCAAAAACCTGATGACGCCCTTTGCCGCGCGAAGTACTCAAAAGAAGCAACAGAAAAAAGAAAAATATGTTCACTGGGCTCATCCACCACATAGAAAGTGGGGATGATTGACAAGTCGTATGGCCAATCAGTAACAAGAGTCTGCTATCGATGAAATCACAAAATACATCGTGATCTCCTTCCTCCAGCCGCAGTTTCTGACCATCTTTTTCAACGGAGAGTCAAGACGTCTGACCCGCTAAGGTAAACTGGTCAGGGCGATGTGCAAATAATGAAATAATGCATTAGCTTAATCCTTTGAAGTCGACGGTCGCGCGGGCTCCGTTTCATAACGTGCACTTGACCGCAGGATGCGCTAACATTACTTCTGATTTGTAAATGAGCATCATTTACAATTGAGCGCTTACGAAAAAGTACAATGATTTTACCATGGGGCAGATCATCCAGTTTTAGTCAAATAAAAACGGAAAGTGAAGGGAATCCACCTGACATCCGAGTGAAGCGGATTAAATGCGTTCTGAAATAACGCGCTCTTGATAATTGTCAATAAAATAAAACGTCATATACAAACCACATCAAATAAAGTTTTATAAATGGAGAATATCTTGTGTCTCGAGCGCCCACGTGATAGGTGCCTATGCCGTACTGTACTGTAAACAAAGCTACAACAAATTACAGACAGTCAACAGCACTCCTGTCACACTTATGGTTGAATTTAAAGCAGCGTTAACTCTAATACTGTCTTAAAGGAATAGTTAACTTAAAACATGTAATTCATTCATAGTTTACATAACAGAACAGACCATCCAAACATTTATGAGTTTCTTTATTGTGTGATACACAAGTTATTTTGAAGAGTGTTGGTAACCAAACAGTATCTGGTCCCCACTCCATTGTATTTTTTGCTAGTCAGGGAAAAACAACATTTTTTTTTGTTTTTGTGTGTTTCACTCAAGAAAGAAATCATGAAGGTTAGGACCAATATGAGGTTGAGTAAATGATAACAGAATGTCATTTGTGGGTTAACCATCTCCCACTATTTAACAGTAATATCACTTTTAACAGTGTTTGTGCAGACATGCTAAACTTTGGAGAATACAGTATTTAACATTAATAATGTTATTAATCAACATGTATGGCAAATTTAGTTAAACATGATTTTATTCACATTTATAATTATTTTTAAACCAGATTATGGCAGGATGGGGAAAAAAGAGAGTGCAATGTGCAGCATGTTACCTTGAAAGTTACCAAGAAGTGTGTGTGTGCGTGCATGTGCGCGTGCATGTGTTAAATTATATGTTAAAAACCCATGTTCTGTCCTTTCGGCCGATGCTACTGTACTCAAAAAAAATTTCCAAGGTTGGCAGGTCTGCTTTCTTCTAGCCATGTTTCATTTAGAAACATAAAATCCAGGTTGTTTGTGGTTATTAAGTCGCTGACTAGAAGTGATTTATTTTTAAGTGAACAGATGTTTAAAAGTGCTAACCTAACAGTGTAACAGGCAGCAGATTATATTGATTTGCCACACGGTTTTGTACAGCCTTGGGCTTTCTATCATGTACTAAAACAGAAATAGAGAATGATATTGGCACACTGAGTTCCTGCTTATTATGTATACAATTGAAAGTATTAGTATTATCATAGCAGGAACCCGACACATATCACTGAGAGCCGTTAGAGGAGAGGAGGGTTTGTGCTTTGGTGTTGTGTCTGAGACTGAAGAGCTATCACAGGACGAGGAGGAGCTGGGCCCACTAGCTTTGGTGGTTGTGGGGCTTGTCGTTTTCTGGTTAAAATATGGGGGCTCGCAGCAATAGATTGGGATAGTTTAGTTCCAGCATAAACCAGTTCCTCCATTTTTCCGGAGAAGGTCAAAAGCGGGGATGCTGTAGAGAGGAATGACATATCTAGTGAGGAGTCCTGTTGCTCTGATGTGACCGGAGGCTGTGATATGTTTTCCTTGTAACCCTGGCTGTTTTCCAGAGAGTCGTCCTTGGGTGCTGAATCTTGGAGCAGTTCTAATCTGACACAGTCTGACTGTGGTGAGCTCTGTGGGCAGGACTCAGCCGAGATTGTGTCCATGAGCAGTGGTTGTTGTGGCTGCGTGGTGTGATCTCTGTCCTTGTGGGATCTGTCAACGTTATGTCCATTCAGGTGCTGAAGAGAAGTCCTGTGGTCATTCATACTCTGTCCAGGTGTGGTGTGCCATTCAGGTTGAGTGGATTGGCACACACTGATGAAGGATGATGAAGGGAGAAATAGATATTGTCCTTTAGCACTCTTGCACCCAGTCTGTTTGGGTGGATGCCATCCTGTTTAAATAGTTGTCTCTGACTCCAGAAAAGATTGAAGTTGTGGATAAAGTTCAGTCATTTTATGTTGCAGGTTTTTTGCAGCCATGTATCAAGTCCAACAAACGTGAAAACCTATTTGTTCCTCTTGCTGGAAGTGGTCCACCGATGAACGGCTGAACTTTCACTGAGATAAAGGGCTCAGAAAATCACTCTAGACCCCTCTCACCCTTACCATCTGCTTTTTGAACTCTTGCCATCCGGTCGACGCTACAGAGCACTTAAAACAATAACAGTTTCTTTCCCGAAGCAATCTACCTCATAAATGTTCTCTACTGTGCAATAATAATAATATGTGCAATAACCTTATAGAGTATGTATATAATATGTGTATTTTATGCATATCTTGCTTTATTATTTTATTTCTATTAATATTTTTATCTTTATTTATCTGTGTGTCGTTTGTTGTCTCTGTCCACTGGAAGCTGTGACACAAAAACAAATTCCTGATATGTGCAAACATAACTGGCAATAAAACCTCTTTCTGATTCTGATGTATGCCTTGAAACGAGAAGTTAATGTATGTGAAATCATAGAAAACGCCGTAATTTCATGTTTGAAAAGGGGTCTAGGTTCCTGCATACACTTTCTATGGTATCTAGACAACATCATAACGTTTAATGATGATTAAAAACCAGGCGTGTGAGCCAGAGGCACCTCTTATGCAAGTTTTTACATGATATGTTTTAAGTTTTCCAAAAGTTTTAATTATTAGTATTAGTTTTAGATGCAGTCATTAGAACATTTAGACATTTTGTTTAGACAATGTGTGACATTGCTCATTCTTCATATGTTTTTGCGACTCGGCACAGAGAAACGTGAAACATTAATAGAAATTACATGTGCCTACTTCTCATGTCTTTCAGCGGTGTGAAAATAAAGTAATCAGTGTTAGTATGAAAAGCTAAAACCCCACAGGCACGATCTGATCCTAATTCTTTAATTTGGTTACCTCCGGCTGTCACATAGACAGAGACCATCTACTCCATGTCTCTACGAATCCTGACAGAGTTTTGGCTTCATGTACACACAGCACCAAATCTAAACCATGGTAAACCTAAATACATTTGGCTGCCAAGATCTCTAATTTTCTGACATGAGCACAAAAGATGATAGGGTATCATCAAACATCACTCACTTTTTAGTTTCCGAAAGTTTTTTTTTTTGTTTAACTCGTGTGGCCAAGCAAGTTTTGCTCGGCCACAAAATTGTCACACTATTTTATGCAGAAATTGTCAGATTTTACATTTTCAGGTTTCATGTGCACACCACATTGCGATTACAGTCGCAACTTGCTTACTGATTTATCAAGAATAGATCCAAATGTTGTTTGTGTGCTTGCTCTGATTTCATAAAACACCCATTTACACTCAAAACCTATGGGTTCTTTGTCTTAATGTCATCAATTTATTATTTCGTTTACATCATCGTCACCAAAATGTTTTACTATAAGAGTGTGCAAACTGTTTTTAAAAAGTTTTTAAAAAGTTTTTAAAAACTTTTTACAAACTTTTTAAAAAGTAGATGATTTTAATTTAATTAAGTCACACTAATTGCATACAAAAGTAGAGCAAAGCAGCTTACCACACAGTTCTACAAGACCAAAACAACTGCAAAGAACACTTTAAAAGGTCATGGGAGGATCAAGCTACTTGCTTTGTGAAGATAAAAGCCAACTTGCATGCAAGAAGCCTTCCACAAAAGTATTGGAGGACAATGGGTGTGCAGACACGACCATGTTCTTCATGCACATCCATTCCGCCCCTACCGGGGTTCAAACATAGGGTCTTTCACATGAAAGGTGGGGACACTACCACTGAACCACAGAGGTCTTGTTGTTAGCAAGGCACAAACATAGGGATGATGCTAGTAGAATCTGCCCATATGTGGTTAATCACACAGACAGCCTCAACAGCCATTCTAAAATCTGTGATTTAATGAAACATTGCACTAGCTGAGCAATAGACTAAGGATGTAGCTGGTTGTTACTTTGTTCAGTAACAAGGTTGTCAAAGCTCCCTTTGTGAAACTGGCATCTTGGTTATAGTCAATACAGGCAGGCTGATCATTGGTTCAGTTAGGAGGATGTTAATCCAGACTGTGCTGTTTTTGTTGTCTCTGTGCTCAGGGGAGAATTCTACCAATGCTAAAGGAGACCACAGCAACTGCACAGACAGATTCAACAGAGAATCAAACTAGATGCTTGTTAAGAGCATTAGTAAGATTATTGCTTTTTAATAGCAGGGAGCCTGTAAAGAAAGGCAGATTAAATTATTACTTTGTTATCCCCCATCATCTTAAAGACCACTTAAGTACTTTTTAACAGGAGTGATTTACAAGGCCAACCTAATCAGCACTGAACTGAACACTTGAACAGCAGTGATTTACAAAGTCAGCCCAGCTGGCCCTGAACTGCAAAGAGGATCAACTTACTTGCTCTAGTCTTAAACAAGACATTGGTTTCCATGTTATCCATCAATGCTTCCTGAAATTTAAGTAGCTAGAAGCTTCCCCTTTACTTGTCAAATGAATAGGTAGTTGAAAACATTATAAGAACACTTACAAAATGTGGATTTACATGGAGACAAAACAAAAAAGTTTTTAAAAAGTAGATGATTTTAATTGAAATAAGTCACACTTATTGCAAAGCAGTGCAAATCTGCTGGCCACACAGTTCTACGAGACCAAAAAAACTGCAAATAACACTTTAAAAGGTCATGGAAGGACCAAGCTACTTGCTTTGTAAAGATAAAAGTCAACTTGCATGCAAGAAGCCTTCCACCAAAGTATTGGAGAACAATGGAAGTGTACACATGACAATGTTCTTCATGCCCAACCATTCTGTCCCTACTGGGATTTGAACATAGGGTCTCCCGCATGGAAGGCGGGGACACTACCACTGCACCACAGAGTCCCCTTAAGTTGTCAAATGAAAAGGTTGTTGAAAACATTATGAGAACACTTACAAAATGTGGCTTTACATAGGGACAAAACAAAAAAGTTTTTAAAGGGGACATTCCATGAAAATCAGACTTTTTCAGTGTTTAAGTGCTATAATCGGGACCCCAGTGCTTCTACCAACCCAGAAAACATGAAAAATAGCAACCCTGTAACTTTGTTTTGGTAAGGCTCTCTCTGCAAGCATGTGAATATATAGGTCATTCGGATTTCGCTCCCCGCATGACGTAGGTAGGGGATCTGATTATAATGATACCGCCCCTTCATCTGCGCTATCCAACCATGAACGGCCTCACGAGTGCGAGAGACAGACAGAAAGAATGACTGACAGCACGACGCGTTTGTATTCCCTCAAACACAAACAGGAGCCTACAATCTTATAACTTGTAGTTTTAATAATCTTTCTAAAGATTGAATTAACGCTCTAAAGGATTAACCTTACCTTAGTGCAACAGAGAGAGCGAGTGAGTGAGAGAGAGCGAGTGAGCAAACGAACGAGAGAGAGAGAGAGAGAGAGCAACGCGACCGTTCACTGGTATGTTGTTTAATATGTTTCTCTGAAGTTTATATGAATGAACACGAGGATTTATGCACTGCACGAGACAGAGTGAGAGAACAACGCGTATTCACTATCATACACAATAAGCATAAATATGATGTTTAATGTTTCTCTCAAGTTTCAAATGAATACGAAGAGTTACAAGATATAGAGTGAGACACTGACAGAAACGCGAATGTGTTCAATATGTGTACACAATAAACGTAAACATGTCATTTGATCTGTTTCTCTAAAGTTTAAGCATTAAACGTATTGTTTTATTACAGATCATTTAAATGTGCTCGTGTGGTTTGGTCAAAAAGAAACTTCTGAGTGTTTGTGGAAGTGTAATTTATTGTAACATGCTGAAAATCATTGTGCCTGTTTAAAACACTGATACCTAAAAGTCTTTATTTTTTATTCCACAATGTTCCCCATCTGCTAATAAACATGTATATAGTATGCATAAAACAGATGATTGACTTTTTATACTTGTTAAATTATGTAATGCTTAACATCGATCACTAACTTATTTCGTAAGAAGATTTTCCTTGATGCTCTGTTTCCCGTACAGCGCGAGCGCTTGAGACTCTGCCCACCTGAGCGGCTCGTTTGGATTTAAAGGGATACACACAAAAACGGTGCATTTTTGCTCAGCCCCATAAAGCCATAAAGTGCATATTTTAACATGCCACAATAAATTACCTATTGGGTATTTAGAGCTAAAACTTTACACATGTACTCTTGGGACATCAAAGATTTATTTAATATCTTAAAAACGTCTTGTGGAATGTCCCCTTTAAAAAGTAGATGATTTTAATTGAATTAAGTCACACTTATTGCATACAAAAGCAGAGAAAAGCAGCTTACCACACAGTTCTACGAGACCAAAACAACTGCAAAGAACACTTTAAAAGGTCATGGAAGGATCAAGCTACTTGCTTTGTAAAGATAAAAGCCAACTTGCATGCAAGAAGCCTTCCACAAAAGTATTGGAGAACAATGGGAGTGCAGACATGACCATGTTCTTCATGTAAAACCATTCTGCACCTCCCGGGGCGAACATAGGGTCTTTCACATGAAAGGCGGGGACACTACCACTGCACCACAGAAGTCTTGCTGCTAAGCAAGGTACAAACATAGGGATGATGCTAGTAGAATCTGCCCATAAGTGGTTAATCACACAGACAGCTTCAACAGCCATTCTAAAATCTGTGATTTACTGAAACATTGCACTAGCTGAGCATTGGACCAAGGATGTAGCTGGTTGTTACTTTGTTCAGTAACAAGGTTGTCAAAGGCCCTTTGTGAAACTGGCATCTTGGTTATAGTCAATACAGGCAGGCTGGTCATTGGTTCAGTTAGGAGGATGTTAATCCAGACTGTGCTGTTTTTGTTGTCTCTGTGCTCAGGGGAGAATTCTACCAATGCTTAAGGAGACCACAGCAACTGCACAGACAGATTCAACAGAGAATCAAACTAGATGCTTGCTAAGAGCATAAGTAAGATTATTGCTTTTTAATAGCAGGGAGCCTGTAGATAAGGGCAGATTAAATTATTACTTTGTTATCCCCCATCATCTTACTTGCTCTGGTCTTGAACAAGACATTGGTTTCCATGTGATCCATCAATACTTCCTGAAAATGATGCTGCTAGAAGCTTCCCCTTAACTTGTCAAATGAATAGATTGTTGAAAACATTATGAGAACACCTACAAAATGTGGATTTACATGGAGACAAAACAAAAAAGTTTTTAAAAAGTAGTTGATTTTAATTGAATTAAGTCACACTTATTGCATACAAAAGCAGTGCAAAGCTGCTGACCACACAGTTCTACGAGACCAAAACAACTGCAAAATACACTTTAAAAGGTCATGGAAGGACCAAGCTATTTGCTTTGTGAAGATAAAAGCCAACTTGCATGCAAGAAGCCTTCCACAAAAGTATTGGAGAACAATGGAAGAGCAGACATGCCCATGTTCTTCATTCCCAACCAGTCTGCCCTTACCAGGATTCGAACATAGGGTTTTCCGCATGGAATGCGGGGACCCTACCACTAAAGAGGTCTTGCTGCTAGGCAAGGCACAAACATAGGGTTGATTCTAGTAGAATCTGCATATATGTGGTTAATCACACAGACAGCTTCAACAGCCATTCTTAAATCTGTGATTTACTGAAAAATTGCACTAGCTGAGCATTGGACCAAGGATGTAGCTGGTTGTTACTTTGTTCAGTAACAAGGTTGTCAAAGCTCCCTTTGTGAAACTGGCATCTTGGTTATAGTCAATACAGGCAGGCTGGTCATTGGTTTAGTTAGGAGAATGTTAATCCAGATTGTGAAAATTAAGCTGCTAGAAGCTTCCCCTTAACTTGTCAAATGAATAGGTTGTTGAAAACATTATGAGAACACTTACAAAATGTGGCTTTACATGGAGACAAAACAAAAAAGTTTTTAAAAAGTAGATGATTTTAATTGAATTAAGTCACACTTATTGCATACAAAAGCAGAGCAAAGCAGCTTACCACACAGTTCTACGAGACCAAAACAACTGCAAAGAACACTTTAAAAGGTCATGGAAGGATCAAGGTACTTGCTTTGTGAAGATAAAAGCCAACTTGCATGCAAGAAGCCTTCCACAAAAGTATTGGAGAAGAATGGAAGTTTAGACATGACAAGGTTCTTCATGCCCATCCACTCTGCCCCTACCGGGATTCGATCATAGGGTCTTCCGCATGGATGGCAGGGACACTACCACTGCACCACTGAGGTCTTCCTGCTAGGAAAGGCACAAACATAGGGTTGATTCTAGTAGAATCTGCATATATGTGGTTAATCACACAGACAGCTTCAACAGCCATTCTAAAATCTGCGATTTACTGAAAATTGCACTAGCTGAGCATTGGACCAAGGATGTAGCTGGTTGTTACTTTGTTCAGTAACAAGGTTTTAAAGCTCCCTATGTGAAACTGGCATCTTGGTTATAGTCAATACAAGCAGGCTGGTTATTGGTTCAGTTAGGAGGATGTTAATCCAGACTGTGCTGTTTTTGATGTCTCTGTGCTCAGGGGAGAATCATACCAATGCTTAAGGAGACCACAGCAACTGCACAGACAGATTCAACAGAGAATCAAACTAGATGCTTGTTAAGAGCATTAGTAAGATTATTGCTTTTTTAAGGCAGGGAGCCTGTAGAGAAGGGCAGATTAAATTATTACTTTGTTATCCCCCATCATCTTAAAGACCACTTAAGTACTTTTTAACAGGAGTGATTTACAAGGCCAACCTAATCAGCACTGAACTGAACACTTGAACAGCAATTTACAAAGTCAGCCCAGCTGGCCCTGAACTGCAAAGAGGATCAACTTACTTGCTCTGGTCTTGAACAAGACATTGGTTTCCAAGTTATCCATCAATGCTTCCTGAAAAATATGCTGCTAGAAGCTTCCCCTTAAGTTGTCAAATGAATAGGTTGTTGAAAACATTATGAGAACACTTACAAAATGTGGCTTTACATGGAGACAAAACAAAAAGTTTTTAAAAAGTAGATGATTTTAATTGAATTAAGTCACACTTATTGCATACAAAAGTAGAGCAACGCAGCTTACCACACAGTTCTACGAGACCAAAACAACTTGCTGCTAGACAAGGCACAAACATAGGGTTGATACTAGTAGAATCTTCATATATGTGGTTAATCACACAGACAGCGTCAACAGCCATTCTAAAATCTGTGATTTACTGAAAAATTGCACTAGCTGAGCATTGGACCAAGGATGTAGCTGGTTGTTACTTTGTTCAGTAACAAGGTTGTCAAAGCTCCCTTTGTGAAACGGGCATCTTGGTTATAGTCAATACAGGCAGGCTGGTCATTGGTTCAGTTAGGAGAATGTTAATCCAGACTGTGCTGTTTTTGATGTCTCTGTGCTAAGGGGAGAATTCTACCAATGCTTTAGGAGACCACAGCAACTGCACCGACAGATTCAACAGAGAATCAAACTAGATGCTTGTTAAGAGTTGTTACTTTGTTCAGTAACAAGGTTGACAAAGCTCTCTGTGTGAAACTGGCATCTTGGTTATAGTCAATACAAGCAGGCTGGTCATTGGTTCAGTTAGGAGGATGTTAATACAGACTGTGAAAATTATGCTGCTAGTAACTTCCCCTTAACTTGTCAAATGAATAGGTTGTTGAAAACATTATGACAACACCTACAAAATGTGAATTAACATGGAGACAAAAAAAGTTTTTAAAAAGTAGTTGATTTTAATTGAATTAAGTCACACTTATTGCATACAAAAGCAGTGCAAAGCTGCTGACCACACAGTTCTACGAGACCAAAACAACTGCAAAGAACAATTTAAAAGGTCATGGAAGGACCAAGCTATTTGCTCTGTGAAGATAAAAGCCAACTTGCATGCAAGAAGCCTTTGCACTAGCTGAGCATTGGACCAAGGATGTAGCTGGTTGTTACTTTGTTCAGTAACAAGGTTGACAAAGCTCCCTGTGTGAAACTGGCATCTTGGTTATAGTCAATAAAAGCAGGCTGGTCATTGGTTCAGTTAGGAGGATGTTAATCCAGACTGTGCTGTTTTTGATGTCTCTGTGCTCAGGGGAGAATTTTACCAATGCTTTAGGAGATCACAGCAACTGCACAGACAAATTCAACAGAGAATCAAACTAGATGCTTGTTAAGAGCATTAGTAAGATTATTGCTTTTTAATAGCAGGGAGCCTGTAAAGAAGGGCAGATTAAATTACTAGTTTGTTATCCCAACATACTTGCTCTTGTCTTGAACAAGACATTGGTTTCCATGTGATCCATCAATGCTTCCTGAGAATTTTGATGCTAGAAGCTTCCCCTTAACTTGTCAAATGAAAAGGTTGTTTAAAACATTGTGAGAACACTTACCAAACATGATTTGAATTGAATTAAGTCAAACTTATTGGATAAAAAAAGAGCAAAGCAGCTGTCCACACATTTCTACGAGACCAAAACACCTGCAAAGAAAACTTTAAAAAGTCATGGAAGGATCAAGCTACTTGCTTTGTGAAGATAAATGCGAAATTGCATGCAAGAAGCCTTCCATAAAAGTATTGGAGAACAATGGAAGTGCAGATATGACCATGTTCTTCATGCTCAACAGCAGTTGATCTGCCGCCTTTCGAAGCAAAAAAATAGTGATTTGGTAACTGCCTCTCGTTAAATATCTGCATGCCAAGTTCAGTGGCATTTTAGTAGAGGCACGTTACCAATTCGTTGGTCACGACTTGACGTCGTAGTGACCGACTGAAAGGGAACAACAAATTCTCATTTCTTTTTGATTGCCTGGTATTATGTATTAATAGGTGTGTTCGACTTCACATGATGCTGCATGAAATGACAAGCAGATGACATCAGAGTACCGTGAGAGCGATATGAAACCAGACTCCTCCACAAGATCTCTTGCGGTACTCTGATGTCATCTGATTGTCGTCTCTCTCAGCATTGCATAAAGTTGAGCATACAAAAAAAAACAGCTGAACTCGATAGAACATTCACGGTTAAAACCCTAACTTGCATCATTTGCCAAAGACGATTACATTTAAGTGACATAAGACAGTGACTGAATTTTTTGGACATGTTACTTTATTGTATTAACAACACCTTGAATAAAACTGTGTTTAAACAAGGTCACTCGTGTGCAGTTTTTAAATAGAACAATTACACTCATTTCAATAGCATGTGCAAACATCAATCAATCATTAACCCTCTGGGGCCCAAAAAACGCAGCACAGCGTTTTGACATGTTTTCTCCTTATTATGACAGAATCAACTTAAAATACTCCATCAATAATAATCATACACTTATCTGTTTGACATGATTTAAAACTGTGAAGGGTCTTCTTTAATTTGTGTACATTCACAATAACAACATATCTTTTTGTTTTTGTTAAATAAAGAAAATAAACAGGGTGCACATTCAGACATTTCTGTTTCCACCAGCTGTCTCTCAAAACAAAAAAATAAATTGAAATCAATTGAAACTCTGTGAATACTCGTCACACAAACATGATACACATATTCAAAGAAAGCAAGCTAAACAAGCTAATTCTAATCAAAAACAAATATTTATATAATCTCCATTGAAGTAAAGAGAGTACAGTTTTTCCTGGCTGAGCTCATTATCTCTAATGTGGTCATGCCCAGAGACGGTACCCACTGTTCACATGGTAATGAACAGACGAACAGTTCAAACAATGACAAACAAAGCATATTTTATGTTACCTAAGAAGAAGAAAAATGGAAGACGCAATGAAGGAGGATATATTTCTGAAGTAAGTAACTTATATATCCTCATTTATGTTTGCTATCATGTAATATGCTTATGGCTTGCAGTTCAGCCTACATAAGCAACCTCAGCAGACTGCACGCTTCAGATTGAAAAACTTTCGCATTGTTTACAAACGAGGATGCATGATCTCACGTAATGGCGGATAACTGTTACATGCCATACAGTGTTAAACACAATAATTCACTTTTGTATCCTTCATGGCAACTTTCAGTAAGGCTGCACTGCAGGATCTTTTAGGTGTGTGCTGTAATATGATTCCATATATTGTTTACAAACGAGGATGCATAAACCCACATAATGGCGGATAACTGTTACATGTCGTACAGTGTTAAACACAGTAATTCACTTTCGTATCCTTCATGGCAACTTTCAGTAAGACTGCACTGCAGGATCTTTTAAGTGTGTGCTATAATATGATTCCATGTATTGTTTACATGCAATGCAATATCATACAATGCCAGGCCCGGGGTGGGTAACCGGGAGAACCGGGAGAATTCCGGTCAAGTTGTTTTTTTTACATTTGTCACGTTGGTGAGTCTATCTTCTCTTAAATGACACTTCACACGTTTCGCATTGACACTGCAGCGCGCAGCCTCTGCATGGGTTGTACCATGTGAGGGAGTTTTCCCCTCCCCTCCCATAGAGGTGGTTCGGTCCATAGCACGTCCAAGAAAACTTTTCTCCGGTAGGCTGGGCCGGCCCTACCGTAACAATACGCGTCTGAGAGGAGGAGGGCGTGAAAAACAGGCTGAAGAAAAAATCCATTGGATGAGTATGCTGCCAAATGTGCCAAACCTACAGATTTATTTTCAAGAGGACAAACAAAAGTGGCAACAGGTAACTTAAGAGAAATAAGCCTAGTAATGATTAGCATTAGCAACATAATTATTCGGCTAATACCGTTGTCAAACTATTTACAAGCCAAACATTTTTTTTGTTAAAATATTACCCTTTTGTGTATACATGGCGATTCATAGACTTTGCAAATATTATGCAATCAGCTTCTGAGCAGCAGATAAGCCAGTTCCCCGCTGAAAATGAGGAGGCCATGAGTAAACAATATGAATTAAAGTTATTTAACCCTCAGGTTGTGTTCAGAACCCTATAACACCTTTTGTTTTCCTAGTCAAAAATGACCAGCCTAAAAAAGCTTATAAATCACTTGTTATGCCATTTTACCCAATATTGTATTTAATATTTTTGTCAAATTGTTTTCTTTTTTATTTAGGACTTTTATATTTCTATTTGCATTAATCATTGGCCTCATAGCATTAGCAATGCTAATAATTTATCAACCTTTCCTTATGGAATACACTCTAAAAAGGGCTGGGTTATTTATATATTTTATATATTGGACAGAACACGCTGCTGGGTTAAAATTGACCCAGTGCTGGGTTGTTTTAACCCAACTGTTGGGTTATTATAATCCATGGTTGCATAACAACAACCCAACATTGGGTTATGTTTAACCCAGCATGGGGTAATTTTTAACCCAGCATGTGTTCTGTCCAATATTTACCCATTATGGGTAAAAAGTAACCCAGCCTTTTTTGGAGTGTAGAGGAATATTTTTGTTAACTTCTTATCTTAAGTGAAATATTATTTAACTTTTACCTTATTTGTTGAACCATGATATTAATAAAAAACTATAGTAAGAGCTGAACTGTTGCTTTATTTATCCAATTTGAAAAAAGTGCTAATTTGGAATAACATGAAAAAAGTGGGCCGGTCTTGGGCTTGAAACTCCCGGGCTGAAAAGTGGCCCCACTCCGGCCCTGTACAATGCGCTTTACACGCAACAACATTTTTTATGAGCGCAGCGTTGTTGATGCGGAGACATGAGCTTGCGCACGTGGACGCCATATGCAATGTGTTTTTAAAGTTTATACGCATAAAAACAACAGAAGCTAGACTATGTGGATGGGCATCTGAAAACAGCTTTTTATATAACTAATCACTGCAGATGTTCATCTAAGATGTGCTGAATTTAGTTTATGTACATGATAGTTTAGCTGAATGTACTGCTATCAGTGATATTTACCCATCAGTTATGTGGGTCATTCTATGAAAATTGTGGCTTTTTGAACAGACCACTTTTTAAAAATCTAATTCTTTTTTTTAAACCAAAACTTATAGTCAGATAATAGTTAACCTCTTAACATTATAAATCAACTTAAATTACAGCTGAATGTATTTTTATATTTTTACTACATTACATTAAAAAAGGCTTGTGCTGCTTTTTCGTCACTGGTGTTACCTATATTTTAGATGACAATTCAGGCTTCCCAGAATGTAATTTGACCACTTAATTTGCATACATAATCAAAGACAGGAAAAGTTAATGTAATATTAAGAAATTGTCTTGATTAGTAATAATTTACTTTAAACAGGCATGCGTAAAGTTCTATTGTGTGACCTTTTTCTATATCTACCACTGTGTTTTTTGTTGTAACAGTAGAAATAATTGAGGTTGAGTGATCAAAATTGAATGATGATATACTTAAACTGCTTACTAATGAATGCAGCAACAGTTACCCTGCTGAAAAAAACAGCATCAAACCAGCATGGGAATTATGCTGGTCTATGCTGGTTTAGCTGGTGGTCACAGCATACCAGCACCAAAACATAACATATGCTGGTATGACCAGCATGGGATGCTGGTGCTAATGCTGGTTTAGCTGGTGCTAATGCTGGTTTGGTGCTGGTTTAGCTGGTGCTGATGCTGGTTTGATGCTGGTTTAGCTGGTGTTCACTAGAAAACCAGCACCAAAACACAACATATGCTGGTCTTGCTGGTATGCTGGTTTTTTCAGCAGGGTAGATACAAAAACCATATTCTATGAAACTGGGAAACTCTGATGCAAGAAAACCAATATGCCATGCGGTAACACCAGTGACGCAATGTAACACCAGTGACGCAAAGTGAAACCAATGACAAAAGGAAAGCAATATTATGTGTTTACAATATTAAAACAGTAATGAAATGCTAACAAGTCTGTATTAATATAATTTTCGAGGCTTTTATTAAACTTTATATTGATAAAAAGTTAGTGGTATTATTGATTGTCACTGGTATTATCGTCGTGTCACTGGTGTTACCAGCAGCAACAGTAACACCAGTGACAATAACACCAGTGACAAATCTGCAGACACAATGGCATATCTAAGATTGTGGTCACAGTAGCTCAAACCACACTTAAATTGTAAATAAATCACTTAATCATGCAATTTGAAAAATTATATTAATAAAATTTACTTTCCCCTTACTATAAACTGTAGTAACACCAGTGACACATCTTAAGTCCTCGCATGAAATTATAAAATTATTTATCAAATTGCTTAAAGATGAGGAGAGAGTGCAAACTCACAATGTGCTTTTTAAAACAGCCACACCTACAATGAATGTTTGACCCAGGAAGAAGTTGGCAAGGATGTTGATTTTTTTCAAAGTGGTGGTTTTTATAAATTGTAACACCAGGGACATGAAATTGAGGGACAGGTATTCCCTGTAAATTATTTATCATATTTAGTTGATATTTTAGTTTTTTAAGTAGTCCACTAAATAACTGTACTACTTCCCTTTGTATTATGACATTTAAAGGGGGAGAATAATATATTTTTAACTCAAAATATGTCACTAAACCATGACTCCTGACCCGAGGGACAAGCCAATTTCATGGTACTGACCGTGTTCTACAATATATATATATATATATATATATATATATATATATATATATATATATATAATGGTTTGCAATATAGCTGTCTTACATATGTTTTTTTATAACTCTTTCGCCGCCATTGACGAGATATCCCGTCAATCAAGAGAATACGCTTCCATGCCAATGACAAGATTTTCCGCAATACCGCTATTATCCACCAGGTGGCACCCTTCCACAACTTTTTAAACCCGGAAGTATTGCCCCATGGCAAGCGGCTGCATGTCCGTGTCTGTTTTAAAGATCGCTCTGAATGGGATCTCTATGAAAAGTCCGTCACAAAAATGGAATTATCTCTGCATTTTGCTCAAAATATGGTGTTTTTGCAAAAACCTACCCATATTCAAAAGCTGATTACAAAAGAACCACTGAAGGTAGGATGAAAGTTTTTTTTGTTTGAAAGCAGAGGGTCTGTTCTTTCATTTGGTATATTGTATGTTTATATATTTAAAGAAGAACATTTTCTGGAAGGCATTAAACTTTGGTGAAAATCATGAAAAATGCTGGCGCTGGCTGGCAACTTTTTTTAAAAAAACGCTGGCTGTGAAAGAGTTAATAATAAAACTCTTCAATTAAAACAAAAAAACATATATTTTGTGTCGTTATCTGAAAATTTTAAGTGTTTTTCCTGGTGGTTGGGGCTGGGACAGGAAAGCCACCATTTTCATAGAATGACCCATGTATGTAAGCTTATGTGGTATTTCCGTGGACAATTTATGCTAACAGCTGTTTATAACTCTCTTACAGGTCTGCATCCCTCTCATCAGTACAAAGCTATGAAGTAGAAAAACATATTCAAACTTTTTGGACATAAAGTTATATGGTAACATGAGTCACATGGCTCTGTTGTGTATCAGTTTCTTAGTTTATACAAGTTAAGTTTTTGAATAGGGTTTGTTTCCAAATAAACTGAAAATTTCCCACTGGCCTTCATTTCTATTTTGATTATATTGTTAACTTTTTAATAAACCACAAACAAACATGTATATATTCCTTTTGTCCTCTACATTCTTTACTGTAGTTCCCTCTCACATTCCTGCCAAAAGGCTATTTATGCAGCTCATTATGCAAGTCTTTTGTTTCTCAACTGTCAATAAATCCTTCTGGCATACGGCCACTCTAAACAAAAAGGGTCTTACAATTTCTAAATCAATATATTGTTTTATGTGAATGAGTAGGCAGAATGATTTTCACGTCATTTTAAAGAAAAATCTCTAGATTACTAGATTCTGTTTAGAAAAGTCTTGTGAAAATATGTTTAGTAGGGGTTTTGTGGACTTATATCAGTGACTTAAAAATGTTGCTCAAAAATACAAATATATACATGCATGTAGCTCATATAATATTGTAGCCCAGTTTGTGCTGAACGCAGTGTTATGAGTAGAGATGTGCCCGAAGCCGAAATTCGGAAAGGCACGGATAAAAGCTTAAAAACGAATAACGAATTCATCCGAATAACAGAAAAAATATTCGGCCAGACATAATCACGTGTTTGCTGAAACAGCACTAAATTATAAACCCCTAAGGCACGTATAAAGTGTGTGTGAAGTGAATGAGTGCAACCTATAAAATGACATGATGAATGACATTTTCTGTGCGTCCCTTATTTAGAAACGTGAGCTGTTTTGGAATTTGTTTAAAATCTTAAAAACGCTGCTAATACCAAACTTCTTTTAACCGAACTGTAAAAAATGACCCTTTTCAGTTTTTTTGTTTTATTTAATTACACTGTAGCGTAGCCACATATGGAGATGACTATTTATAAGCTGTTAAAGTGCCCGTATTATGAAAAACTCACTTTTCCTGGGTTTTGGGGTGTTATTTTGTGTCTCTGATGCTCCCACACGCATACAAACTTGGAAAAAAATCCATCCATGCTGTTTTGAGTGAGATACAGGTTTCTGAATGTCCTCTGCCTTGACTCTCAGATTGCGGGAGTTCAAACTCAGCTCCGTTGTGACATAACAAAAAGTTTCGTCACATTCAGTTTGAATTTTCCCGCCCACCACCCCACTCGCAGGTCTCCACCCACCAGGTAGCTAGAGAGCATAGAGCAGACCCTCTGTGCTGTTATCATCTCTCACGGAAATAACAGCGCTATTTGGATATTATGGATTATACTCCCACCTACTTTTAAAAACAAAGTTTTAACGCGTGGTTATTGGAACCCGGAGTAATCTTATATACAGTGTGTTACGATGCAAACAGTCCTCAGATTGTAGGCGATAAGACCTTCATGCGAAATCTGATGTAAACAACAGACTATGTATCTATATTTCACGGATTATAAGCATTTGTGGACAAAATGGTAATTGGATGTATTTTAATGGACTTTCATGGATCATTCACACATCTGAAACAGACTGGATTCGATTCGCGATCTTTGTATATCAACAAAAAAAGGTAAGAAGTCACGTTATATTTTGCATGTTGTCATCTTCTGTCACAAAATACTACATTTATGATGCTAGAGCTAAAAGCTTTTTGCCAAATTAACGGAGACCGTACGCCCCGGCTTTTCTGACGAGGTGAGCCTCTAATAACTTTACGGTCCGCATAGGGAATACACGGTCCAGACCTCCCGCTAGCTTCTAGCAATTAGCATGCGGTCCACAAGCAGTATACATCCCCCGCCAGGTCTTAATTTCTGTAATTTGCGAAAATAATGCGTTTGAAAATGTTTATAACGGGAATATGTTAGTATTGTCCAGGGAAAATGAGTGTATTGTTCAGACTGCTACATCACAATTTACGCTGGAATCTTTGTGTGTCATGATGAGTTTGACACACCGAGACCGGGCCTTACCGCCCCGGCTTTTCTGACGATGCTAACCCCCGAACGGTCTGGACCTCCCGCTAGCTTCTAGCAATTAGCACGCGGTCCACAAGCAGTATACATCCCCCGCCGGGTCTTAATTTATGTAATTTGCGAAAATAATGTGTTTGAAAATGTTTTATAATGGGAATATGTTAGCATTGTCCAGGGAAAACGAGTTTGTTGTTGTGACTGCTAACGTAACATCACAATTTACTTTGGAATCATTGTGTGTCATGAGTTTCTTCTCCTGTAGTGTACTTATTAGTGATACTTTTCTGTATGATTTGTCTGTTGGCAACATAAACCGTTAATAATAATAATAATAATATATAAAATAATAACACAGTATGGTCTGTACTGCTCACGAGACCACTGAGCATGCGCACGGGCACATGACGTTAGTAGTGGGGCGTGATCAAAGGAGCAGTAGCTCATAAATATGTAAGACTAGCTCAAAACGGCACAATCTGAAATGCCCTGAAACAGAGGCTACTACAGATGGATAACAATCTTTTCCTACAAGCTGTTTCGAGCAAACAACTTTTGAAACATGCTTCATGGAACTCATAACACCTATATAACTTGTGGAAAAGCAGTCATAAGATGGGCACTTTAATATGAGCGTGTTGTTAAATGTCGTTATTATCTCCACCTGTACTGTTATTGTCCCTTCCGTTTAGTGTTTTGTCCCGTCCCTCGTTATTGCAAGAGTTTGCCGTGTGAGCTTGCCGGTAAAGACTTCCATTATGTACATATATGGCGCCGGTTCCGGCGTGCGGGACAGCGTGTTAATGGTTGGCTGGATATCGCTAAATACACTATGTACATTTGCTGTAATTTGTGAAGATACCTTTCCTTCAGGAATATATCGTTTGTTGGGATTATTCACCTTGGAGGACAACTTCACACTCACTCTTTTGGATTATGCTGCTGGTTGCTATCATCACCGGTGGGACTTATCCGCACTTGTAAATATACTGAACTTGAGACTTTCACGCACACACATACATGCACATTCATGCTATTACTCGTTGTTTGTCCTGTATATATCTGTGTCTTTATTATGATACACTTGGGCAAGTTAAAAGTTATTGGTGTCTGTGTCATTATATTCTATTATCATATTTACTGATTTAAAGGCGAGCATCTTCCCCTTTATTATATTTTGTACACTCCGTGACTTAAAATAGTTGCAGAGCGTTACATAGTGTTGGCCCGTACGGGGATCGCTCTGTTTATTGTATTTTTTTATTTTACAGTTAACTTACAGTTTAATATGTATGCAGACATTTCAGACACCGTTATGCCCATTGCTTTTGTAAATTTGGATGTACCAAATGTAAATACAGACAGTGATATTCAACAAACCATCAAAAATTATGATGTTGCTGATGCAGATTTTACAACATGGCCATTTATTAATAGACACAATCCAACTGGTGAAATAACATCAATGTTAAATTCATTATACACTCCTGATGACGATTCTGATGATGATGATTGTTGTACATTGAATGTGGATATGGTACAAATAATGCAAACAGATGTTGTACAACTTAAATGGGATTTATTGGCCCTTAGCACATAGGTAGTCTTTAAAGCAAGACTTTAAACAGTCTATGGACAGTACACTTAACCGGGAAACTTGTTTAAGTTATAGTTATTCTGTCATCTTAGTTTCATTTCTTTCATTTCTATATAAGGTTGGCGACTTCTTTAAAACAATATTTGAACTCCATAACTTGTTGCTAGCCGTTTTTACAGATTCTCGAACTAGCATATTACCAAAGGGCATTCTGGGATGAGCGAGCGGTGCTGAGCGTATTGAGCGAGCGGAGCGAAAATTTCGGAAATGCGCTCTGCGCTCTGATGGAAAATTACCACACCGCTCAAGGCTCTGCTCCCGCTCCGCACCGCTCACATGCTCTGATTAGATCTCACCCTCTCTCCTCTGCTGCTACCATTTCCTCTACAAAGCTAGCCCCAAGTAGGAGGGTCTAGCAAAGTAATTTAAAATACGGGGCCAATAAATTACACTGTTTGTTGGGGCATCCACTTAAAACAGAAATATAATGTGGTTAACCTGAAACGCTAGAATGGACGTTCTCCACAGACGCCGCTGGCTGGGGGAGGGGTCTATGTTATTTTACTCCAACTGATGGCAGGAATAATACGCTTTTTGTATTTAATTTCAGCCTAAACATATTTGAAGTGCTCCCATACCCACATACAGTGGAATAAATGCAATATCTTTATATCATTTTGCAGAAAACCCTTTGAAGTTACAGAAAAAGCTGCTGTTTGTGACAAATAATGTTATTTATGTTGTTTTTCATATGATAAAACACCAAATTTTCTTTTTTTATGTTGTAAATACTGTCTTTGATAGTGTATAACTCTGGTTCTGGGTGCTCTAGCAGACTGCAGACAGTTCTGGTTGTTACCAGCAGCAGACAGTGAACACCCAAAAAAAGAATGATCTCTTTAGCACGTCGCATTCAAAAGATATTCTTATTTTACTGAAAGGTGCGAAAATACATTTTTCATATAAATATTACTTTTTTGTTTTGCACATATAATAAATAGCAAGGGATTATTCATGCACACAACCAAAGAAAATGCTGTGAATGGACTCATTGTTTAGAGTAGGACCTAAGAGAAAAGATGGTGTATCATTTGTGGCTATATGTGCTATCTGAGGCAGTTCACACTCAAGTTTCCCATATGTTTACAAAAGACCATTTTTTACCTTATTATTCATTCGATGATTGTTGGATATGTGATGACAAAAGAACAAAAATAATATAAAATGCAGCCTTATTCCTGAGAGTGAGAGCTTTCATTTGATATAAGACTTGCCCATGTTTGTCATACTTGACAAATATGAAATATGTGAATATTAAATCATATAAAAAATTGTGTGTGTGTGTGTGGGGGGGGGTGATAGTGTAAATTAAGTGTAAATAACTTTAATAACAATAAAACATATCTCAAAGTGATGCATATATGCAGAAAGTAGAGAGTCTAAGCTTTCAAACAGTATCTCTTATATACTGGGTCCATGACAGACCATTAAAAATTAAAGGAATTTTTTATATTAAGTCAAAATAAAATAATTCTTGACCCGGTACAGGGAACACAGAGTCAAACAAGTTAAACTCTGTTTTAAATCTCAGTTAGGGATAAACTTTAAACTTGCATATGAGGAGGTTTAAAAATTTTTTTTGCATCTAAATGTGTGGCTAAACAGACACCGCGAGCATGGTGGCGCAATTCAAAGATGCGTTTATTATAACGTCTCAACAGAGTAAGTTTGGTGGCTCGAAAAGATTATTAACAGCACCGGTGACAGCTACCGATGCTCGCATGTGCTTCTCCTCTGTCACGCGCACTCCAGTCTGAAACTGAAGGGCAGTAAATAAACATATGGTAGCCTACATCTTGTTCATTATATCACAATATCTGACCTTTACAATATTTCCTGCCACACTGCTCCGTTAATCAATATAATAGATTGTTTTAATAGATCGTCAAACGTTTTTATTTGAATCAGCCCTTTAGATTACCGATGTATTAGGTGATTTATACAAAAATTACATTACCTTTGCCTGCATAAACTGTTTATTTCTTTTTTGAATGATAACATCAACAATGTTGCTGTTTAATTATACTAGAAAATCAATCATGGCGGACAAAATAAATCACAGATTAAGGTTTTAATATAGTTTAAAGTTTTAATCTGTGTTTAAATTTAAGTGGTGCAACACAACTCGATTTTAAATTAAACTGAGATCAACAATCCCTAGATTAGCTCTAAACTCTGCTTAATTCAGGGGTTCTCAAAGTCCGGACTCCGGTCCGGATCCGGACCCGACGGGAACTTGATCCAGACCCGCGTCCACTTCATAGTACAAGTGCATTAATTTCTATGTGATTGATTAAATGTGTGCATTTGCTACTTTACAAATGCATATTAAACTTGTAAACCATTCGTTTAGTTTTCTTTTCTTTTTAGATTTAAGAGTATTCCTGGTCTGAAAATAAAACGAGTTATTAAAAAATTTCCTGTGTCACACTGTAGCCATCACACCCAGATATTATGCACAGCTACTTCATGTACTACGGCTTTTGATCAGTAAGTCCTTATCAATCTGAAATCACTGTTGGTTTGAGTCGTTTATAACATGCATTTGAAAAAGCAACACTCACATAATCTTTATACATATTATTTATTATCATAAAAATACCTGAAAAGGTTTGAAGAACAGCAATATAAATATATCCTTAAGACATTTCCTGGAGCTGCGTGTGTCTGGTTCTTCGTCTGCAGCGCATTTTGGGTTTCTGCACGAGAGCGCCCCCTGGCTTTTGGATGTAGCGGCATTTCACCGTAATTTATTGAGAAGCATAGCAAGCATCATCAGCCAATTTACAGGTGTACCCCTAATTTTGGTCAGTGTCTCTGCCTACCAACTACACTTTTTTTGCCATGGTTTATGCATCTGATGGAAAACAAACTGTGCCATTTCTCTCATTAGGTTGCTCTGTATTTTGCACCTGGTTACTTTTGGCATATTTCTTGTGTTTATGTTTAAAAAATGTTTTTACTTTAAATGCAAAATACACTTGTTATGTTTTTCCCAAACAATTTGTGTTGATTTGTTATATAAACAAATGATTTACATAAAGTTATTACCATGCTTGACAATTTTTGTAATAACCAGTTTTTCGGGACCTATAAAAATGATGAGAATTCAGATTTGGACCTTTGAATGTAAACTTTGAGAACCCCTGGCTTAATTTAATCCTTGTTGGTGCAACCCACCCTTAAATGAGCTTTATTTTGCTTTTGTATTTAAAAACTGAAATGCCATTTGTTTAACAAAATTCTTTCTGGACTTTTAAGTTTTAAATTATTTTGTTAGTTATTCATATATTTTTTTTTATTCCTTATTTGTTGCACTGTTTTATACAGTTATATTCTAAAACTAAAACACCCTTTCCATTTACAGTGTTAGGTAGGGGTGGCACGGTTCACAAAACCCCCGGTTCGGTTCGTATCACGGTTCTATGGTCACGGTTCTCGGTTCAGTACGGTTCTTGTTGTTATTTTTTCTTTACATTTTTAACACTCCAGAAATTAATTATCTTATTAATGTATTACTTATCCATAATTTAGGATACAGTATTAAAAAAAAGTTATATCATGTAATTATGCACAAACTGAATTTGACTAAGCACATTATTGGGACCATCTCTGAGGAAAGCCAGATGAGATTTTGATAGAGCAAGAGGGAAGACATTGATGATTTCAACATGCTTTTCATTTATTTGGCAAAAAAGAGAATGTGTATTACCATCTACATGAACTTTATGTGCATTTTAGCACACAAAGATAACTTGCATTTATTAAAAAGCCAACTTCAGTGTAGCTCTTAGATTTATCACTGAGAGGCTGCTTTAATACTGCAGAGAGAATATGTGGACGAGAGAGAAACACAACGTTTACACCTGTAATATTTACATACGTCTCCTATGTCCACTTTTTACCACTTCTGTCCTGATTACTTGGAGGGGCAATTTCTGAAATAAGATCGCACAACTTTCACACGCTAGCAAAATGAAACTACGCGGAAATCAGCCGCTTTCGTTTTTTCAATGAAAGGCTAAAAATAGCACCGAATACGAAAAGACGTCAAATGTGTTGAGTACCTCAGATAAATGGTCGGAGAGAAGGCGATCTCCTGGGGCTGTTCGAACACATTCAACCCATAGACTGCAGTTCTAACTATTGTTTTATTTCCGCTGTCATCATAGGTAACATGAAATAAAAATGTTTTCACACACCAAAATTATACGACGCTGGCGCATCCTCCAACTGCGGGCAGACTTCCTTTTCTCTCCCACTTGCCATTTCTACACGTAACATAACCTGCAGTTACTTATACTCCAAACCAGTCACTTCTGTCGCGCGAAAGGGAAACAGGCTATCTGAGGTCACATACAGGGCATGAGACTACATTGCGCCTGCCATGAACCGTTGAACCGTGCGGCACACACGCGCTGCGAACCGAATGGTTCGGATTTTTTTCATGGACCGTGCCACCCCTAGTGTTAGGGTTGTGGCTCTTTTTCACTTAGGAAAAATAAATATTACTGTCAAATGTCTTTCAGATAATAAAAATACTCTAGTTCACTGTATGTATTTGTTCATGTTTTATACATGAATAAGTCTGAAGCACATCATAAAACAGTTATATCCATTCATACAGGGCTAGTAGTATGTACAGCTGAATATTATACAGATACAAACCCTGGTATCGGATCAGTACCCGGTATCGGCCAAAACCCTGAGGCCAGGTATCGGAATCTGTATTGGGAAGAGAAAAACGGTATCCGAACATCTCTACTTATGTGGCCCACATATGACATCTGGGCCAAATACTTCATATCTTGGGTGCCGTTTTTAACCCAGTGCCATCTCTGCCAAACCCTGGCCATGTTTGGCCCACATGTTATTAGCCAGTGCCCTATGAATGCCAGCTGTGCCAGATGAATGCAAAATCTGGGCCAAATTTGTTTGCTAAGTAGTACATAAAGTCAAATAAAATGTCCTAAAACTTCATTGTGTATTATTTATGGGTAGATCAAATTGTAAATTGATTGAGAATATGAAAGTAGTGAATATATATATATATATATATATATATATATATATATATATATATATATATATATATATATATATATATATATATATATATTCACCGCTTTCATATTCTCAATCAATTTACATTACAGGTTGCATAAGTGTGCACACCCTTAAACTAATACTTTGTTGAAGCACCTTTTGATTTAATTACATCACACAGTCTTTTGGGGAATGAGTTTATCAGCATGGCACGGTGGGAAAAGTTTTGAACATCACAAAACCTGCAGTTTTAACAGGGGTGTGTAGACTTTTTTATATCCACTGTATATAGTCTATAATAACCGGATATGCTATTCTACAATATATTATATAATAGGGATGTGCATCGATGCATCGCGTTCCCATTAAAAAGACCTGTCTAAAACCGATTCTGAATTGTAAGGCTCCGATTCAGTGTTTCATGCACAGCTTGTGCATGTACTACGGCTCCGTGATTAGTAGGAAGTCATCAATCTACGAGTTTGACTCGTTTATAAAGTGCATTTAAAAAAGCAGCACTCATCAAACACAATCATTCAAAATATTTTCTATTATCATGAAAATACATGAAACAATCTGAAGAACAGCGTATATATATGCCTCTAGGTCAGTGGTTCCCAAACTGGGGTGCGCGCACCCATAGTGGTGCGCAGACTGACCACCGGGGGTGCGCGAGAGAATGTTTGTAATGGCGGCGGAAAAGATTGGCTCTTTATTATTTTTACTTATTTAACTGTGGTAAACTTCACATGGGAAAGTTTTATTAAGAAATACAATTTCACATTACAAGCTTTAAATTAATTCTGATTTAATTTCCTTTTACAAGCACGTCTGTGTCACAATAGCCCCGCCCTCTTCATATTAGGCGCTAACTGATAATTCGTTCATAAATTTTTTCACTTACTACATTGATCAAAATGGACACCTGGTTAAAAACGGGCACTTTAAAGAAATCAAGGGACAGGAATGAGCCATCTACATCAGCCTCTTCCGACCACGGTGGTGAATATATAGAAAAACCTGATCAAAGGGACTCGGATGTCTCATTGCAAACCCGCAATGTGTAGTCTGTGGTGAAATTTAAGCTGTTTTCTAATCTACAGTGAATATTTGTATTTAGTTATTGCAGTTAAAAATGTGAAGTTTAACCAGAGTAAGGTGTTGGGGGGTGCTTGACAGGTGTCAGACACTATAAAGGGGTGTATGCTGCAAAAAGTTTGGGAACCACTGCTCTAGATATTTCCTGGAATAGTGTTTGTAATGATACTTCTTCTGTGGCACAATTGGAGTTTCTGCACGAAAGCGCCCCCTGGCCTTTGGATGTGGTGGCATTTCACCGTAAATTATTCAAATTCATTCATTGAGAAAACGCGCATTTGCCTGATTAATTGTCAAAACCCTAATATATAATATCATACATCATATTATAGCCCATCATATATGAGGCATGAAAATAATTTCACATGTAAACACATAATTAATATGCAATATGAGCTTTATGTTATGCATTTTAAAAATATATTTCACAGTGTTTTACATATATGTGAATACCTTTCTGTATGGGAAAACATTGGGGATTTTACTCAGAAATATTTTAAATATATGGCCCACACATTTATATTTGACATCTGGGCCAAATACTCCATTTGACACCTGGCCCATGTCTTGGGTGCCTTCTTTATCAGGGCCATCTCTGCCAAACCCAGGCCATGTATACACAGTAAAATCACTAGTGTTAAATGTACACTGTTGGTGTATATATGGGTACCACCAAGTCTGGTGGTACCCATATGAACACCAGCAGTGTAGATTTAACACTGGTAATTTTGCTGTGTACCAATGCTAGATGAATGCCAGCTGTGCCAGACGAATGCCAAGTCTGGGACAGATGTGTTTGCTGACTGGGTACGGTTCCTGTTGATGGATCTTCGGTCAGATAAGTGAGTGCCAAAAATTGTTTTTAAAAATTGTTTCAAATTTGCATTAACATTGTGCAACATTTTCCACACTTTAGTAATCTTTGCATTAGTTTGATATTTAAATACTTTTAAGATAAACACAAGACCAACATAATAATTAAATCATTAATATAACATATTTTGATCTCAACTTTTTGTTCTTAAAGTTACTATATGAGATATACTATGCAATCATGTATTTCCACACCAAATTTTAATACAAGGCAGCTGAGTTCTGCTTGTTGTAACATCACAACCACAAGAGGGAGATAGAGTCACATGCATTGCCTTCTATGTTGTCATAAAAAGTACAGAAAGTCATTCAAGAAATATATAAACAGATCACAGGAATACTTGGTTCATGAATTTTTAATCCATTAGTATTTTATAAAAGTGCAAAATATATTAGATTTTTGTGGTTAGACATCTTTAAATATTTCTGTAAAGGATTTTTAGTCAGATCAAGCCCATTGCCTGAAAACCATGCAGTTTCTATTGTCGGTCAAACTGTCTGTCTTTATTAGACAGCCTAGACCTCAGAGACCATGGGAAAGTCAAATAATCATTTAAATGAGAACATGGCTCTGTTCCAGCGTATTCTTGTAGTTTTACACTCTAAAGGATCTCGTTCACAATGGCAAGATCCTCACCACCCACCCCCGTCCTGTCACTTGACAACCTCTGATTTGTGTATTCTTTTCATGTCACCATGCCAATAATGTCACAAATTCTTCTTTTGGGCCACAAGGATTCCCTACTGATGCATGCATTGACACATTAACTTTAGGTTTAAATATTTGGAGTTTCTTTCTGGTGAACATGAAAAGTATGGAAGAAAATTAATGACAAATCTTTTTGAATTAAAACAGCCTGTTGAATTGTACTACCTGAAAAAAAATGCATTGTATTAACCGTACTTGAATTTTAATGCATTGTATTTTTATGTTTTTGAATTAAAACAGCCTGTTGAATTGTACTACCTGAAAAAAAAATGCATTGTATTAACCGTACTTGAATTTTAATGCATTGTATTTTTATGTTTTTGAATTAAAACAGCCTGTTGAATTGTACTACCTGAAAAAAATGCATTGTATTAACCGTGCTTGAATTTTAATGCATTGTATTTTTAGGTTTTGCATTTTTAAGGGCTGAAATTCAACATGCGTGTATATTTTCTGTATTAAAAATTCAATAGTCCACATTCACCTTTTAGATTTCACTTTAAAATATTCGGTCTGTTTAAAAATACAACGTAAAATATTCAGCAGGCAAGTTTCAGTCCATTTAAATTCGCGTCCAAAAATTCAAGTCCAAATATTCAGTCGTACAGATTTCAACATTTAACATCCGGGAACTGCAGGAAAAGCAGTAGAGTACCGAGTATAATCTCATCTGCTGTTAATCGATCTGGCCAGCAGGTGGTGCACGTGTTCGCCAAAACTTTGTACATGTAAGATGATTTATCCACTGCAGTGATCAATGTTGGCTTTTATGTTCAGTTTTAGTAGAACAACTGTAATACACTCATACAGAGAGTGTATTGTTTGGTTATGTTATTGACAGGATACTAAACGGTTTTTAAATGCCATATAAATTAAATAGGGCCTTTCTGCCTGCTATTGGCTTCGTTTCTCAAAAGCTAAGTTGATTGTAGATTTTATTGGTGGCAATCTACCATCTTCTTATGCCTACGAGAAACGGACACGTTTTTGTAATTCGTCACCTCAGTTTATAAACCATACTCGGATTATTGAACTGTTCAAGTTACAAATTGTGCGCGCGGATTAATAAACCATACGCACAATTAAACAATCAGTGCTCTCAGATTTTCAATCCATATCCACAAATTCATAAACAATAAATAAACAGTGCACACGCTTTCGCAATGGTTTTGCAAACTGAGTCCACTACCGCAGAGGTCCCCAACCACCGGGTCGTGGACAAGTTGCCACCTGTTGTGCCGAATTCTGTGACCTATCGAATTCTGTGACCAGGGGTCGCTGTTTAGCATTTTTTTCACGCGAGACCGCGCCGGGCGCCCGTGCACATTATCGTGAGCGCGGCAAGGGAGTTTCTAACGATATACGTGACCGCCCACTGAGCGATGACGTCATTTACCCTCGCTCGCTCTATTCTATCGTATGAATGAAGCAGTCAGACTTTGTGAGAAACGAACGCGCCGATTAAAATAACGCGAAATAGGTTCTAAAATACCAGAACATCACAAATGTTTTGTTTTTTTACTTGCGGCTGTTGCCATTTAATGTTACACACATAATCTGGTAGGAAGTAACAACAGCCTACCGAAATCTGTGACCTCTCTCTGTTTCATTCAGAATTGCAATAATGTTACTCAAATTCAGTCTGGTGATGTCTAATCTCATCTGTAATATATCATCAAATGCATTTTGACCTGATGTTAACACTAACACACATACAGCAGCAGGGTCACACAATCTGACGGACAGTAAAAACAGCCTACCGAAAACTGTGACCTCTCTCTGTTTCATTCAGAATTGCAATAATGTTACTCAAATTCAGTCTGGTGATGTATAATCTCATCTGTAATATATCATTAAATGCATTTTGACCTGATGTTAACACTTACACACATACAGCAGGGTCACACAATCTGACGGACAGTAAAAACAGCCTACCGAAAACTGTGACCTCTCTCTGTTTCATTCAGAATTGCAATAATGTTACTCAAATTCAGTCAGGTGATGTATAATCTCATCTGTAATATATCATGAAATGCATTTTGACCTGATGTTAACACTTACACACATACAGCAGGGTCACACAATCTGATGGACAGTAAAAACAGCCTACCGAAAACTGTGACCTCTCTCTGTTTCATTCAGAATTGCAATAATGTTACTCAAATTCAGTCTGGTGATGTATAATCTCATCTGTAATATATCATTAAATGCATTTTGACCTGATGTTAACACTTACACACATACAGCAGCAGGGTCACACAATCTGATGGACAGTAAAAACAGCCTACCGAAAACTGTGACCTCTCTCTGTTTCATTCAGAATTGCAATAATGTTACTCAAATTCAGTCTGGTGATGTATAATCTCATCTGTAATATATCATTAAATGCATTTTGACCTGATGTTAACACTTACACACATACAGCAGCAGGGTCACACAATCTGATTGACAGTAAAAACAGCCTACCGAAATCTGTGACCTCTCTCTGTTTCGTTCAGAATTGCAATAATGTTACCCAAATTCAGTCTGGTGATGTCTAATCTCATCTGTAATATATCATGAAATGCATTTTGACCTGATGTTAACACTTACACACATACAGCAGGGTCACACAATCTGATGGACAGTAAAAACAGCCTACCGAAAACTGTGACCTCTCTCTGTTTCATTCAGAATTGCAATAATGTTACTCAAATTCAGTCTGGTGATGTATAATCTCATCTGTAATATATCATTAAATGCATTTTGACCTGATGTTAACACTTACACACATACAGCAGCAGGGTCACACAATCTGATGGACAGTAAAAACAGCCTACCGAAAACTGTGACCTCTCTCTGTTTCATTCAGAATTGCAATAATGTTACTCAAATTCAGTCTGGTGATGTATAATCTCATCTGTAATATATCATTAAATGCATTTTGACCTGATGTTAACACTTACACACATACAGCAGCAGGGTCACACAATCTGATGGACAGTAAAAACAGCCTACCGAAAACTGTGACCTCTCTCTGTTTCATTCAGAATTGCAATAATGTTACTCAAATTCAGTCTGGTGATGTCTAATCTCATCTGTAATATATCATCAAATGCATTTTGACCTGATGTTAACACTTACACACATACAGCAGGGTCACACAATTTGACGGACAGTTACAACATCTTACCGAAATCTGTGACCTTCCTCTGTTTCATTCAGAATTACAATAATGTTATCCAAATTAAAATTTAATTTATTATTAAAAAAGATTGTAATTCTGAATGAAACAGAGAGAGGTCACAGTTTTCGGTAGGCTGTTGTTACTGTCCGTCAGATTGTGTGACCCTGCTGTATGTGTGCAAGTGTTAACATCAGGTCAAAATGCATTTGATGATAAATAAAAGATGAGATTATACATCACGTGACTGAATTTGGGTAACATTATTGCAATTCTGAATGAAACAGAGAGAGGTCACAGATTTCGGTAGGCTGTTTTTACTGTCCATCAGATTGTGTGACCCTGTTGTATGTGTGTAAGTGTTAACATCAGGTCAAAATGCATTTAATGATATATTACAGATGAGATTAGACATCACCAGACTGAATTTGAGTAACATTATTGCAATTCTGAATGAAACAGAGAGAGGTCACAGTTTTCGGTAGGCTGTTTTTACTGTCCATCAGATTGTGTGACCCTGCTGTATGTGTGTAAGTGTTAACATCAGGTCAAAATGCATTTAATGATATATTACAGATGAGATTAGACATCACCAGACTGAATTTGAGTAACATTATTGCAATTCTGAATGAAACAGAGAGAGGTCACAGTTTTCGGTAGGCTGTTTTTACTGTCCATCAGATTGTGTGACCCTGCTGTATGTGTGTAAGTGTTAACATCAGGTCAAAATGCATTTAATGATATATTACAGATGAGATTATACATCACCTGACTGAATTTGAGTAACATTATTGCAATTCTGAATGAAACAGAGAGAGGTCACAGTTTTCGGTAGGCTGTTTTTACTGTCCATCAGATTGTGTGACCCTGCTGTATGTGTGTAAGTGTTAACATCAGGTCAAAATGCATTTCATGATATATTACAGATGAGATTATACATCACCTGACTGAATTTGAGTAACATTATTGCAATTCTGAATGAAACAGAGAGAGGTCACAGTTTTCGGTAGGCTGTTGTTACTGTCCGTCAGATTGTGTGACCCTGCTGTATGTGTGCAAGTGTTAACATCAGGTCAAAATGCATTTGATGATAAATAAAAGATGAGATTATACATCACGTGACTGAATTTGGGTAACATTATTGCAATTCTGAATGAAACAGAGAGAGGTCACAGATTTCGGTAGGCTGTTTTTACTGTCCATCAGATTGTGTGACCCTGTTGTATGTGTGTAAGTGTTAACATCAGGTCAAAATGCATTTAATGATATATTACAGATGAGATTAGACATCACCAGACTGAATTTGAGTAACATTATTGCAATTCTGAATGAAACAGAGAGAGGTCACAGTTTTCGGTAGGCTGTTTTTACTGTCCATCAGATTGTGTGACCCTGCTGTATGTGTGTAAGTGTTAACATCAGGTCAAAATGCATTTAATGATATATTACAGATGAGATTAGACATCACCAGACTGAATTTGAGTAACATTATTGCAATTCTGAATGAAACAGAGAGAGGTCACAGTTTTCGGTAGGCTGTTTTTACTGTCCATCAGATTGTGTGACCCTGCTGTATGTGTGTAAGTGTTAACATCAGGTCAAAATGCATTTAATGATATATTACAGATGAGATTATACATCACCTGACTGAATTTGAGTAACATTATTGCAATTCTGAATGAAACAGAGAGAGGTCACAGATTTCGGTAGGCTGTTTTTACTGTCCATCAGATTGTGTGACCCTGCTGTATGTGTGTAAGTGTTAACATCAGGTCAAAATGCATTTCATGATATATTACAGATGAGATTAGACATCACCAGACTGAATTTGGGTAACATTATTGCAATTCTGAACGAAACAGAGAGAGGTCACAGATTTCGGTAGGCTGTTTTTACTGTCAATCAGATTGTGTGACCCTGCTGCTGTATGTGTGTAAGTGTTAACATCAGGTCAAAATGCATTTAATGATATATTACAGATGAGATTATACATCACCAGACTGAATTTGAGTAACATTATTGCAATTCTGAATGAAACAGAGAGAGGTCACAGTTTTCGGTAGGCTGTTTTTACTGTCCATCAGATTGTGTGACCCTGCTGCTGTATGTGTGTAAGTGTTAACATCAGGTCAAAATGCATTTAATGATATATTACAGATGAGATTATACATCACCAGACTGAATTTGAGTAACATTATTGCAATTCTGAATGAAACAGAGAGAGGTCACAGTTTTCGGTAGGCTGTTTTTACTGTCCATCAGATTGTGTGACCCTGCTGTATGTGTGTAAGTGTTAACATCAGGTCAAAATGCATTTCATGATATATTACAGATGAGATTATACATCACCTGACTGAATTTGAGTAACATTATTGCAATTCTGAATGAAACAGAGAGAGGTCACAGTTTTCGGTAGGCTGTTTTTACTGTCCGTCAGATTGTGTGACCCTGCTGTATGTGTGTAAGTGTTAACATCAGGTCAAAATGCATTTAATGATATATTACAGATGAGATTATACATCACCAGACTGAATTTGAGTAACATTATTGCAATTCTGAATGAAACAGAGAGAGGTCACAGTTTTCGGTAGGCTGTTTTTACTGTCCGTCAGATTGTGTGACCCTGCTGCTGTATGTGTGTTAGTGTTAACATCAGGTCAAAATGCATTTGATGATATATTACAGATGAGATTAGACATCACCAGACTGAATTTGAGTAACATTATTGCAATTCTGAATGAAACAGAGAGAGGTCACAGATTTCGGTAGGCTGTTGTTACTTCCTACCAGATTATGTGTGTAACATTAAATGGCAACAGCCGCAAGTAAAAAAACAAAACATTTGTGATGTTCTGGTATTTTAGAACCTATTTCGCGTTATTTTAATCGGCGCGTTCGTTTCTCACGAAGTCTGACTGCTTCATTCATACGATAGAATAGAGCGAGCGAGGGTAAATGACGTCATCGCTCAGTGGGCGGTCACGTATATCGTTAGAAACTCCCTTGCCGCGCTCACGATAATGTGCACGGGCGCCCGGCGCGGTCTCGCGTGAAAAAATTGCTAAACAGCGACCCCTGGTCACAGAATTCGATAGGTCACAGAATTCGGCACAACACCGGTCGCAAGAACATCCTGAAAAAATGTGTATAATAGCTACGTTATAGTTTAATCAGGTGTTTTGTCCTTTACGAGCCGACTTCAAATAACATATCAATCCACTTCTATACAGGGCCGTGCTCACTCTTTTTCTTTGTCTCTCTCTCTCTCTCTCTCTCTCTCTCTCTCTCTCTCTCTCTCTCTCTCTCTCTCTCTCCCAGCGCATCGGTGATCACATTGCTGTCATTAAGGCCGTAGCCAGGATTTTTCAAATACCGAGGACAACCCCTACATTTATTTTTTATTATTTATATTTTTTCCATATTACAGAATAATAATAAACACGTCCAAACTACAATAGCACAAATGTAACTGTGTCTGTGAGAATTTTTGTTGGTGACTAAAAGCATCCAAAAAAATCAATGGTTACATTTCATCATCTGAAGTCACCCTTTCAGTGGCGGATGCAGAACGTGACATATGGGTGGGCATGGATTAAGTCCGGGTGGACCTGAATCTATGGGTGTCACTTTTGAATAAGAAACTATAACAAGTCTATAAAATTCGTCAAAACTTCAGGAATCACAAGCGTATTGGTGAGAACACCCGAACTGCACGTCACATTTTTGACATTATTGATATACTTTAAATTGTAATGCAACATGACATTAATTAAGCCTTTTTGGTTAAAAAAAAATATTGGGCTGTCATATAGCCTACAAAAAAGAACCTGCACACAGTGACAAGAAATATAAATGAACACAAAAAACCTAATACTTTTTAAAATAGCCTTTTAAAACTGTTTAAATAAATTAAGCTACTAAATGCTTAAAATGAAGCTTCACTCTGAGCGAACACATACCTTGACAAAGGCTATTTGCCGATACGTTGGTTATAATAAATAATTTTTGCAAGTGAGTGTGCAGTCACTATTTTGTGTTATAAAATAAAGCTTCTAACATCATATTCTCTTCATACAAATCACTAAAAATATATTTTCGTTCTCACATATTTAAGTTAACTTACTAAATAAAGAAAGAAAAAGGGAATTGCTAGAATAATGTTTGACTCTGAGGTTAAACGAAATGACAAATAAATAAACATTTAATATACTTTTTGATGACCATAAGAAGCGGGTACTCGTAAAGAGCGGAGCCGAGGAGCGGGCATTTCAGACGTGAACACGAAAGGAATAATGGGTTTAGTTATGCTTTCACTTCATTTCCTGACAGTTTCACTTGTTAGTGGGGATAGTAATTACTAACAAGATGACACCGAATTACATACAATATAATTACCTAACTAAATCTGAGAGAATGCAAACACATTACAATATTTTTTCCTCCGACGGGCAGGGCGCAGATACATCTTTGTAGCCCGACAGGAATTCGCCATAGCCCCGGGACAGTTAGACATGGATACAACTTCATATGGTGTATTTTACCTATTGCATGTTATGTTAAAAACAGTAAAATTATAAGTAAGCCTGATAACTATTTAAAAACTATTATAAAGAAGTTGAATGTTGCGTTATATGGTTCTAATGAAAAAAATATTCCCGAGCAGCTTTCAGCCATGATCACTTTGAGAACTTTTTTTGCAAGCAAGTGGAAAACGTATTTTGAATAACAATACGTTATAAATATGTGCTGCGCGCTTTCCTCTCAATAACATAAACACACAACAAATATGACAGCGGGGTAAAAAATAGAATGGAAACATCTGATCACAGTGATGTTGTTTGATAGCCTACCAGCTCTCTAACTCAGCACTAAGTCACGCCATGTTTATTGCTACACTTTATACAATATAGTCTATTGCTTTTAGCAACAAATAGCCTATCATAACAACCTATAAGCCTACTGTGTAATTGAGACATTCATTTAAGAAATGCATTAAAAGCAGAAAGAATAGGCTGCGGAAATATAGTGGGTTCACTATAATCCACACCACAGACGTTCTTGGTTTGCTTATTAAATCGAGGCAATTGTTTGATTAAACATTGATTAATATTAAGATACAATTTATACGAAACGAAATTCACTTTAAAGAAAGTCTTTCTACAAAACAAACCTATGCAGGGCTCGCAAAATCGCTACCCCGACGTCCCGAGTATTATTTTTTTTTTTTCATTTCTGATTGGGCGGGCCAGCTGTCAATCTAGCCCATAGCCCATAGCTCCGCGCCTGCCTGCAATTAGTTTCATTTGCGATATCAAATGAATGTCTTCATTTTATTCATAAAGTCATACCTTTGCAATTCTTTGATCGATTGTGTTTTAGAAGTACTGTATGCTTGAACTCTAATGACAGCAATGTGATCGCCGATGCGCTGGTAGAGAGAGAGAGAGAGAGAGAGAGAGAGAGAGAGAGAGAGAGAAAGAAAAAGAGAGAGCGCGGCCCTGTATAGAAGTGGATTGATATGTTATTTGAAGTCGGCTCGTAAAGGACAAAACACCTGATTAAACTATAACGTAGCTATTATACACATTTTTTTCAGGATGTTCTTGCGACCGGTGGCAACTTGTCCACGACCCGGTGGTTGGGGACCTCTGCGGTAGTGGACTCAGTTTGCAAAACCATTGCGAAAGCGTGTGCACTGTTTATTTATTGTTTATGAATTTGTGGATATGGATTGAAAATCTGAGAGCACTGATTGTTTAATTGTGCGTATGGTTTATTAATCCGCGCGCACGATTTGTAACTTGAACAGTTCAATAATCCGAGTATGGTTTATAAACTGAGGTGACGAATTACAAAAACGTGTCCGTTTCTCGTAGGCATAAGAAGATGGTAGATTGCCACCAATAAAATCTACAATCAACTTAGCTTTTGAGAAACGAAGCCAATAGCAGGCAGAAAGGCCCTATTTAATTTATATGGCATTTAAAAACCGTTTAGTATCCTGTCAATAACATAACCAAACAATACACTCTCTGTATGAGTGTATTACAGTTGTTCTACTAAAACTGAACATAAAAGCCAACATTGATCACTGCAGTGGATAAATCATCTTACATGTACAAAGTTTTGGCGAACACGTGCACCACCTGCTGGCCAGATCGATTAACAGCAGATGAGATTATACTCGGTACTCTACTGCTTTTCCTGCAGTTCCCGGATGTTAAATGTTGAAATCTGTACGACTGAATTTTTGGACTTGAATTTTTGGACGCGAATTTAAATGGACTGAAACTTGCCTGCTGAATATTTTACGTTGTATTTTTAAACAGACCGAATATTTTAAAGTGAAATCTAAAAGGTGAATGTGGACTATTGAATTTTTAATACAGAAAATATACACGCATGTTGAATTTCAGCCCTTAAAAATGCAAAACCTAAAAATACAATGCATTAAAATTCAAGCACGGTTAATACAATGCATTTTTTTCAGGTAGTACAATTCAACAGGCTGTTTTAATTCAAAAACATAAAAATACAATGCATTAAAATTCAAGTACGGTTAATACAATGCATTTTTTTTCAGGTAGTACAATTCAACAGGCTGTTTTAATTCAAAAACTTTTGTCATTATTTTTCTTCCATAGAAAAGGTTTGTTCTGGATGTTTACACAGCTTTAGGTGCAAAGACACACCAATGCAAAAGCATCTCATTTGCATGACATCCATAATTGAGTGAGGCAGAGGTCCACATAAATATCTTTGGGTTACTTCAAGACAGAAGTGTTTAGATCAGCATGTTGTGCAGAGACGTCTACTGAATAAAACGTCTGGTGACAGGGTTTTTGAAGGAACACTGGTGCTGAATGGCAAACTGAGAACATTTGTTCTGGAGTGTTTGGAGATGTCTCCTGTGCCCCTGTATTGCTCAGTGGTAGTGCATTGCGTTAGCAGCGTAAAAGGTCATGGGTTTGAACCCAGGAAGCACATATACTAATAAACATGTTTGCATTGTAAGTTGCTTTGTATAAAATTATCAGTCAAATGCATACATGTCTATAGTGATGTGAAATGTGCATGTGTTTCATATTTATTAAAAAGTTTGGACTCTACAGTTATCTCTATTTGCTTGTTTTATCAATTACTGTCCAACACTGTTTCAAACTTTAAGTATTAACGTCATGACCCTGTAACTTCCTAAACCAGAAGTTTATTCACCTAGAAAAAACATGATTTAATTAGCATTTTAGCTTATATAATAAAAAAATATTAACAGAATAATTTATGTATACTTTAAGCAGTGTAGAGCAGTTTAAAAACCCTTTGGAATGCTCTTCCCATTTATTTCTATCTAAAAGCTTTAATTGTTTACTTCCAATCTTTTTATGACATAAATGCTGTTCATCTGATGGTCATATATCACAGGAAGATTAGATGTATTCTAGCACTTAAACTTTAATAAGAGGGAAATATTCCACCAGAGACATTTACAATTAAGTGAGTGAAAATCCTCAAGGACGAAGTTAATTAATGGAAGTAATTAAGTGCCTTTTATCTTAAAGAAGAACAAAGAATGTTTCCTCAGCCGACAACCCAAATGGTTCCCTCAAATAATGGAGGAAAGTCTTTGGGGGAATTTAAAGTGACAATATATCCTTTTTTGGCAAACAAGTCAGGGGCACTAGATGACTTTATTGTCTGGCCCCTGTTATATCCCAGCATGCCCTGCTTTTCATACAAGCCCAGTTCTGCAGTGAACTGCACAACCTTTCTCTTGCCTACGGCATTCCAGACCATTCAGTTTAAATGACTCGTCAATGTCACTGTTGAGTTTGAATGTTTACCCAAAATAAAGATATTGTTAAATCTGTAAAGTATACAGGGTAGCACTATATATTAAATATTCTATAAAGTTTTGTATATATGTGACCCTGCTTGTATTTAAATTTTTTTATGAATCATCCTACATGATGTTAATAACATTCTGTAAAAATATAATCACGATATCTTTAATATTGACTGAGTAAGGTCTTGTCAAAGATTGAAATCAAACTTTGATGCTCCTCATCTCATCATTAGATTATGAGACTTTAGTCTAGATTTTACAGACAGGGTCACATATATTTAAATCTTGTGTGATTTGTTTTGAAAATAGCAACTAAAACATATTAAATATATTATACATAAAAAAAGAAATTTCAGAAATCCATATTTTAGTCTCTGATATTGTTAAACAGCTTGAAACAAGACAAGGCAAATAATGCAGTATGTTAAGCATGCTTTCACAACTGCACCTCCTTTTATTGGTTCTTAAATGTTGTTTGTCGGGCTGTTTTTACCATATGACAGAACAAGCATATTGTCATAGCACTGTAAAGATAATAAACTTGGAAATATTGCACCACATGTTATACAGGGTTATTAAACATGAGGAAAAGCAGGCTATAACAGGTGTTTTATTGCCCTAGAGTTTAAGACAGATGTAGCAAATGTGATACATTTCCAATAAACTTCTAATAATAACCAGACTCATTTAGACCTAGTTTAAAGTGTGAATTAGGGTGGGAAAATGGCAAAGGGAAATTGGCATGCTCTCGCTACCAGCAGGAGGTTTGAAAATAGATAATATTGAAAACCTCTTTACTTATTCAGCTATTAACAACATCAACACTGGTGCAGAGTCTTTGACGCATGCCAGAATTAAGCTTATTGAAAGCCATCGAACTTCAGCATTAAAGCTCAGAATAACAGCATAATTCTGCCAACAAAATCTTATATCCAACAGTTTTTCAATTACAATGATATGTAAATAAGCCCGTGATAACATTCAGTACATCTTAAAAATGTATACAGGTATACTGTTAAAGTTTTTATAATGCTTACAAATAATATGTTTTAGTAATAATAAGTAATTTTTTTTGTAAATATTTCACATTGATTATAAAGCATAATCTTGTTTGTTATCATGTGATAATATATTTTAAAAAATTATTTTAATCTGTAAAAATGACTCGCCTCTCATTTATTGTCAGCATATAGATGTTTCCATCATATAGTTGTCTACCTGATGATAATTGTATACTAATCCTAGGCTAAACTACTTAGAAAAGAAACCTCTTCATTACAAGCTGGATCGTTTGAGCTACTGTGTCATTTTTGTCTGTTGCTCAAATAGTGCAAGACAAAATACATGCCAAAGTTTAGATTTAGAGACAACATTTTTTAAAACAATCTGCATTCCTAAGTATGAGCAAGCAAACTTTTTTAATTATTTACACACATTCATAGTTTTATTTTTGCTGTCTAGATTATAATAGACCTGCTGCATTATGTCATTGTATAGTATATTTCAGAAGTTTTTACCGCAATACTAGCGGTTAAAGCAGGATGGTGGAAGCAATGGTGTCAGGTGACGCATAAAAGGAGAAGCCATCTGCAGGACAGATATATGACCCAGTGGCTAAGTAATGGACTTCTGTGTGAACAATCCCTATAGACCCACTAATGCCTTGTTAAAAATCTGTTGAGCCTATTTCGTCTCACTTTATTGCCACTAACATGGAGATATTGTATTACTGACAGGAACAAATAAGCAAAAGGCGAGTGAATAAGACGGCTTTAAATGTTCGAAAGAGGTTTGCATTCCCCTGTAAAGAGAGGAATCTTTAACTGGATGTGTGATGTTCATGGCCACTGAGACAGAAAATGAGTTAAGAATATGATATTAAGAAAATGAAAAAACTCAATGCGTTAAATAGTTTTGTGGTATCTATTTTCAGCATGCCTGCTGCTGTTTTGTGTTTGAGAGACCAATTGCAATTGTGTGTGAAATTGAATTAGTGAAATGAAAGATCTCCAAGGATCATATATCAAGATAATTATTTGTGGTTTGCTGTAGGATGCATGTTCTGCCATAATAATTATCCTCAAAGCATTAACTTTATTTTTTAACTAATCTTAAATTAAAACTGGGAGAGATATTGTGCTCATGTGTTACGTAAGATAACTGAAGTTGGGGAAATAGCACTGAATATTAGTCTTTATTTGAGAAATGGGATTTTCCAAACCAGTGGCTCTTAACTGGTGGGTTGCGACCAAAAATTAAGTTCTGTGTTGTTATGATAGGGTGGCAGTCAGCAGGGATAAACAATGCCAAATGCAAATGACAAATGCAACTACACATATAATTGTGAATAGTTAGAATAGCTACATAAATATTAAGTCTAAAAATCAACTTTTGATTGGTTGACAAATGTGTTTTGCATAATGTTGGCTGCTGAAAATGTATTTACTATTAATGTGTTGTGTAAAGATATATTAGAAATTATTATATTCAAACCTAACTTAAAAAAAATATTTATATGTTAGTTTCATTTTAATCAATTTCAAGAATCATAGCAAATCTTAAAAAAAATTCATTTTATGAAGACAATGTTATAGTGGTGCTGTCATGGACATTCAAGAACAGAACCCAGATGCAGGTGACAGATGAACACTCAGACTGTAATGACACTAACCAATAAAACAAAACGAGAGAGGAGACCGAAAGCACATGGCTAGGAATAGATGTTTAAATTGTGGTAAAATCTTTTTTTTCCAATGCATGTATCACTCAAGGATCAATAAGAAGAAACTTGACAGACAGACAAGTTCCTTTGCTCTGTCATGCACAATTATCTCATGCAAGGACACCCATTAATGTGACCAGTGGAGACACAGAAGGACATAACGTGAGATTTATTGTTCTTAAATTATTTAGTATACTGCAGGTGCAATGACAGAGATGTGTAAGTATTTTCTCTATAGATCAGGGGTGGGAAACCCTGGTCCTGGAGGACCACTGTCCGGCAGAGTTTTGTTCCAACCCTAATTTAAACACACCTGAAAAATCAAATTAAAGTCTTTAGGATCACTTGGAAAGAAGTTCAGGTGTGTTTGATTAGGGTTGGAACTTAACTATGCAGGACAGTGGCCCTCCAGGCCCAGGGTTCCCCACTCCTGCAATAGATGAATCCCTAAGATATAATAAGGTTTCTCTCAGTGCTAATCTGTCAGTTCTTAAGGAAAACAGCATTGTAAGAATCATGTAAAATAACCGTGTCTGTCTTCATTTCACTTACTTTCTTATGTTAAACAAAAAATAATATTTTGTTGGTGCCTTCCATACATAATAATAATCACATGCTCTTGATCTTGTCATAAACAGAAATGCGCAAGCGGTGTATTGAGAGACAAATTGCAGATAATTAGCAACCTTCAGATGCTGTGGATAAAGCCTACCAAGTAAAGGACTTTAAATTCGTCACTTGCCTTTACAGTATCTTTACTTTATGTGTTTGAAGGCATGCACAGACTCGGGAAATCATTGGCAGTGTGAATGAACTAAAAAAACAAATGATGCCGGACGCATTTTCCACATATTTTCCGTAATCTATGTGTGAAAAGGGCTTATATCTAAGAATTGTTCTTTACCCTTCCGCTCTATAGGTGGTGCTAAGAGGCTGGTTCGCCAACCAAACATCACAAGAAGAAGATTGTGCTCATTATAGGGATGGGAATTTATAAGAATTTAACAATTACGATTCCATTATCAATGTTGCTTATCGATCCGATTCCTTATCGATTCTCTTATCGATTCTCATTGGGTGAGGAAATAAGCAAAAATTTGTATGTTTGTATTAACTCGGTTTAAAATATATTCAGAAGACACAGAACAGAGTATACACAAATTATGTGTAGCAACCTCAGAACAAACTTAAAAGTAGGTGAGCTACATCTTAAAGTAAAGTCCAGGGACCTATAGCCTAGGGCAGTGTTTCTCAACCATCAAATATGTGATAGGACTAGGAATTAATAAAACAGAACTAGACTGACATAAAACATGCAACTTTTGGTCATGCATGCATTTGTTATTTTCTTTTGAAAAGACATGATGCTGGACAAAATACAACAAATACAGCAAATTAAGCTACCGAAATGCAGAGGCATGTACTGTGGCAAACGGTTGCAAACCTTTAACACAAACTTAGTCACTGCTCGGCAGAGGGGGACACTACTTGAGTATTTTAGTTTCATTTTCCAAGCATCTGTGCTTTATCAGAGTGTTGTCTTGGGGAAAAAAATACTTTACTAAAAATGTTCACTACATTCTAAAGCATAGAATCATATTGTGTATTCCTTTTATATTGCATATTAAAATTGATTTAATACATAATTACATAAAAAATGTGTACTTTTACTTTTCTTGAGTAAAAGTACAAAAGTACTTTTTCCTTAAGTAAAAGTAAAAAACCATTTCTAGATTTTTAATGTACTTAAATATAAAATATAAACCAAAAACTTGAAATTATAAAATTTGGAGTTAAAATTATGATAATATGCTTTGGAATGTATGTTTAAAAAAAAAAACCTTATAAAATACAAATACTTGAAACTTCTACTTTTAAGTAGAAATACTTAAGTAGTGTCTGCCTCTACTGCTAGGTGAAATTTGTTTATCCCCGCCTCAGTCATTTTATTCCTCCCTGCCTTTGTAAACGGAGTAGCTAGAGGTGCACGAGAGATACTTTCTGCAGCCTCTGAGCCAGTGTGAGAGACAGCCAGACTCTGGCCGTCATCAATTTGATGGACAATGACAACGGAGATTATCCATATAGTAAAAGTTTACATAATGAAATGGCGCTCCCATTAACACATTACCTTCTGCATCAATAACATCAATAACAGATTGCTTCCCGTTAGCTCCGCTGGTGCTTGACTCTCTGGTGTTGTTGTGTAATAGTGTATCAAACACGCGACAGTCCTGCAACGCGACCATATTGTCGTATTTTCGTGTGAAATATAAGTTATTGATTCAACTGTTTCTGTGTTTTACGAAGCCTCACTCAGCCCACCACTAAATATAACCAAACTTTGGATCGTTCTGCCTCGATGCAAAGTTTGCTGCATTCTACACCAAAACAACACAGCGTGTGTGTGTGACGTCATGACACATTTGCAACGAGCAGAACCGATAAGCGGAATCGTTAAGCAGGCATGGTAACGGTTCAAAGAAATCGATTCACTGGGCACCGCTCGATTCCCATCCCTAGTGCTCATATTTATTAGGCATTAACCCTAATAATGTGTAAAAGAACATTACATTTTTGGCTAAAAAACTTTTTCTTGGCTTCACAAGACCTAATATGTCTTCAGGAGTCATGGGGATTACTTTTGTATTGGATATATCTGCTTTTTAAACTCTCATGCACTTGCACAACATGAATCACTGTGGTTTCTGTAAAATATCTTCTTTATTGCTATACTGTAAAAAATCAGCAACATATCGGATGGCCCGAGGGTAAGTGAATAAACAGCAAATGTTCATTTCCGGGTAAACTATCCTTTTAATAACATGTAGTTAACCAACATAACACAGGTGGGAAAATTGAAAGCCACATGCTGAATCATAGTTAATCACAAACACCCTTTCCTAGATCATTGCCAATATGTGTAGAAATGCTGCACAGTGTCATTAAGACAAATAAAAAACACCATGATAGTTCCACATGAAATAAAAATAATGATGTAAATATTAATTAAACAAAACAAAATGTAACATAAACACCCTAATGTACCTGACTGGTAGGGGTGTAAATCGGACTAGGGGTGTCCCTGACTAAGGAATTACACATTTGAATCAGAATTGTCGAATCTTGCCTATAGTCGACTGATAGTCGAATCATCTGTATGTGTGTGCACGGGTTGGGGGGGACCAGACCAGGTAGTCAAAAAATGGGTTACTTTTATTTTCTTTGACAAACAGCACACAGAAACTGATGAAGTAATCAAAATGAAGATGCTGGGTTATTATACCCCATGGTTGCATAACAACAACCCAACATTGGGTCATTTTTGACCCAGCATGGGGTAATTTTTAACCCAGCATGTGTTCTGTCCAATATTTACCCATTATGGGTCAAAAATAACCCAGCCATATCATGGACAAGGACATAGTCAACTAGAGTGGCTCGAATTTCATCTGAGACTGCTTGTCACCTTGCCCTACATCTCCCTCCTCCTCTTTCACCACGTCCTCCTCCTCTCCCTACTCCTTCACCATGTCCTCCTCCTCCTCCTTTACCACGTCCTCCTCCTTTTCCTCCTCCTTTACCACGTCCTCCTCCTTTTCCTCCTCTTCTGGCTCTTCATCTCCCTCCTCCTCTTCCTTCTCCTCGACCTATTCTTTCATTTCTCTGTGGATCCATTGTTCCAAAGCTCAGTGAACTGATTCAGGCCCCTTTTATCTATCTATTGAAGGATCTGATTAATGTGTGTTCATTTTTGATTCCTAGAGTTTCCACCTTGGTAATTGTTTGCTAATCGTGCTTAAGCTGTGCTGACTTGAGTAAACAGTATTGAATGCTAGTGCTTTCCATATGATCACATGGAGTAGCACTAAAAAATGTAGGGATTTGTGTGTAGAGTTTTGAAGTAACAGTTGACTAAATCTATCTCATGTGTTAAAGCAGGGGAGTAGTGTTTATTGTTCAGCAAAATGATTGTGCTTCTTGAAAAATGGCGCTATGGTTTTGAAATTTTAGTTCTAAAGCCTGGTTAGAGTGTTATAGAAATCAAGAAAAACTTTAATTGCTTTAAATGTATGGCTATCCAATATCATAAAAAATTATTTACAAGTATGTAAGAAAAGGCTTTTACTCTAAAAGTACTTTATTTGTAACAAACAGGAGTTAAAAATTTTACAAACGGCTCTCCGCACGTTTCAGCACTTGGACAGCGTCATGAGTTTTTTTTTTAAGCATTACTTAAATGTTTCTCATCTCACCATATCCACAGGTACAGAGTCATCATATACAATAAATCCGTGAGGTAGCATTTAAAAAAAAAAAAATTAAAAACAGATGCATTTGTTTAAAGCAAAGCATTTATTTACTTACCAGGCTACAGGTGAAGCAGCTCTTTGCACCTTCTAACGTCTCATAATTAGTCCTCATTTATGTCCAAGACACTCAGTAATAATCTTTTACATTCAATCTTAATCTTTCATATTTAAAAGTGTTTTTGTGCTGCTGCGAATTCATGTATGTGATAAGCAAACCCGCGTTGTCGTCCCATTTATAGGCGCATATTACTAATACACTCTTTAAATAACAAAAAACATATTGCGCCATTGACTTTAGACTTTAGACCAGGTTTTTGTAATGATAATTATGCAGGGTGGAAACTAGCAAAAGACACTTGCGTCGGTCATTGAGCTGCATTACGCCGGATGGAAGATAGAGCCCTTAGTGTCTCCACCTTGGTAATTGTTTGCTAATTGAGCCTAAGCTGTGCTGACTTGAGTGAACAGTATTGAATGCTAGTGCTTTCCATATGACCTGATGGTTTAAGCACTGAGAAATGTAGGGATTTGTGTGTAGAGTTTTGAAGTAACAGATCACCAAATCTTGTGTTAAAGCAGGGGAGTAGTGTTTATACAGTAGTTCAGCAAAATGATTGTGCTTCTTGAAAAACGGCATTGAAATTTTAGTTCAAAAGCCTGGTTATAGTGTATTAGCAATCGAGAAAAACTGTAATTTAAAATGAAAGCCAGTATGAACAACAGTCCTGCTCTGCTCATTCGAGTCCGAGTCAAGACCGAGTCCAGAGAGGGTCGAGTCCGAGTCAAGACCGAGTCCACATAAAGTTGGGTCTGAGAAAAGACTTAAGGTCATAGTTTGTGCTATGGCATTTCTCATCTCACTCAATTCATGTTTTGTTAAAAATGTCAAAGTCACCCAACACGACCTACTCCTACTGTATATAATGTGCTCCTATCCACAGTTGAAGAAATGGAGAGGAAGTTGAACAAGCACCTTAGAAGATGGTTGGGAATACCCCCGGGCTTTACATGAGGTCGGGCCAGCTCCAGCTATCCTTGTCATCAGTGGTTGAGGAATTTAAAGTCGCTTGAGTGATTTATAAATAAAATGAAAATACTCCCACTGTATAGCTCAATGAGCATGTGTTGCTATAATTGCTTCTATTTTTTACCTCACTTGTAAGTCGCTTTGGACAAAAGCGTCTGCTAAATGACAAAATGTAAATGTAAATGTAAATAAAGAAATGATAAAAATAACGAAAGTAGCCAGAATTGCCAACTTTGATTTTTAACTGCAGAGAAAAAGGAGACAACTGCTTCGCAATGGATTCTTTCCATATGGACGTGTAACCCTGTCGGGGGTTGTTGGATTTATTTGCATGTTAAAAATATTTATCGAAAACTACTTTTTCACATATTATTTTCATAAATTATAATAATAGGCTGTATATTAATTTATTGGGAAAAAGCTGTTATATGAGAAATCAGATAATGTGCACCCTTATATTGCCAAAATTGAATGATCCTCATTTCATAACACATCTGCGACGATTCGACTGTGAGATTGGTAGTCGAATCAGTCTTCTATCGAAGCATTGAATCTTCGGTCACCCCTAAATCAGACCGTTCATTACAATACAATATCGGTTTTCCGATAATGTGCGGTTTGGTGTAAATGCGTAAATGGAAGTTGCGTCAAGGAATGAGGATGCGGAGAGTGTCAAAATAAAGGTACCTCATATTGATATTTTATATTTGGATCTATGCATCGTATCGTAAAAATTTAATTGATGTAAATGAGGTATTTTTTAATTTTTTTACACAAGAAATATAAGAGAAAACATATTTATTTAAATGAAATATCATCTGTCGTGTAGAGTAATGCAGGGAATTGTGGGAACTTCACTTTACTGTTGCTTACTGTAAAATTTACATCAACTTACTAAAAAAATAATTTTAATGATACAGTGAAAGCACATGTATGATCCCGTTAAATGTTATTGAGATTTTAATAAAAAAAATATATTGCAATTCACAGCTTTTACTTAAAAATTTTTTTTTGCGTATAATGAAGATGTTTTGTTAAATCTCTTAAACTGTTAAACTTTTTTAAATCTCTTAAACTTTTTCAGTTGTTAAGCACAAAGAAATACTTCTCAACAGCAAAGTGCATTAGCAGATCACAGTATGTTAGTCAAAACATCAGGTGTTACAGTAAGTGCTCTAATTGCCTGTAGACAAGCACAGCAGTGAGGCGCAACAAATCTATGTTAATGATGTGAGGGGCAGCTAGATACCCCCTCATTTATACATTTAGTCAGAAATCACTCAACTGAAATATTAGTGGATCTCGGCCATCCTTCTTCACAGACCACCAGAAGCTGGAATTATGTTCCTTTCAATTTCAAATGATCTCCTCTCACAACAAGAGACGCATAATTGCATGTGAGTTTCACAGAAGCGATACAAGGCAGATCAAGCTTTAAGCTTTTCCACACCAGTCATCATTAACCCCAGCAGGCGAATCACAAGGCCACCACTGACCTCATCACATCTGGCTTTCGGTGAGAAATGAGCGTCTGTGTCCTCAACTCCCTCTCTGGACCACAAGACAAATAGCCCCATCTATTCAGACGGCTGGACAGTGGGACGATCCGTCAAAAATGCCATACGTACTCCAGTGCAGCCGATTTAAAAACATGCTTAAGACATATGAGGATGCTAAACAATGAATTAAAAAACTCATCATAGTTTTGCACGTTAAAAACTTCCCTGGGTGTCGCTATTGATTTAATGCTGTAGCAATCAACGAGACAACGTCTTACTAATTTTATATCTAATGAAGTCCATGTATGTGTAATACTGTATAAAACCCTAAATTCTATTTTAAATCATTGTAAACAGCATCTATTGATAACGTACATTATTGTTGGACAAATTAATATGCAAATAAGTTTGTGGTTGTACATTTACAGCAGGTCGATGTCTATGATTTGGCCTTTTACAATGTTTCTATTAAATCAGATCAATATCAGCGTCGAGACTTCTCAGGCAGATATCAAAGGAATTCCTATGTATTTTATCAGTTGGGTAATTCATATGAATTCATATGAAGTGAATCATACAAAAACATATGATTATTATAAGAAATATGAAACCATCCTTGAAATTCATTAGGCCATCTTAGAGAAGCTTCAAACAGCCCAACACCATCGACTGACTGGATTCACCAAAGGTGATGGATGTCAGTTGGATTTTAGATGAATATGACATCATATTTATAACTCCGTTAAACAATAACTGGTTTGAGAGCAGTGTATTTTAAGAGTAAAATATATTGCTAATTACTCTATAAACATTAGCGCCCGATTGTAATCTGATGAACCATTCACTATTTTCATCTCAGTAAAGGTAATGTACTTTTTTTCCATTTTCCAAATTTTATATTGTTTCTTTTATTTTGATCCATTTCTGCATAAACTGGAATGATGTCTGGTTTAAAGTAAAACCTATTTCATTGAAAAAAAAAAACTTTATTTTGTGTATTTTGTATAATACAATGTGTTTGCATGGTTTAGGGTTCAAAAAACATGTTATTTTCCACATGCCATACAAAGATATCCCTTTCTTCCTGAAATTCCACAGATTTTGTACAAAAGTTCACCAATTTGAAAAATGCTGTGTCCTTGAGTGGCCAGCTAATCTGTACATTGTGATTGTCCTGAATATCTCTGACGTCAGCCGGAAACGGGACCCTCCTTACCATGTTTAAAAGATTCGGTCACAATGCAATGCTAACAGGAGTTAACTCAACAGGCTGAGTCCGAAGCGGGAGGAAGTATGATAATGTAGGTTTTGTCCCAGTCAACAGGCCCAGGAAGAAACTGTTGCCTACAATCCGTGTGTTTTTTGTAGTCCAAGAAAATTACGTTGAAAGATTTACGTTGAAGAGGATAACTCACGTTGTCCTTTACTTTGGGGTATGTACCTTTTGTACATCATGTATGTACATCATCACTGCTTGCGCGCGCAACCGAGAGGCAGAAAGAAGAGACGTGCCTTGTGTTGTAGGCTAGTAGCGGTGTCTGTAAGTCAAAATGCCAAGGAGTTTTTGCGTGGATTATAGTACCAACAGAGCCAGTGCTGGGTGCCTGATGTTAACATACCAGTAGATGCGACTATTACGTTACTAGCCTAACATTATAATTCATGCATGTATCACAGTAACACTGCAAAATTAAAGACAGAAAAACAGATCCAACTAAAATCAAGTTTTATTTATATACAAACAATAAAGAAAGCTTCAATACTTAAGGTTGTTGCAGTAGCGGACCAGCTCACCAACCGGGCTTTCTGCCTCCTGGATGCTCGCACACCTTGTAATGTTTGTAAACCGGCAACCCGTCTATAGAGGTATAGAGTAAATTGTCTGAAAAATACTGCGTTTTATTGCACGTGAAACATGAACACATGTTAAATTGTGCACCTTAAACACAATCAAAGCTTCAAAAACACAGAAAAAAGGGACCTTTAAAGTTATTTAGATTGATCAAACATGTATGTGTCTGCAACATAAAGGTAACACTGTGGAATTAAAGTCTCCCTAGAGAACATTTCATATGACCCCTTCAAGAGTAAAGTTGACATCCAGTGAATGAGTATCACATTTTAGTACAAACACAATCCTAGATTGATTACACACTAATTGAACAAAGCGAAATTAAAAATTTATCAGGCAGCTTTGAAAGTGTTTACTTATAGCACAAGAAAGTGATCTGTGCTTGACCTAACACTTGAGCCGTCTCTGAGCTTCGTGTGAAAGGTCACCTGATGCAGCTGGATTGGACAGCAAGTCGCCCGCCAAGCCTTGCTCAATAATTGATGTAAACAGAAGTGCTTGGCTCATGGTTGTGATGGCATTTACTGCAAAAGAGCTTTAAATGTGTTTGGAATATTAAAAAACAAATGGTGATAGTTTATAACAGGTATTGCTATATGGGAATGTTCATGGAGAATATTGTTTACAACATGGAGTAAATCAAAGAGGACCAATGATACTGATGGTTTTTGTTTAAATCACAAGTTTTCAATGCTCTGAAAGGCACATTCTAAGTATGAACCCATTTAACATTAGCAATAACATTTCATGCTCTGATCAAATATTTATAGCATAACACATTTGTTTAACAGCACAGGTACTAGTATTGGGTACAGTACTTTTGTAGATGAACCATGAAAACAAATGAAAGGAGAGAGAATAAATGCATGTGCTTTATGGTGTGTAACCCATGTTTGGCTCAGTTACTGTAGACCAGTGAGCTTTAGTTAGGGGTACTGATGATCTGTTCCTCTCTCACTCTCCATTTGCAGGTAATGTATTATACTGCCTAATATATGCCCCATAGTTATTTTGTAGACATTTTGGTAAGTCACTGTAATTTATAAAGAAGCCAAACAGCCGGTTTATTAGAAATCCATTTGCAAAAGAGCTTTTGTGCACATATACTCATTTTTAATGACAGTGCTTAGAAAAACTGGTCTTGTCTTAATAATCCTTCTGGTTTGATAGCTTTTTTCTTCCTGACTGATGGCTTTGACATTGACCTTCAACTCTTGTTAGTTGTGAAGCTGGAAAAAGTGTGCCAGTTTTATCTGTCAAGCACAAGTGAAATATGATACAATAAAAAGCACACCACACACACTTTAAGTGTTGTGAAAAATGTGTTGAAAATTGAACATATCACTAAAGCACAAAAGAAAAACAATTATTTTATTTTTAAAAACAATAAAGGTTTTAGAGCCAAATAAAAGATTAGATTTTTTGTTGCATTTTAATGTTGCATTTTAAAATTATTTTTTGTGACAATTCACACACATTTTCTCCCAGTTCACATTTAATGAAAGTAAACGACGACTGAGACTCTCAGTCACTAAAATTAAAACATGAGACTTTTGGATGAACACAATAAATACTATCTTGGTGTATAAAGATTATTTGGCTACATTTTACTTTAATGATCAGAAATTTGGCAGTAATTAATGACTAATAAATCATATTTTTATTTCTTTGCACAAATTAATTGGGTCCAATGGCAAGAAAACAAAGGGGAGAGGGCAACTTAATTATTCTGAAGTAATGTCATTGACGATTTTATTTTGCTCATGCAAATTTAAACATTTATATACTTCTTTTAACTTTGAGTTGTAATTCTTTTAAGTGATTAATGTTGACACAACTCACTTAAACATTTTTTTTTTGTAAGTGACAGTTAATAACATGGGTAACAAATTTCAAAAAGGTTGCATTTGTGAACATTGATTAATGCTTTATTTAACATGAACTAACAATGAACAATACTTCTACACCGCATTCCAAATTATTATGCACAATATTTGTTTATATTTCCGATACAGTCAGTAAGTTTAAAAATGTTATTTTACATATATGACAACATGGATATTATTATATTTATGTTAAAAGATTATTTAATACTTAAAAAAAAAGGAAAAATATTCTGTTCCAAATTATTAAGCAAGTTGTAGTTCTCATGCAATATGGGTATGAAAAAAGATCTTTCTAAAGATAAAAAGTGTGCATTATTTTAAAAAAGCAAAGTACTTCCTAAAACAATTTATATTTGGTAAATCTAAACATAAACTATTGAACTATTATAAGATTTACGAGTGATTCACAGTACAGAAAGATTTGACTATATAAAGGCTTTTTAAAATATATTTTTAGGAAAATATTAGGAAAATGCAGCAATAAAAAGTCACAGTTAAAAAGCAACCATGTATTTAAACCTGCTGGTGTCTCTGGAATCCCAAGAACCCCTTTACGGGATCCTTCAGTGCATAAAGCTGTATTTCTACCCCTCCCCAAACCAAAACTTGCAAAAATGAAACATTTACTGTAAGTTCAAAATACAAGAAGACTAATCTCACACAGTTTTTTTCATTGACAAGCCATAATACACTGAATAATGTAGATAAATGTTATTCTGGATTGTTGGTAAATAGCAACTATATTCAAACAAGACAAGTAACATTAGGGAGAGGTGGCTGTAATGATTTGGCCCAGAAAAATTGGGAAGAAAGATGGTAGGTCCCTTTAGGGTCCCTGGGGGGGGGGGTCAAAAGGGCATCTTGAAGATATGCATAGTTCCTAAAAAGATGTTTTTCACAATGGGATATAAAAGGAATCATGTCTTCTGAAATAAATTTACTTTCATGCAGGATAATACACCATCCCATGCTACAAAAAGCATCACTGACTATTTTAATTCATATGGGCATAAATAAACTAACAATAAACTAACAAGAACACATGTATTGACATAAACAAAGAAAAATACAGAAAAAATATATGGCTTCATTTAGTGCGTTTACATGCACAGTTTTTTGCTCCGATTATGCTTAAAGGGACAATATGTAGTTTTTATTTTAAGTATTTTATTAGTCAAAATCAATGTCTTTATTCATAAATATGTCCTCATTTGTGTCAAATATACCTCTGCCAATGATCTGATTTTTCTTTGTAAGTTTAGAATTTCTTTTCTTTATTTACATTGAACGGGTAAGTCCTAGAAGGCTTCCATGCCGCTCTGCCATATTGAAAAACTATAATAGCAGAGAGGGACAAAAAGCACTAGCCTACCGCAACGCGTTTCCACAACATGTTTCGTTCAGAACATGTGAACCAGCTGAAATGGACTAGGAGATCAGTGATCATAATGGCTACTGTAATTACAACATGCATTTGGAAAAGCGAGGCGCTAAAGAGCAATATGTGACCTCGTCACAGAAACCAGGGACACAAGTCGGCAGCACAAGTTTCGAGAAAATGAGAATTAAAGTTTTTTTTTTCAAAATTTGTGATTTTCGTTTTATTGCAGAATCTGTTAGTTGAGATCACGAAGAAGCCTCTCCATTTTTGAGATAGCAGTTTATGTATATTTAAAAGTGTACATTTTGCGGTTGAAATAGGCTTGTTTTTCCGGAGATTCTAGCGTGCAGCGGGGGGCGTCATTGTCTGTGTGTATATTTACATACTGTATAAGCTTGTGTTTTCGCATCCGCCCCCAAAGGGAACAGCGTGACTACTGAATAAGGATAGTTCACCCAAAACTGAAAATAATGTCATTAATGACTTACCCGTATGTCGTTCTAAACTCGGAAGACCTCCGTTCATCTTCGGAACACAGTTTAAGATGTTTTAACCTTAGATTTAGTCCAAGAGCTTTCTGTTTCCTCCATTGAAAATCTATGTATGGTTTCCATGTCCAGAAAGGTAATAAAAACATCATCAAAGTAGTCCATGTGACATCAGTGGGTCAGTGAGATTGTGGTGAAGCATCGAAAATACAGTTTGGTCCAAAAATAGCAAGAATTACGACTTTATTCAGCATTGTCTTCTCTTCCGGCTCGAGCGTGAAGTCACGTGACTTGTAGTGACGCGGCTGCCCTGTTCCTGAGACATGTTTGCTTAGTTTTATTTATTTATTTCAAACTTATAGTGTGCGTCTCCCCAGACTGTAAATGAAGCTCGGGCGCACAAAACAAAAGAAAGATAAAAGAAGCTGGGGCGGACCAAATAACAGTCAGCCGCATTGTACGTCAGCCTTTATGACTTTATGGGGCGCCGCAGTCGGATGACGTCAAAGTACCGCGAGAGCTCTTCAAGAAATCTTACAGAGTAGTTTAATTTCGACTCGCTCTCGCGGTACTTTGACGTCTTGCAGCGCAGCATGAAGTCAAACTCATAAGTTACACAGAGACCCTATTTTAAATACAAAATTTGAAGGCGGGTTCATGTGTTTAACGGAACGCAAATACCGAACTGTAATCTGATATACCCTTACATGTTACGATGTAAATAGTCCTCAAATTGTATATTATATTGTATTACCAGAAGTTCATGCGAAATCTAATGTAAACAATAGACTATATATTTCACGGATTATACGCATTTGTGGACAAAAATCATTGGATGATTCACACATCTGAAACAGACTGGATTCGACTTGTGATCCCCACAAAGGTAAAAGTCCTGTTTATTTTTGCATGTTGTTCATTCGGACTTCTGTAATAAAATACTTAACAAAGTGTTAACTTTTTTCTTTCTCAAATTTCTCAGCATTCTCTTTCTTGAATGTGTTACATTCAAATGGCCACAACTTCTCCAAATCTTATCAGATTTCCATGTGTTACACATCGTTAGAAAGCTTAGAAACTGCACTTTCAGAATCTACGAATAACTCAAAATGCCCCAGATCCGACTTGTGTCCCTACTTTCCGTGACTGGTCACATATTCATTTGAATGCAAAATACAATTTCACCACTAGATGGGGGAAAATCCTACTTATTGTCCATTTAACAAACTGATAATGTGTGAGGTCACATAAACGCGTAAATCAGTTTTCTTTTATCAGGGAAAGCGTACATAAAGTCGTTCACAAAAAGCCGAAGGGAAATCTTTCTTAAAGAGATAGTTCACCCAACAATTAAAATTTTGTCATCATTAATTCTCATGTTGTTACAAACCCAGTGTGATTTTTTTTTTCTGATAAACAAAAAGGAAGATATTTTGAGAAATGTTCTTAACCAAACCATTCGTGGACCCCATTCACTTCCATAATTGAAAAAAATAGATTACGCAAAATTAAACAGTGTACGCGAAATTAAACAGTGTACGCGAAATTAAACAGTTGTCACCTGGCGTTGGGGTTAGAAACAGTTGTCACCTGGCGTTGGGGTTAGAGTTAGGTTTGGGTAGGGATGTCATTATGTAAATCTAACCCTAAACCGACGCGAAAATGGTAAGAAAATAGGAAAGAGAATGCAACGGACGTAATAGTATTGAAGTCCCCAGTTCGTCAAAAAATGACGCGAAAGGTATACCCTCCCCGTCACATATTGACGAATGGTCAAGTGTCGTCAAATATTGACGACATGGGGTGAGGATGGGTTGCCCTTCGAGAAACCTCACAAATCTCCAAATCCATGAGAACAGGTTTCTTAAATAAGCAGATTTTTGATAGTGTTCCGCTTATTCTGTGCATGTAAACACATTCATTGTTAGATAATGTTAGCTAATCCATTTACTAATGTTAACAAATGCAGCTTGTTGAGTTTCTCAGATTATTCGAAGTAAATTAAAATAAAACTGCAATTTAAACCTTTTTTCATGTTTGCTTTTAGTCAACAAAAAGGTTTTTAAAAACTTCAGGCCAAGACTCCCCACCTCTATAATTTTTTCTGTTTTACACAGCACCATAAAGAGCTGTTTTAGCATTTCACAAAAGCAGGAAAATTTGCTGAACTGCAAGTGCATTTTGCTCTAATTTGTGAAGTATCCACAGCAACAACAACAATGCGGCTCCCGAGATGCAGGGCAGCCGGATGGCACGCCTGTCCCTCATGTCTGAATAACGACGTGTCAGGCCTTTACTCTAGCACACCGCTCCTGTTTACGCCTCATTCATCTGCGTCACAGCGGCGGGCCGTCACAGAAGAGCAGGGTAGACAAAGCCAGACCCTCATTGATGAATAGCTACAGAGATGTCTGCTCAAGAGTGGGGTCACAACAGTTCCTCCTCAGCTCCAGATGAATAACTGAGAATAGAACTGAGAATAATCACCATATTGCCATTTCAGTTATTATCATGGCTTTTTGGCAAAGGTTGTTTTTTATAAACCCCCCCCCTCAACAATTCAAGCAATGCATCCCTAAATCTTTCCCAGATGCCCCATTATGCCATCTGCCATCAGTTCTTGGTTCAAGTCACCAGCAGGGATTCACTGGTTTGGATTTATTACAGGACAGTTACAGGAGGAAGTGCGGACCCTGAGAGAGAACCTGATTGGGTAATCACATTGGTGGATTGTTGGGATGGAGGTTACACTCAAAAAAAATATTTTTGCACCTTGTCTAATTTACTTAAATGAAACAAGTTAATACAACACAATTTTTTATTTTTTTTGTCTCAACCTATTTTTATAATGTTCAATCTGCTTAAATTTTAAAAAATTACATGAACTCAATAATTTTATATTGGGACCACATTAAGGATTTTTGTTGCTATTGCTTACTGGGCCGTGAATCTGTATTTCCCAGCATGCTTTGCATGCAACTGCCTTTGGAGAGTAATTTTTTTAATTAAGTGTTATTTTATGCATTTTTAGGTAAAGAGAAAGACTTTATAGTGTTTAATGTTGGTTTATCTTATTGATTTAGAAGATTTTGTGTTATATTTTTACAAATTGTTTGGTTACCATTGTACAGAAGAGTGGCGCTTGTGGTTAAGTTGTGGATGTGACATACATACTTATTTTAAAAAGCACTAACTGTGTTAATGACTGTTTGAAGATCAGTCTCTTTTCACATGTTCATCCAATGTGTCATTAGCATGCTAACGTGTGCTTATGCTAATTAGTATTATATAGAAACTGACAATTGGTTTAACTAGACTTTTTTGCTTGAATGAACTTGTTTTGTTTTTGTTGAACAGACCAGAAATAATTGCGTGGAAAAGTTTTCCTTAACTGAATTTAGTTTATTGAACAAGATATTTTTATGACCAATATAAATATATTTATTAAGTTGGTGCAACAAAAGATTATTTGCTTAAATTAACTTATTGTATTCTTGTTGTACAAGCCTAATCTAATTTCGTGGAAAAGTTTTCCTTAATTCAATTATGTTGATTGAACAAACAATTTTTTTGAGTGTATTTGGGGAACAGGGACCCATAAAAAATATCTGTGGAATTGCTCTATAGACATTTAGAAGTAGACACAGTGAAGCATTGCAATGAAAGAGATACGCACTGATGAGGTGTATGATATTACTGTATCCTTAATGCTGGGAAAATTTTGATTGAACCTGTCCTAAAAATAATAGTTTCACAAACCCCTCTTGATGGTTGGTGACGTCTCAAGTAGCTTTTGTTAGCTCTTCTCATGAATAAGGTGCAAAGCAAAACCTAAAACTTATTACCCCTAAAACTCAATTTAAAAACTTTCTTTCACTGGTTATTTGTTAACAAATATCATTATAAAAGAAAATGACAATCATAGTTGAATAATTTGTTTCAAAGCAGCTTTAAATGATTAAAGGAAAACACACGTTATTGCCCTCATAAAAAGATAGAGTTTTTACCAAAACTATAGGACTTTTAGTCAATTCATATGATGAATGAGGTATGATAAATGAGAATCAAATTAAACCAGACATTAATTTAAACGGAAATGACTCTTAAAAAGAACATAAGATAGGATCATACATAGAGAATGCAATAACACCATGAACATCAATTCAACATTAATAGAAAATAAATCCAAACATTACATAATGAAAAAGTAGATTTAAAGTGAAAAGTTGAAATATACAGTTTAAAACTTTATATAGTTATGCAATATTTACTTAAATGTACAAAATTATCTCATAATGACATGTCTAACAGTTCTCACAAAATCTTGCTAAAGTTCGTGAAGAACATGTCTGGGTGACATTTCACCCCAAACCTGAAAGCTGTCATCATGATCTGTCTGTATAATTCAGTGTGTTGTATGTGTATAATTAGTTTTTTCGGCTGACAGCAGTTCTTCAGATCTACTAAGAAAAGTAGATCACCTTGTTTTCACCAGATGGAGTTGTTTTAATAGTAAATGTATATCTGATCTGATTATATTAATCTAAGTAATTTCGATCTGCGGTCGAATATAAACCTACTGGTGAACAAACAATACCATCACACAGAATATAGTCATACTATATGCTTCTGAAGAATCAAATGCTTTTCACATGGTTTACTGTATCAAAACCTCTATTCTATAATAAAACTGTTAGTTTTAGTCAGCTTGTGAAAAGAGTAACACAACTGACAAATTAATAGTTTTGTTCGTAATACCATAATAAATTGAGATGTGTATTTATTATTTCATAATAAATCGCTTTAGTTAAAGATCATAGCAATGGTACTCCCAGAGCAAAAGTTCATGATCCATCATTACACATCGTCCAATGGCTTTGGCACCACATGGTTATTTAATGATTTCAGAAAGTGTGATGACTGTTGTAAGTCACTGGATGGCAACAGGATGTACAAAAAGTCTTACGTACAACAAGTCTTAATATAAACATCAGTTTTTGATGAAGATGATGGTGATAATGCTGCAGTTATAGTATCATGGTGAGTGAATAGAGTTTATTGAAAAGACCCGCCCTATTTTTAAAAATAATATTCTGTGCTGTGTTTCCTGAATAAACGTTATTCCTAATAAAGTTATATCTTATCACATTATGAAGACTCTAAACTGAACTTAACTAAAGGTATACCTTTTCTATGCGTGTTTCACGAACTATACGTTGGTTCCTTAAGGTATCCTATATGTATGACCTTACCAGGTGTTGTCCATGGCAGTGGTGCTGAACTGGTTGATATCAATCGCTTGACAATCAAATCTATGCAGTTACAGAGTTTTGTGTGATAGCAGTGTATGAAAAATAGATAATGTTTATGTGTGAACATAACTTTAAGTTATGTGTGAATGAGACTATATAGACTACACGTCTTGATCAAAAATATAAAATCCTTGTGTGCAGTTAAATAAGCAGAGTGCAGTTTGTCTATAGGCCTGCTCATGCCCAGGTTGGCACACTCATGTGCTGGCCTCTGTTTGTATGCATGTTAGGATGGGCTGCCGCGTTCACAGTCCCAGCATCCTCTGGGGCAAAGAACTTCAAGCCCTGTCTCGATTAGCTTATTTTGATGTTTTTATCCTTCCGTGATTGGGAGCCATTCTCGACAGCCAAAACAGACAGGTTTGCAAAGGCGTTGAGTTTTTTTTAGCCCCTCTCAGAGGACTCGGCTTCAATAAAACATCACGCAACCTCCTCTTCTGACTGGCTGGAAAGCAGCGTGCATCGTCTCCAGCGAACCCTGCCTCCCCCTGTAACATTACGCTCATGTGAACGACTCCGCCGCTCAGCCGAGCTCTAAGTGAAGGTTTGCACGCAAACATGGCTCTGACTGAAGTTACCTCAGGCGAAAGTGCCTCCATCGTCGACAAAATTAAACATTACGCCATGTCTCTGGCGATTAACGGCGAATCTGATTCGACCGTGCTGCATGTTTTTTTAATGAGGTGCGATCGTCCTTTTATACCCCGGCTCCCAGAGCAAGGCATGCCTGTCATTCTCACTGAAGGAGCAATGGGCAGGAGATGTGAAAGGAATGGATTGTTGGTACAGCGCTAGATTTCTGTTGGTTAAGCAAAGCAATGAAAACAGACTTAGCTTGCAGACATGACATGCGCACTGAGACTTCCCTCTAGTGCCTGGTTATCTTTTATTAACCCAGGCTGTGCACAGAAGCAGCATTTACTGTACTTCAACTAAACAATAAATGTGTCCTGCATGTCGCTGTAAATGCTTAGTAATATTTATACTGAACAGTCACTAACCAACCAGCTTCTTTATTGGGCCACCAAGGCTAGTTGTCACATTTTTCACTCCATTTTTTTCAGGATAGATTTATTTCTGAAAGGTTTTTGGAGGGTAAAATTATGTGAATTTTTGACATTGTGCTCCACACAAGCATACAAAACTATTGCTAGTTAAAACATGCATTTATGACATTGAACTGGAATTGCAATACAGCCCCTATGAAAACTAACCCAATCTCACCAAATTGTTATTGATAGGTTTAATTCATGGATCATGTTGATTATTGATCTTTATTTTTTTATCATTGTTTGATTATTATACAATATCTTAAATAATATCTATCATTCATTTTAATTTTAAGTAGAACAATGCTTGAAGTCACCAAGCTGAGAAACACACATCAAGCCAAATGAATTATAAAAAGATAATTGTTAGTCTTTTTTTAGAGGAAATGAGCTTCCAGACCTGATTTTTAAAGAGAGAATTGCTGACTGTGCGAGTTTGTGATCAGACATCAGTTTTGTATGCTTGGTTTGATCTAAATCAGCGGTTATGGTTAACCTTGAGGCGCTTTAATTCAAAGACAAATATCTATTGATTCAATGCTTCCTACTGAAGGAAAATACACAGCCAAATGCAGCTGTAGTGATAACATCAGTTGTTATATAAAAGACATTTGTAACACTGTGCCGCTAAGAAAATGAATTCAAGTCTAAGCTACAAATCTATTTCTTTTTCTGCATGATAATTTTCAACAAATCATTTTAGTTTTTTTTACTTTCCAAACCCAGCCACATGAAATTGTTTTGAAATCTTTATTCATTTATTTATTAAAAGACAACTTTAAGTACCACACACTTATCATTGTCATACAATTTGTAAGTACAGTAGTGTTTGTTATTAGTTATCATATATGTACACTGTAAGTACCTGTCATTAACCCACACTTGCCTGTAATTAAGACTTGGGAAACAAAACCAAATTTAAAGGCACAACATATAATTTTCAAAGCTAGAGATCACAAAAAATGTGTAGCTTAATTACTCCTTTAAGGGAGTATTTGAAATCTATGTTTGTTTGTTTGTGTATTTATTTATTTATTTTTCATTAAACTGTGATTATTAATAAGTAATGTGGCAATTATACATAATTATTGTGCATTTACATTGTATTCATAATTTGTATAACAAATTATGGGTATTTGAGATTCCATGCTCTAATAATATATCATTATAAAAATTTAGTGATGACATAGAAAAAACCTTTTGGTTCCTCAAAGAATGATTTAGTAAAAGGATCTTTGCACTACACTACATAATCTAATATCTTTTGTTTAATTCAAATTTAAATTTTTAGAATGTTTTATTTCATAAATTTTGGTTGGGGGGATATGAAGGAATGCACTATACACAACTGGGGCCACATGCTGAAAAAGTTTGAGAACCACCGAACTAAAGAACCCTTTTCACCTTAAAAAAACTTTTGTGAAACAGAAAAATGTTAAAGGTTCTTTGTAGAACCATTTAAACAAAAAAGAGTTCTTTATGGAATCGTGAAGCACCTATACTTTTAAGAGTGTAGGTTATTAAATAAATTGTCCTAGTTGTTTTTAAAAGTGAAACCCTTTAATTTTATTTTCAAATAAAAAAATGTATCTAAAATAAATGTGTTTACTTTATGCTTTTTGACTACACGATTCTACTGTATATAAAACAAAATCACTTTTTTGTTTAGTGTTTCTGAATAACAGTAAATTTTCAGTACAACACTATGAAATATTCACTGTGAGGTTATCACAGCAGAGGTTATGAAATTTTAAAGATTGCTGTCTGTTCAAGGTATGAAAGCTCAGCCGAAAAGGGCCATGTTTATGGAGCACTTCTTCAAAAACATCAAAAGAATGATGCAACATTTACCCTGTGATCTTAAAACAATATCCTATTCCAGAAGCATTTTCCATAGAAACAGGTTATACTGACACCCCCCCCCCCACCCCAAATAGAGTTCCCCATGCCAAACAATGTTCTTATGACTTCAGTGTAGTTGTTTTACACTATAAATATAGGTATTGATTAGAATACATTTAGTATTTCCACAAACACTATATACAATATTATAGGTAGATGCAAAAGTCTGAAATAATGCACGTTGTTTGCAGAGGACATGTTATAGCCAGACAGAGCCTACATGTTCCTGGGGGCAGAAAAAAATCAGCCAAATGTGTCTCAGACACTTAATGTCTTCAACAAGAATACAGTCTATGTGCTGGATTTTATACATATACACACTCACCTAAAGGATTATTAGGAACACCATACTAATACTGTGTTTGACCCCCTTTCGCCTTCAGAACTGCCTTAATTCTACATGGCATTGTGCATGGTGCATTATCCTGTTGGAAGTAGCCATCAGAGGGAAGACCAGGCAACATTTTTCCAGTCTTCAACTGTTCAATTTTGGTGAGCTCGTGCAAATTGTAGCTTCTTTTACCTATTTGTAGTGGAGATGAGTGGTACCCGGTGGGGTCTTCCACAGTTGTACCCCATCTGTCTCAAGGTTGTGCGTGTTGTGGCTTCACAAATGCTTTTTTTATGCATACCTCAGTTGTTTCTGTCAAAGTTGCTCTTCTATCAGTTTAATCAGTTGGCTCATTCTCCTCTGACTTCTAGCATCAACAAGGCATTTTCACCACAGGACTGGCACATACTAGATGTTTTTTTCCTTTTCACACCATTCTTTGTAAACCCTAGAAATCGTTGTACGTGAAAATCCCAGTAACTGAGCAGATTGTGAAATACTCAGACCGGCCCGTCTGGCACCAACAAATCACTTCTCTTTCCCATTCTGACATTCAGTTTGGAGTTCAGGAGATTTCCCTTAAACCACTAGAGTAACCTTAGATAACAATGGTAAGCGTACCCACCTGGGCGGTAGCTGGGAACGCTGCGGATAACCGCAGAGGGTTTTACTACATATCAAGGTTTCTGGGGTAGCTATCTAATGAGACTACACCTGTACAGAGACCACAGAGAGCTCTGCTGAGGGAAAAATGTGGGCTTAGCTTTTTCTCCACAGACATTACACATATGGGATCCACCTGTAGGGGTCGCTCATATGGACGCCGAGCCTTAAAGGGGACATTCCATGAAAATCAGACTTTTTCCATGTTTAAGTGCTATAATCGGGTCCCCAGTGCTTCTACCAACCCAGAAAACATGAAAAATAGCAACCCTGTCACTTTGTTTTGGTAAGGCTTTCTCTGCAAGCATGTGAATAAATAGGTCATGCGGATTTCGCTCCCCCCATGACGTAGGTAAGGGATCTGATTATAATGATACCGCCCCTTCAACTGCGCTATCCAACCATGAACGGCCTCACGAGTGTGATAGACAGAGAGAAAGAATGACTGACAGCACAACGCGTTTGTATTCCCTCAGACACAAACATGAGCCTACAATCTTATAACCTGTAGTTTTAATAATCTTTCTAAAGATTGAATTAACGTTCTAAAGGATTAACCTTACATTAGTGCAACAGAGATAGCGAGTGAGTGAGTGAGAGAGAGCGAGTGAGCGAACGAACGAGAGAAAGAGAGAGAGCAACGCGACGGTTCGCTTTCAAGTACATTGTTTAATATGTTTCTCTGACGTTTATATGAATGAACACGAGGATTAATGCACTGCACGAGACAGAGTGAGGGAACAACGCGTATTCACTATCATACACAATAAGTAAATATGTTGTTTAATGTTTCTCTGAAGTTTCAAATGAATACGAGGAGTTACAAGATAGATGAGAGACTGACAGAAACGCGAATATGTTCAATATGTGTACACAATAAACTTAAACATGTCATTTGATCTGTTTCTCTAAAGTTTAAGCATTAAAAGTGTTGTTTTATTACAGATCATTTAAATGTGCTTGTGTGGTTTGGTCAAAAAGTAAACTTCTGAGTGTTTGTGGACGTGTATTTTATTTGTAACATGCTGGAAATCATTGTGCCTGTTTAAAACACTGGCAGCAGCATGAGAGCTAAAAGTCTTTATTTTTATTCCACAATGTTCCCCATCTGCTGATAAACATGTATTTAGTATGCATAAAACAGATGATTGACTTTTCAAACTTCAAATATATAATGCTTAACATTGCTCACTAACTTCTTTCAAGAGAGAATCTTCCTCGATGCTCTGTCATGTCTGCAGCGCGAGCGCTTGAGACTCCGCCCACCTGAGCAGCTCACACAAAAACGGTGCATTTTTGCTCAGACCCATAAAGTGCCTATGTCACAGGCCGGAGCGGACCCGAGATCTCTAAAGGGTCACGCCCCTCTCTAATTGCCACCTCGAGGAGTTTCCCAAGACCACCCCAATGACCAGACAGACAAGTATACTATAAATTAAAATGAAACTTTATTAAATAGTTAAAAGAAAGAGGGAAAGGGGAAAGGGCAGTTTAAAACAAATATCTCTTCTCGCCTCCAGGGCATACGTTGGGGCAGAGGTAGTAGGTTCTCACTACTGACACTGTTCAGTCCTCTTCGGGGCATTCACTGGGACACAGGTAAGTGGTTCACACTATTGACACGGTTCGTTCCTCTTTAAGGCATTGCTGTAAGCAGAGGTAGGTATCACATCACAATGGTCAGTTACTCACAAGACTTAGGCTTCCCATTCACTTCGGGGCGTTCACTGGGACACAGGTAAGTGGTTCACACTATTGACACAGTTCGTTCCTCTTTAAGACGTTGCTGTAAGCAGAGGTAGGTAACACATCACAATGGTGAGTTACTCACAAGACTTAGACTTCTCATTGCTGTTACAGGCAGTGGGTTTTTGCAGCAGCGTTCACACACGGTATACCTCCACCCTTCACCTAAGTTTCCGGGGTGTCGTGGGGACTGAGGAGTCATGTGGCGCAGAGCCGAACGCTTCCCTAGCTCCCCCTTCTGTTGTGGTAACCGGGGTAACGAGCTGGGGCGAACTCTCGACGAGGCTCCGCCCACACCCAAGGTTTCAGTGGGATATATCTGCACACCACTACGACCCTCCGTCCGTACAATGCACGTTGGCTGCTACTCACTCCGATGTACTTCACCAATGCCTGCCAGCTGGGGTGGCGTGACTCCTGCTAACACACAGGGAGGCAAAACAAAAAGAAGTGACCAGGGCAGCTTTGGTCGCTACAAGCACAGCATACACAGCAAGCTTTAGTGTAAACACAATTGATAATCACAATTCACCCACAGCACTCTGCACACACACTTTACGTGAATATATGGACTAGAGCCGCCTGGCTTTGACTACCTCGTGAGACGGGTGGAACGTTGTTCTATCCCTAGAGAAGACGGGTTAATACACAATGTCGATCAATGCAGCCCCAGTATGTTCACAGTTACCTCTTCGGCTCACCCACGCTTCCTTCCTCCGCAGGGCCAGATAGACAGACAACACACATTTCCCCAGTCGAGTTTCTTACCTGTGTTTCCGGTCGATCCACGGCTCGCCCACACTCCTCTCTTTGGTGGGGCCAGGGACCTTCAACACACACCAAGTAGCTCTTCTTCTAAATACTTCGTCAACACACATCAGCTGTTACTCACGCTTTGTTGTCAACACAATCCCACAGCAATGTACTTCCTGACTCAATAGTGACACAGTCACACGTGAAATTGCCCAGTAATTCTCTTCGCCCGGTCGTCTTACACCTCCTTCATCCCCAAGGGATCGATATAGAACGATAAAGCGGGTCTGCACAGCAGCAACACAGCGCACACAAAGTCCACCAAAAGCACCCCGTCTGCTATCTTCAATGGTCCTTTTGTACTCTGCCTTCTCTCCTCATTCGCTTATCAGCAATCGCTGTCTTAATCGCCCCCACCTGTATGCAATAGGGCTTGATTTTAGACTTCGGGGAAGCCCCGGGGATTCCGGTGTTCGGAATAACGCGTCCGGGCGGAACTCATCCTTCACGCTTTTAGTTCCGCTCCTATAGATCGTCACCCGGTGACACCTATTTTAACATGTCACAATAAATTACCTATATGGTATTTTGAGCTAAAACTTCACCTATGTACTCTGGGGACATCAAAGATTTATTTAATATCTTAAAAACGTCTTGTGGAATGTCCCCTTAAGGATAATTCCGGTGTTTAACACTTTGAGTTTCATTTCTGGTTTGTTTTGGATGAACTACAGTGATGGACACTGAAATGTTGACAACGGGTCGTGTCTTGACTTTTTGACTCGTTTAGAAGCGTCTCTTGACGGCTTCAGAATGGAAGTCAATGACCATGCACAAACATGTCATTAAAACAACACTTAACGTTCATTTTCAAAACTGTGCTTCTCACCGAGTGGTTCGTGGTTTTCATGGAGGCCATCTCCACGTGGCCAGCAGATGCAAATATTGCATGCCAACATTCATTGGCTCTTTGTAAGTTTCTTAAAGCAGATTGGTCTCTCTAAGCGAGTTCCCAATACATCAAGTCACAACATGACGTCGTAGTGACCAACTGAAAAGGAACTACCATTTATAGGCAGATACCCACACATCCATATAGACGGGTTGCCGGTTTTTCTGTCTTTATTTTTGCAGTGTTACTGTGATACATGTATGAATTATAATGTTAGGCTAGTAACGTAATAGTCGCATCTACTGGTATTTTAACATCAGGCACCCAGCACTGGCTCTGTTGGTACTATTATCCACGCAACTGTCACAGGTCGGAGCGGACCACAGATGTCATGAATCACGCCGCTCCCTAGTTTCCACCTCGAGGAGGTCCCAAGAACACCCAAATGACCAGACACACGAGGGGAGGGAAGTAAATTTAAAATGAACTTTATTAATTTACTTAAAATCAGGTAAGTGGGGAGGGGGAAGGGAAATCTAAAACCAACTCTCAGGCCAGAGGGGATTGGGCCTATAATGACTGGACGTTGCCACGGGGACTCTTCGGGTAAGTGATCTCAGGGGAACTTTCTTCTTGCTCTCACAGGGTTTTGACCGGTGCTCCCAACTAATTCTGGGTCCTCTCTTTCAGGCTTGACTATTCGTGGCGCCCTTCTCTTCTCCTGAATGCAAACGAAGAAACACGGTGAGTGACAGGCGGAACGATGGTGAGTACCTTGTCTCCAGACGTCCCCTTCTCAGAACCCAGCCCACGGGGTGCCTGGACGATTTCCAGGTGGCGATTGTCCCAATCCACTGAACTTCCACGTCGATCATATCCAGCAAGCACATTTTCCTAGTAGTACAGGTAAGGGTGCAGAGATAAGTAGATTTTCGGCTTGGCTTACAGGGAACCGGGCCTTTGCACTGAGCGTACGAGAGCGTGTTCGTGATCGTAGCTTTAGCTGGGGCGTACAGGGGCGTGTGAAAGGTCGCTTGTAAAGTAGCTTTAACTCGTGTAAACAGGTATGTATTTAATGAGGCAGCTGGATCCTTATACTGGTAGTGCAGTGGCATACTCAAGGTAAGTAGCTTTAGCTCGTGCAGACAGGCATGGATATTCAACAGGGCAACTGGATCTTTACACTGGACATACAGGGCGTACACGAGGTAAGTAGCTTTAGCTCGTACAGACAGGTACGTGTTCCGTAGGGCAACTGAATCTTTATACTGGGCATACAGGGTAAGTATTACTCACAGACCCTCGGGGTGATGGGCACCAGACTTCAGCTTCCTTCAGGCGGGAACACAGGGGCCGGGAGTAACAAGTGGGCGTACATACAATGAATGGTCACCGCCAACACAACACACGTTTCCTTCAACAGGGGTCTTTCTCGGCCTAGAAGGGGAGCACAGACGACAAGGACATGGCACAACACTGCAAACTTCAGGTGTACACACATCAAAAACAGACTCACCCACTGTACTACACACACTTCAGTGATTTAAGGTCTCTACACTTGGCCGGGCTTCGTCCTGGAGAAGGTCAGGGTTTCTGGCACGGCGAATGACCCAGAATAGACGTCGTAGCCGCAGCAAGAGAACATCCACCCACTTTACTTGGCTTCGGCTCACCCACTCGTCTCTTTCCACCATTTACACGCTGTTACACACTCAAGCAGATACTATTACTCCATCTTAATTTTTACACAATGATATGAAGGCAAGTCAGCTTATTCACAGTTTCCTTGACACCGATCTCCTCTCTCTTTCCAGATACTCACGTGTGCCAAGAGATGAAGTCCTTATTCGGTTCTGTTTTCGGTTTTCTCCCACGATTCCTCGATATACGTGCCCGTTTCACAACAGACAAACTGGTAAGTACAACTTTTCTTCCTGAAAACTTCTCACTTGCAAACCTGATTAGGCAGTCATTTCAAATCCTCCAATTCACTTAGCGAATTCTCCATGAACATACGTATCCTCTTCGCCCTGTCTCAAGTCGCCCAAACGCTCCGTCTCACCCGTAGTCTCTTGTGGAAATCAACTTCCTCCTTCTTTTCGTCTCCTTCAGCCCCGTACTCTTTCCGCTCGCTTCCGTGCGATCGCCGGATCATCAGGGCCTTCCAACTCTTCAGAAGGCATACATTCCGTCCGCCTTTGGGGGGAATAAGTTCGCCCCGAAATCGACCGCCCCCTTCTTGGTTTCTCAGTGCACTAATAATGTGCCTCCTCTTCATGAGATCGCCCAATCGTGAATCTCCACACTCGTTTCCACACCTGTTGCTAATAAAACCCCATTTGGGTTGCCATGGAGTTCCCGGAAGTGAGTGGTGTTTGAGAATCACCGTCCGAGCGGAACTTCTCTCCACCATTTCGGTTCCGCCCTCAAAGGGACTCAGTGACACAACAACTCCTTGGCATTTTGACTTACATACATACGTCTCTTCTTTCTGCCTCTCGGTTGCGCGCGTAAGCAGTGATGACGTCGCCGAGCAACCCATTTATACATTGGGATGATATACTGTTATTATATTACTGGGTTAGGATCTTCCTTCCCCCACCTTTGAGTCTTGTGTATAATCTGCAGTTATTAGCAGTGGGCATAACGTCCATCATGCTTGCAGTAAGCATTCCCTGCCCTTAGCTATTGGCATGCTTGTGTTTTCCTGGCTATTCCTGTCAATCAAGAGGCACAGGCAGATGGTCAGACCTGTAGATGGAGGAGAGAAGCCCTACAGCTATCCAGACCCAGTTCTCAACAGAACGCCTCATAGAAGGCAGAGTAGATGCACAATGCTGTTGATGCCATAAGCTCAACAGTCTGCATACGTTCCCACATCTGACATGTTCTGAAAGGAGCCTGAAGCCTTTCATTGGATGCTGTGATGTAATGGAGCTACGCCAGGCCATGGACTGCCGCCAGGAAGTTTGATGAGAAGACTTTATAACATAATTTCTTAATTTGGTTAAACTCATAACTCATTGTTATTCATCATCTAGCAAATTGTTTCTGATAAGTCTTTAAGGCATTTAATAAAATGTTCCACAACGAGAAATACTGAGGGGAAAACTATCTCAGTTTTCTTGCTACATTTAACTTTTTGTTTTCTGTCAAAAAATTTGACTATTTAAAATCGGTCTGTGCTATTTAGAAACGTCTATAAAAATAATTATTAGCATTCATTTTTATGACTTCTACTGTATTATAAATTAATCGTTCTGATCTGGATGTTGATTTGTCAAGAAAGCATTCCAGCCATGTTTAAAATACACAGTATACTCTGTCTGCACCCAAATTTGCATATAATCCACCCTAAATAGTGTATACGAAATAGTATTTATAGTAAATACTATAGTAACATTTAATGAAAATATGTGTCCTTAATATATTTAATATGATGCATTTTGAAGTTAATCAAGTGAAAGAATACGGTAATGCCATTAAAAAGTACATTCCTAAGAAGATATGTTAAAGTCTTTAACAATAAATTCTTTATCATTTAATGAATTTGGATTACAGTAATTCTGACAGGTAGAGTGGCTGCAGCTCTCAGTGGAGACACTGTTGAAAATTGTCATAACTTTGCTGTACTTAGGGTTCTGAAAAGACATTTTAAGATAAGTCTTCAATAAGTTTTTAAATGTATTGCATAAGGAATGTGTAATTTAAATTGTGCTGCTAAAAAATTGCCCTGCTGAAAAAAACAGCATCAAACCAGCATGGGAATTATGCTGGTCTTTGCTGGTTTAGCTGGTGGTCACAGCATACCAGCACCAAAACACAACATATGCTGGTATGACCAGCATGGGATGCTGGTGCTTATGCTGGTTTAGCTGGTGCTAATGCTAGTTTGTTGCTGGTTTAGCTGGTGCTAATGCTGGTGCTGATGCTGGTTTAGCTGGTGTTCACTAGCAAACCAGCACCAAAACACAACATATGCTGGTCTTGCTGGTATGCTGTTTTTTTCAGCAGGGTGGTGTTACATACCAACACCGAAATGACATTAATGGAGAAACGTTTACAAAGCCAGAAATTAATTTATTATGCATGTAGAGAAGATTTTTTCCATGTCCTTGAAGACAAAGAAACATTATCTACATGTAAATCGATGACTGAGTAACTTTTGTAAGACTTCTGACAGCTTACACTACATTTGCATGCCAGTTGAGTTAATGGTAGGAAATTGTTTCTCTAGACCAGCTCAGCATTTCTTCAGCTCTATGTTATCTCTGAAGATCATGTAGATTTACATTGCTTAGATCTATAATTATCTCCTAGCGTCAAGACCTGAAAATACATTGTGCCCACAAGCAAAATTCATTGTTAAAAAATGAATAATATCATTACTTGATATCTTTATGAATGCTCTTTGTCCTAATGAAGATGCTGCTGGGATGAGACCTACCTGGTAAATCTATTAAAAACATTGGATCTATCTAAAAGTGGTTGTGCTTTAGAACCCATATTTTGTACATTTGAGTTACCAATATGCACCTTTTATGAACAAAAGTGTATTTTTATGAAAGGTACGACAACTTTTTTTACTAACTTTTTTTTTCTTGTACTTTTTTTGCTGAGAGTGTACAAAGTAAACAAAATGTCAAAAACTTTTGTATTCGCACTTTTATGAAGATTAAAAAAAAAATGACAGAGGTAAAACATTTCAGTTATTATAATTTGGTATGTTCTTCTATTTTTGTACTATGTTCATTGTTAAAAGCTTGACAAATATGGTCACTATGTAGTTCTCTGTATGGTAATATACAGCAAACTGCTTTGAATCTAAACAATGAAAGTATTTTTGAGTGAACTTTTTCTTTAACGTTAAGCACACAATCATGTCAAACAATACTAATACTCTTTGATAACTTATCATCATTAACAAGGCATAAACCCAGGTTATACCAGTGACAAGTTACACAATCATTTGAAATTGCAAAACACATGTGTTTCATATATACATCCATATTTATCTTAAGTGCACATAATGTTTGTTTATTTTATCAAAAAACAATCAAAATAAAAAAATGCTACCAAAGATGGGATGCCTGTTAAACATCTTATGTGCACCCTACAGTCCATGCTTACAACAGAGAAATTTCACATATCACAATATCTTACCTCATTCCCCAGCACAGTGGGATTTACTTTGAAGTATTGGTAAGCAAATCAGTTGGTGGTGTTGGCTGGTAAAGTGCCCAGTGCTTAAAAGTAGCATCTAAATGATGAATTTGAATTTAATATTTTCATAGTTGCCTAAGTTGCAGGGGCGTAGAAGATATTGTAAAAGTGGGGGACAGCTGTCAGATGATGTGATCCTCAAAGGCCAAACAAATCATGGGTGTTATCTGCAAAGTTAGCACATTCATAATGATATAATAAATTCTAGAATACCAGTTGGTGATTTGGGAGCACCCACACTCCCAAAATGGTGTAAATAATACTAAAAGTGGTAACTCGTAATCATGGGGATCAACTTTAAGTGCTTTAGAGCACCTAGGTAGAACCATAAATGGTGCTATAGCAATTTTGGTAATTTACTTTGATAGCTTACAGGAAGCAAAAAAGCCTGCATGAACCTTTATTTTTGTGATATAATACTTAAATAAAAAAAAAAACTTTGCAAGACTTGGGACTTTTATGACCACTATGGACATCAATACTTTGTTTTATAAAATAAAGATATTTTACACACAATATTTAAGTTACACACACTACACAGCATCCTGCCTTTCCTACAGACCAGTTGAAGTTAAGAACATGGCGTTAATGAATAAAAATACTAATATATGACAAAGTGTGATAAGATATGATGAGCCTTCGTGCAAAATTGCCAAAAGGCCTAAGAAAAACCGAGAAGGAAAGAAATCACAAGAGCAACATAGCACTCTGTGATTGGTTGAATACTAGTTCATTTAAATCTAAGTAACAACCAGAAAACATAAGTGGAAATTTTAGCACTGGATCAAAAGAGTGTATCTACAGTAAATTGTTTTCCTCAGCAACAAGATATTTCAACTGATTCAGAGGAGATTTCAACTAAGCTCAGATTTGCCACGTCTGCTATTAAAAGTCAATGTTATTGAATATTCAGTCTGTACTTAAACATTTGTCATTACAATAATTCAAAACCAGATTATTAACTATAGACCCAACATCCAAACTTATATCTCTTAAAAAACGTCCTAGACTATAGTCTGCTACTGTAAAATTTGAAAGATAACGTTTCAGTTTAAGACCCGAACCGCGCATGTCACGGTACGTTCACACGGGGCGTAAGCGTTAACGCTTAACGGAAGGCTTGTTTGAAGCGTGGCCAACAGCCAATCACTGTGGCCGCAACACAAGCTCCGGTCTTCCATAAACGTAATTGGCTGTCTCTGCATAGGTTATTTGCATAAGGCGATATGATTGGCTGACGCACGCGTTGCCGCTTGAAACGTTGAGAAATGTTCAACTTCTGCCACGAGCAACGGCACTGACGCGGCGGCGTCGGATCCACAATTCAGTTCGCCAATGCTTGACGTCACCCATTAAAAGTGAATGGGAAGCGTCAACGCTTACGCCCGAGTGTCCATTACACTTTTTCTGTAGCGAAGTTTGACAGGGCACCCTTTATTTAATGTAAAGGGTGAAATAATATTAATGTGTACTTTGCGTTGCAGATGCGAGTTGGGAATCAATAGGCATGGGTGTACTGTGGGTCTTCGATTCCGTACACGCTGATATGCAACTGATTTTAAATGATCCTGCGCTTATTTGTGTTTACGCTTTGTCGGGAAGACCGTTAAAGGTTTCTAATACAGTACAATTTGCAGGTTTTGGTTGAGGTCACATCTTTGGTGTTTTGTCAGAATAAGCTAAAATGGATGCTTAAAACCTTGCTGTGAAAGAATAATATTCCTCAATAATATGTCATTGATATAATGTAACGCACTGCTCTAATATATTCCAGGTAGGGTTAGCATTGCATGATTTTTGCAGTATCTAAATGACTCTATAACGCTGTTGTATTCTTTCCAACAGTCCTCAAAGGAATTCCTTTTTTGAGATGTCTCTTTAACTGTCCTCTGGCATTCATCCATTTGAAAGCATTAATATGATATCCCGAGTTTCAAACAGATTTGATTTTTCAACTAGCGTTGATTAATAAAGCAGAGTGCTCAACTTTGTGTGGGTAAACACACTTTGTAACCTACACTTACATTTCTCTGTCGGATCAATAATTCATCGGCGGCAATGATTCTTTCATGAGACTTGCTGCACATTATTCATGTTGAGCTGCTGAAAGTAGGACACATATAGAGTGAGTGAGCTGGCGCTGCTAGCACGAGGATGAGAGCATCTCAGGAACCTCACAAGCTTCAATTGAGGGTGAAGGGGGCTGGGAAACGCTCAGAGATGTCTAAATTAGAGAGTTAAGGTCTTTACACACCGGGACGTTTTTCGTGCGCGTTTATCGTCGACGTTTAACGTCTCGTGACTCAAAAACGAGCGCCAATGTGAGTGCGCACACCCACGCGAAAAGCGCGAGGCGCAAATGCGTCATTTTCAGAAAAACGCGTGGGACACATTTTTTTGGTTTGACGCGGCGCGTTAAAAGTTGGCCGACCAATGAGATTGGCGCTTTTGTTCACGTGCCTGGCGCTGCTGAAGTTCCAGTAAAACACGACTTGGTGGCGCTCAAGCACAAAATGGTCTTGCGGAGCACGTGGAACAGGTAAACACACAAGGAAGCATCGAGGCTGTGGAGGTTTATGAAGGTGTCGGAGTTCCTCACAACATCGACTGAATTTTGAAGGTAACGTGATATATATAAGAACATAACAATACATAGCTGTGTGGGCTATATGATTAGATTAGATTCAACTTTATTGTCATTACACAAGTACAAGGCAACAAAATGCAGTTTAACGTTAGGTCTAACCAGAAGTGCAAAAGCAGTATAAAAAGTGCAGGATATCAGTATTTGCATAGGTGCAGGATTATGTAATACGATGAAACAATTTACTGTGGGTGGTACTATGAACATAACATACAGAAATTTACAAATGGATATGTACATAATAAATTAAACTATACAGAACAGGAGTGAAATTAATATTTAGGTAGTGCATGAATGAATTTGGATTGTAACTTGTCAGTTAAGAGTGCAATGGCATAAGTTATTGTGCAGTGAATTGTTATTCTAATATTCATTACATAGTACAGGGGTGTAAACGATGCAATTCAAGTAGTCCAGCAGTGCAAATGAACAGGGAGTATGTAATAGACAGTCCAGTAGTGTATTGAACGGACCAGTAGTGCAAATTTACATTATAACTGCAAGTAATAAAAATGAATATTGGTGCATTACATGATATGTAATGCACTGACATTGAACAGTGATTAACTTCATACCATGCATGTTCCCTGTACACCGTGTGATATCACGTTTTGTTGTTTGCACCATAATACTTTGTGTGTAACTGGAACCTGTTGTACACAAACGTGGACAATTACACTGCTTCATGTTCAAAGAAAAATATTTGGTTATTATATTCATTTCTTCTTCCTAACCCCAAAGTAACTGGAAGAAATCTAAAATGCAAGCCAAACCAAAGGTCGGGTTTTAGGAGGTTAATTTGTGTTCTGTGTATAGGTAACCTAGTTTGTTTAGTCAGATGAAATACCATGAATCTAAATTACATTTGTAATCAAATATTGACCTCATGGATATCGTGGCATGGCCCTCAGTGTGAAAGATTGATTCTGATGAAAACTACATTTATCTTTACAGTGTTCACAGCAATATTTCTGCTAAAAATGATGTGAGCAAAAGTGAGGAGGCCCCAGCAAGCACGTCTTCAGGATCATCCAGCACCAGCCGTGACAAGGTCCAATCTAAACAAAAGAAAACAGTCCGAGACAAACCTCTGGAGAGGTCCTCTTATTAAAAGATGCTAAAGGAAAAAAATTTAAAGCAGTGCACAGAAGAAAGAGGAGCACAGAAGGAGCGCTCTGCCAGTTTTTCGTCACACCTATAGATGTTTATTATATACCATTTTATTTAGGTTTTTTTTATGTTTATACATTCAAGAAATACAGTTGAACATGTACATTTCATTCATATGTTTATTTGCACTACAGTTCACTTAGACTTCTATCATTGTGACTTTTTTGCTCTACAGCTCTGCCAGTTCTTGTTCACACAAATTAATGTTTATTATATACCATTTTACTTATGTATTTTAAGTGATTATACATTTAAGAAATTCATTTGAAAATGTCTAATTTCTAAATGTTGATTTGCACTACCGTTCAGTTGCACTAAAGTCATTGTGACTTTTCTGGACCAACATTTCTGACTCCTGTTTTATTTGATTTTACTGTCATGTCTCTGATTGTTATTGCAAACTGCAGTTCATTCACAAAAATAAATGTTGGATTAAAAACGAATTGTAAATAACGTGCCATTTTGACACTATGCATATATTTGTACATCAGTATTGTTGACCTCTTATTGTAATAACTACATACCTACTTCTTTAGCCAAATCACAAAATACAATACATTTGGGAGGAAATGTGAGAAAATTGTTAACAAGAGAAAGTGCTTGTAAAAGATTAGTTAAAAATACACACATCGGATCACCCATTACCTTATATTTTGTGAAAGAGCTTTAATTTTGATATAACGTGTTCTATCAAAATAGTTAATTTTATGTGGAGAGTGCTGATAATAGAATCGAATTATTTGATCAAATAGATTTGATTTAACAAATGTATTTAAGTTCACGGAGATATTGTTTGTACAAAGAATATATATATATATATATATATATATATATATATATATATATATATATATATATATATATATATATATATATATTATAAACACACCGTTTTCAAAATGGCAATTATAATGACTATAACACGAATGCACAGTTTGCTTTTATCTGAGAAGATCATATTTCACATGATTATACTGTCAAGTAGCTGATGGTGAGTCCTGATGGTGAGTTGAAGTAGTCTTTGTATAGTTGCTGCTACTAGTAATATCCATGTTTTGTTAAAAGCAAGCGTATGACTTGTTATTGACTAGCGTGTGGCTTTCTTCTTCTGTGTGACAAGTGAGTGTCAGAACAGAAGCATAAAGTTTCGCTGCGCCCCTTAAGCGCCATCTAACGTCCAGGGGTGAATTTGCACCTCACTCGGCTCAGCGCCAGTAAAAATCGTCTGGGTGTGAAAGCAAAAAAACGTCACGTTAAACGCCGACGATAAACGCGCACGAAAAACGTCCCGGTGTGTCAAGACCTTTAGCAAGTTTGTGGCTTACACAAAATCCGAGTGTGTTGATTGGTGCTCCTCGGTGGCCTACATTTGCTGTAATCGGCCTGAGCTCCAGACCAAGTTTGGAATGAAGACATCTCAGGTGTTGAATAAATGTTCAGACAGCATTTTTCTTTACTGTTGTTAGCTCAAGGGCAATGTGTGCTCTGGAAGGTAAGGGCACACAGGGTGCACTTCAAGAAGTGAATATCAGATGGGTCCATGTGTGTGGGAGAACTGTAGGATGTAATGTTTACAGGGGTAAGCAGTGTCAGAAACCATCTGGTTTTATAGTTTAGAGGTAAAAACAAAGGCAACGGTGTGTGGAGAGTTTTTAAATGTAACAACCACAAAACAATGGCAAGAAGAAATTTCACAACGTCTTATTTTGGTTCCTCCTACATGAAGCAGAAGACCGGCTTTAAAAAAATGTGTTAACATTCTAAACACATTTTTTTTGTACCGGCATTATGGATGCTATACAATATGCAGACTAAACTAGAATCACTATTTTAATTAGTATACTTTAAGTCTACGTGTATAATTGTTGTGTTTGTGTGGCCAAGGCCGCCTTAATGCACGGGCTTACCTGGGCTGAAGCCCAGGGGCCTCCCAAGTTCAAGGGCCTCCCAAGTTTGCGTTCATGATGAGCTGAAAAGGTCATATTGTTTTGTAACTTGTCAGGTTTTCTGTCAATCACTCTAATTGCACGTTACATGGCTGCTGATTGGTCCGTTGTAACTTAACGTGAAATAAAATGTCAGACGTAACATATGTTTTATTCTGCGTAATGTAATTAAGTGCGCGTTGTCAACTTGACATTCCTGCACGTTAGACTGAGTATGACAGAGAAACAGGAAATAATCCACCAACAAATGAAAGAGTAATTTCCGAAATTTCATAATAAGCACTAGTGAGGTGCAGGTCTCTCTCTCTTTCGTGCGCGCGCTCGCTCGTTCGCTCTCTCTGTGCTCGTGCAGCTGTCTGAGTCTCTGGCATGCAGAAGTCTCTCCAAACGTGCACAAGAAACTGTGCCGCTAAATTAAGAAAGGAGTTCCCGCACATAATGCTGTTCGTTGTTATAAAGTTTAAGTTTACTCGCGTTTATATCAGTGACGCGTGCGCAGCTGGAGCGATGTAGTTTGACGCGACGTTAGCTCACAGTACACACATCTGTTGGTTTAGAAAGACGAGAAAGAGACGCAACGGTAAAGGTGCAAGTCTAAGAAAGTAAAGAGCGACAAGACCATCTCAAATGATCATCCCCTGATAGCACCATTATAATCTCATTATCTAAAGATCTTATACAGTATACAGGTATGTTCCCTGTCTGTCTTGTGCATATACTTGGTCGTTTTACATGCTTATGTATGCATAAATACTAAATACAATGCATACTATATCTTCAATAGCCTACAAAATAAATAACTGATTAAAAAACAAGATTCTGTCTATAAAGACTTATCTTTTGTTATCATTAATGCATTTAACAAGATTCTGTCTATAAAGACTTATCTTTTGTTATCATTAATGCATTTTTACTTTAAAACTAACTTTAACTTATTATATTTTTAAAACTGTGGTAAGCATTTAAGTATGAGTGGCAATTTTCTGCAAATTTGTATATTCCAAAAACTATATAAATATAAAGCTTATAAACATATATACTTTCACACATTTTGGTTTTATTATCACCACATGTTGCTGTGTGTGGTTGTTAAATAAAGTGTCTTGTGTTTATGCTCAAGTGGGCTCAGTGATATGTTAATAACAATATTATGGTGTTTTCTGGCTCAAAGAGGGGAAAATCACAGTTGTATGTCTTGAAAGAAACTAATGCATTTTGTGATGTAGATTACCTAGATATTACACTTAAAATATATATATATATATATATATACTATAAATCGAGGGGAAGGGGGGCCTACAAAACCTCTTAGCCCCGGGGCCTCACATTAGGTTAAGGCGGCCCTGTGTGTGGCTATAGCACAAGAGCATGCACTGTAAGCCCAGATAAGTTCATTTAACTACATATCCCTAAAAATTGTAGTTTTGCTAAGGTATGTAAACAAGCCGTTTTAAATTCCAATTCATTCTTATCAGATCAATAAATTCTTGTTTATTATGTTGAATATTTCCTGTTTATAGGGCACATATTATGGCCTTTTTTACAAGATGTAATATAAGTGTCAGGTGTCCCAAGAATGTGTCTGTGAAGTTTCAGCTCAAAATACCCCACAGCTTATTTATTATAAAATGCCCAAAATAACCCTATTTGGAGGGAGCAAAGCCGTGTTTTAATGTCTGTACCTTTAAATGCAAATGAGCTACAGCTCCTCCCCAGCAAGCAATTTGGGCTAAAACCAAGCTAAATTTGGACTGTCAGTGAAAATCTAATAGACGTCTACCATAGCCTAAGAATAGACGATACGTATAAGTTTAAAACAAATGAAAGCAAACACCTTGAACACCTGTTGACTTTGCCTACATGTTGGAATATCATACATCTTCAAGTTATTTTGGCAAAAATGGCATGTAACCAAATTAAAGGCTATTTAGGGTAAAAGTGGGTTACTCATAGCCGGTCTATATCGGGTCTATAGTTAGCCATCATTTCAACGTCTTGGTTTTTGCTTGCTGGGTCACTTCCTTACGAACAGACAATGAGCGTTTTAAGTTAAAATTGATCTGATTAATACAATCTGAGTACAACTCGCTGAAGGTGGACACTATGCAGGACTGTTAGTGGGCGATGCTTTATCAATTTGACCTCACATTCATAAGGGAATCAAATTGCATGTCTAATGAGACTGCTTTCATTTAGTAGGGATTAAATGACAAGGAGTGGGTCAATTTTTTCATTGTAGGGTGGATTTATTCACACACTGCCAACACACATTATGTCCAAACACCTTGCAAAAGTTGATTTTACATATTTTTTTAAACATAGTTTCATATAACTTTTAATGCTAAGTGAAGCCTTTGCCTGTAATGACGAGGCCACCTTGCAAAGCGAAGGTGACAACAAGTAAAGTATCCAATTTCAGTAACATGACAGTAAGCAAACCTCTTAAAGTCAAAAGATGAGTTCTTAAATTTACCACAAAATAAAAACAAAATAATTATCAGCAAGGTATACAATTGCATAGCAAACAGCAAAACAACAGTCCTATAACAGTAGTAGTATAACTTTTGCATGCTGCAATGCATGGTGGGTAAAACAAGTCGAACGACTAAATTAAGATAAATTGATTTAACCTCAAAGCTTCTGGTTGAATGACAGAAATTATGCAAATCATGTACTAAACACTTGAGTAATGGATGGAATATTTTCGGATTTATGTTAATTGTACTTATTTATAAAGTTGGGCGGTAATTTAACCTATACTGGGTGGTTTAAACGGACCACTGAGTCAAAAATAACATTTTCTGGGATAATTTAACCCCTTTTTTGACCCAATGCTGGGTTGAAATCAACCCAGTAATTTTTAGAGTGTACTTAATTAAATCCAAGAGAAATACAGTGAACCAATGGATGATTGGAACAAAAAAAAACCTGAAAGAAACTGAAAGAAATCGGACACCACAGGTGTTCGTAGAGAGGTAATGAAAAACGCAATGTGCAGAAATCTATTTGTGGCGGTCAGTTTTGATATTGGGGCTGGCCGACACAAATAAATGAATGTATGGGGAAACACGGCATCCCATTGGTACACTGGGAAAATTCCGTAGAAATTACAGCGTTATTGCAGCTGGGTTGCCGGTAACTTACCGTAGATTTAAATTTATGTTATTTACTGGCAACATTTTGTTCAAAGTTAAATGAACATTAAACATTGACAGGTCTTTGTCTTTACAGAGTAAAACAAAACAAACAGCATCAAGCAAAACATTCTGGGAAACAAAATCTGAAACAAAAAACAGAAAAAGGTTGATGATGATATCTGGTTCCCAGAATGCTTTGCATGAGGCTGTTATTGTATAGTGTTATTCTGTAAAGATAAAGACTTGTTAACATTTAAATAGATTTGACTTTGAACAAACTCTTGCCAGTAAATAACATAAATTTAAATCTACGGTAAGTTACCGGCAACCCAGCTGCAATAACACTGTAATTTCTACGGAATTTTTTTACTTGAGTTTTTACAGTGTATGCTTTGTTGCTCCCAGGTTGGGTGTCTAGCGTTTATGATGATGTCGCGGCAGTAAAGGTGGCACAACTGTAACGTTAAGTCTATCATCCCACCCACTTTAGAGCGATACCAAACTGTAGTGAAAAAAAAAAAAAACGAGCCGAGTCCGATTGTGCCAAGCTGAGCTGTACCCCGCAAAGGAAAAGCACCACAAGTGAGCAGTCCTTGGCTAGAACAAGATCCAAATTAGACCAGCCTTTATCCTAATGGTACAAAGTCTGTCTGTGAGAAAACTCTAGATTCAACTCTTTAAATGTCTGAATCGTGTAGAAATAATCAAATGATTCTGACAGTGACACAAGAGTCAGATGTGTCAGTATTTCAGTTCTGATCATATGGTGTGCTGATGAGATCAGAATATATTTTACTGTAACTGTATTGTTTGCAACCTCAGTTTATTAACACAACATGGAATCAAACAAATCATTTAGACAGTTAATATTTCAGCTTTAAATATGGATGGTAATGTAGTAGTGGTCCATTTTGCGAAAAAAAAAAAAAAAAAAGGTCAAGAAGGACATACTGACCTTTCATACACTAATGGTGGGTTTGCTCTCTCTCTCTCTCTCTCTGACAATCTGTGGAGTGCAGATGTTCCCAAGAGCCCACAGTCCACATGAAGTGCCCTTAGAAACAACATTTCCACCAATAAGAGTAAAGAGAAACATTACTCAGGTTCACATTTGGAAAACATTGATGGGAATAAATACAGCATTTTTGTATAAACTATGCCTGTCTATTGTCAGCACACTTGGACTTTGTTCTTAGAGTCATGTTGTGCTCTTGTCAACTCTCGTAGCGAGGGTGCTCTTATTGTTATCTATGTACCGTCATTGAGGTATAAACAAAGTGCAATCTTTGGAAAATATTACCCTGCATACGCCACATGTCATAAAATGTCCTGTGTTTGGTTTATGGGTTTATGTTATTTAATGTTTACTAGAATTATTGATCATTGTGTATTACTTGTAATAAACAGATTATAAACATATGTTAGAGTTTGAAAAAATATAATTTAGTATCACAGATGGAGGTTGATATGCTGTATTTTTAGATCTACAGTTAAAAACTCACAACTACTTTTTTCACAAGAAATTATCTGTAAAAGTACCAGAATATTGTGATGTCATATTGTTTACTGTACAGTTTATTTTACAATGTTTATTCAGCAAAAACATTAAATCATCAATAATTTAAAGTGGTCAGTTTACTACAAGAAGAAAATCTAAAAATATAATTTGTGTTATTATAATAAAACGTTGTGATATTAGCCAATTGACAGGTTTAGCATTTTTTAAGTTACACTTTTCATGTTGTATTCAGGTATTGGCATGTTAGTTAAAAATAATGTTTAATGTTAACCGTCCGATGCAAAGTGTATTTATTGTTAAGATTATGATAGATTGAATGTTACATCATGTTAGCAGTGAACCACAGAAAATGATGCCATAAAACCTGGTGGAAGTATCAGTTTATCATGATCAGGTTACTTTTATAGCAGTTACAGGATGATAACAATCGTCTCCATATTGCCGTGCACTCAGACAGTCTGATGGCCTGAAGTTTATTATATGATGAAATAATTGCTTTCTTAAACAAATTAGTCTATATGAAACGGATCTGGTCACATACCAAAGGGGATAGCTCACTTTTACTCTAACAGGCCTTCTAACTCATTACCAAATTATATATTTATAACAGAAAACATACAATATTTAAAGATATAATAGACATTATCCGCTCTGAGAAACCCATAAACCAGAGTTTACGTCGTACCTTTTGATTTATGCTCTTTGTAATCTTTGTTTTTCGGCTTAAGAAGTTCAGAGGTTTTTTCCTCTTAGCCCAATGTATCCCTATCTCTGTTTCAGAGGTCAACAAGCCCTTCAAAAAGATTAAAAAACATACTCATACCCAATAATAACAGTGAGGTGATGGATGATTTGAAGACAGGAAATCTCTATCAAAGGTTTCATTAGCTCTTCTACAAATATGGAGCCTGAAGGTTCATTATTGCAAGAAACAGATAACATACAGTTTGCAGAGTAATGGAGCATGACACCTGTAATGACAGACAGATCACTGAACTGAACTCATTCTGGACGGGCTGTCTCAAATGTCTGTGAATTTAAGTGTACACTTGTAAACATAATTATTACACTTTAATGGCTATTACATATTCAAAGTATGCATACCGGCATGAAAAAGTTTAACTTTCCTCTATACAAACTATTTACAAAACTACAGTAATGACACCAAAGTAAATCTTACTTTAAACTTATATATTGTTTCATTTTGTGCACCAAATAGCTCATTCCACAGGCTGTAAAGTCTGTCTAATTTTTCGAGCCCTCTAGCTGAACTTCAGATCTCTGTAACAGGATTCTGTTCACATGCGCTGGGATAATCACTTCACTGTGAAACCCAGCAGTCGCAAGAGGGGAGGAACCGCCTTTGATCTCCTGTGTGTGCATCGGGGTCAATTGGCATCACAATTCCACAGTTCTGCACAAATGGCAAACGGCAAGGCTGGTGAGCACACAGCAATTCAGCCTTTCGCTTTTAATAAAGCTGTCAACGATGACACAGCCAGCCGGGTTTTGTGTGCGCACGCGCCACCTTTCCCTCTTTTACTGCCGTCGGGACGAGGGGGATTATGGAGATGAGGCTGAGCATTGTTATAGGCAGCATATCATTGTCTTTTTGGAGAGAAACAAACAATGATTTTTTTTAGCTCAGCAGTTAACTTGATGTGGCAGGCTTCTGCGAGTGGGAAGCCATTTTTGTCCTACTCCCTTTCTTTCTGCTCTTTCAAGTTTTAATTGCCCCAGCTATGTCCTTTTATGTGTTAATTGCCCTCCCTTTATTAAGTGTTCGTCGATAAAATACCAATTACACCAATGATATTGTTGTTTGGGTTATGTATGCACAGTATTTTGGCCATTTGAATTGATCTGCGGTTTGAGTTGGCCTTTTTTATGTGTATGGTGTAAAATACAGTGTTAACAAATCATTTCAAAACAAAGCATGACTTTTATAATTGTATTTAAAATTACTTGAAAAAATGTATTTAAATGCACTCTATTGGGTCAAAAAGAATGAACCCAACATATTGTTGTTGAAAATATTTAAAGTTTGTCCTGCTGAGCCTCAGTGCAGAACAGTGATGAATGAAGTCATCGGCTATGTTTAAGTTACATTCACAAATCCCTGAGGTCTAATCAGTGTTGTGGTTGTGTAATTAGAAGTGTCATATGCATGTGCGACCTCGACAACCACACACAACCTCGCATTGTCAACAGTATTCAGTGCAAGAAAAGAGCACAATGTTTTTCTGTGCAAATCAAACAAAATCAAGATGACACCTATGGTACTTTGTGTCAAAGGATTAGAGTATAATTCTCAGTGTTACCGGAAATGGTTTTGTGTGTATCGAGAGGATTTTCTTTATGAGGCATACTCACAAATGCACAGGAATAGACGGGTTTGCCATTTTAACAATCCCCTCACTATCCCCCTCCCCTTGGACTAAGAAGATTTGTAGTTCAGACAGCTGGGCCTAGCAGTTCATGGCCCAAACCAACCCTTCTCAGCATTAAACAGCCACCTCAGATGCGTTACTTAGTAATTATCAGCTGATAGATTGAAATAATATGCAAATGCCTGCTCAAATCCACAACTATAGCTACGTACATTTTTTGAATCCTATTCAAATTAAAGGTGTAAACATTTACTTAATATTTAACAGTGTATTGTTGTCAACACGTTTGGTAAAAAAAATTACTTAATATTTTACTATGTCTTCATAATGAGATGCATATTTGACATATATAATTATCAAAATATGATTATTATAATCATATTACTGTTTTTAGAGGTCACACACTTTTTTGTGTGTGCTGTTTACCTTCATTATTCATTTCTGCATAGTATATGTGTAACAGACCTGCTTACACTATAACCTTTATAAGAAAAACGTTACCACCAAATTTATTATTCAGGTTTATGTCCCTTATAATTTAAATGGACATTGTCTATAGCTTGTTTTTGCATTGTCGCAAAGCAGCTTTCACAAAAAAATACATTTTAGCAGAAACAGAAGCCGGTACCAAAAAAGAAGTCATGCCAAAGCTTTCTGCAAGGGTGCGAGCAAAATGTCAGACAAAATTTAAACGCTGATGTCTTCTTTTCACAGAGCTTGACATAATAACAGTACTTAGACTGCAAGCGTGCACTGCTTTCTCTGTTTGTTGCGTCATGCGGCACACTGCAGTCAAGATGAGGTGTTACACCAAGGACTCTGATATTTCATAATTTTTGACATTTTTTGAGAAATCCAACAGCATTAAAAGTCTGATTTCATGTAGTTTAACTAGTTTGCTAGCATGACGTTATAAAAATATTTCAGCTGAACCTCACGCCGGGTGGTTAAGCCTTTCACCCACAATCCAGACAGCAAGTGGGATTTCACAAATTGCTTTTGATTGAAGAGAATGCGGGGGCTGACCTGTAACAAAGAATCGAGTAAAGCAATAAAATAGTTATAACGTTATAATGAATATATTCAGAATCAGAATTTGAGGTAGAAATCGAGGTCTTTTTATATTAGCGAATTGCAGCTGGCAGAAGTGTCAAATAGAGATGCAGTACAGCAGACGTCTGGTCTGTTTCTCCTCCGGCTAGCAGCTCGTATGCAGCTCACACACTCACCATATGCTTGAGTTGCACAGTATTACCTCAGGAGTCACAACAACATGCTCAAGAACCTTCTTAAAACATACTCCCACTGATAACTCTCAATTCCTCTTTATGTTTTTATCGAGATAAATGTGAAGGCAAACCATATTTTGAGTTTAAGATGGAAAAAAATTAAGCTAAGAACTGGAAAGTAGGCTATGAGTCCTTTCATCGAAACCGTTGTCACAGTTACGGACTGGCACGAAGTTACCTTCCGGTCTGTGTTTGTTAAATGGTCTGGTTAGTGGTTAAACTGACCTCGGGAACAAATTGCTTATCGAAATTAAAAATGTTTCAGTTTCCATAAAATAAGGCAAGACTGCGACCATGGATCACCCCTGTGCAAATATTGGCATCCGAACATTGCATACATTAATTTTACACAGTAACTTTAGCTCAGTGTAATAATGGTTTATATGTTTTCGCTACAATTTGAATTTTTTGTAGCGAATTTACTTGGTATCAGAATTAATGTGCTCTAGAGACTCTGTTGTTATTGATTCTTAGCAGAAGTCTATCGGAATTTAAGTTTGGCCCCAAAAGCTGTTTCCCCGAACATTTAAGTTTGTTGTTAAGACGTACCTCCGTCATTAAAAATTTTCACATGCTATGTAATAATCTCAGTGTCATTGAAGGACTAGTCATCTCTGGCTTGAAAAGGATTTGCAAGCCTCCAAATGGCTTTTGTTATCATTGTTAATGAAAAGACAATGAGGTGATCAATCACTCTCATTCTTTACCATGACACTGTCAAACTCTCTGAAAAGAGGGAAAATTTTGGCAGTGGCCAGTGACTCAGTTTGCTTGATGTTTGTATACAAGGCACAAAATGCAGAGAAATGCAAAATGAGAAACTTTGGTGCTATTTGACATGCTAACAAAAGAAAAGAGTACATATGATGATCAAAACATAATAAACAAGCAATGTTGTATACATTGGAATTTCATGTCAATTCTGTTAGTTTTTTTATTAAGGTTATGCTATTTTATGCTATTATTGCTACATTATGTATACTATTGTGTATGCCCTTTTCTGTTTGTGAACAGAAAAGTAAAGGTATTGATGTGTTTCTTATTTTTTTATATATTTTTTTTTTGCACACAATATAGTCTAATATTTTATATTAAAGAAAAATCTCTATCTATTATTTTAATTGTTAACTTCCTTAACAATATCTCAAACCATGGTTACATTTGCCAAGACACTCAAAGAAAGAAATTTAACAACAAAAACATTTCACATTAATTAAACGATTGATGCTTGGAAAATTTTATAAATTATAATAACCCATTTTATAAGTGATAGTTATGACATATAATGTAACCAGACAAAAGCAACTCTAGATTGAAATATGGTGGCATGTAAAATTGCCTTGGTTCACGCATGTCTCATGATTAGTTGTCATATGAGTTCAGACAAAACACACAAGAACCAATAAAGTTTCACATGCCGCCATATTTGACATTCTGGGGGTGAACTTTTCCTTAAACATTTCTTATATGGACGGTTTCATCGAAGTGACGTGCGGTGACGGAATTACGTCTGGTCGGAACTTTACTTCCGGTTTCTGTTTGTCTGACTAGTTGGCAAACTGAACTCTTGAACAAAAACCTCGTAGAAAATAACAAATGTTTTGGTTTCCTAGGTAATCTACATGTTGCTTACTTTGCTTGTTATATATATATATATAAACTACTTCAAAAAGACTTTGTTGCTATTTATTCTTAGCGGAGTTTACCAGAAGATACGTGTGTTTCTCGAAGGCTTCTAGAGTGTTTCTAGAGTGACTAATGAGCACCAGTGCACATAGCTTATATAGACAAATGTGGACCATGTAGTCATGGTAAGTGTACAGTATGAGTCTGCATGGTCTACTGTACATTTTGCTCATGGAAACTTTATTTACTCAAGTGTACTGTGTTAAACTACAATAACCATGGTTTAAGCTAGTTTTTTTGTAGCAAATTATTGTGTGGCAACCTTTATTTTTTGTTTTAACTGTAGTAGGGGTAATTTCTACCTGTAAATTCCACAATGCACCAGTTTGTCCTTGTTCCCAGATTGTTCCTCTTTCCATACTTTCCCAAGTCCAACTTTTTTCAGACATGATTATCATTACAGACAGCTCAGCAGTATCTGCCTAAACTAAGCTGAGTATGGTGGCAAAGCATAGGCCCAGCTTTTTTCAGGAATTAGACATGGTTGGTAGCCAAAGATAAGATCACTGCTCATTGATGGCAAAAGTTTTATATTCCCCATAATTTATTTGCTAAAGAAAACATTGACTAATCAAGCTCATACGTAGGTTTGCCCAACACTGTTATGAATGATGCCTGAAATTTTATTATAACAAGTCATATCTAGGAACCACAGTATCACAGAGACTTGGGGATGGGTTGGTGTGTAAAAGCAACCACCCACAACACCCAAACACTAAACAACCACACATTTTTTTTTGCAACCAACAAGCAACTTCCTAGCAACAAACTAGAATATTGCATCAAACACGGCAGCGCAGTTTAAACTACCCAGTACCCCTTGAGCACAGAAGTGTGCAGATATTTAATGAGTCCAAATATAACTAATATCTCTGATATCTTTCAAGTGACCTGGAGTCTTTCAAGTCTTAAAAGGCCTTTATTGACAATGTCTTTTTGAGGGTATTTGGGGCTTATTTCCATTGTGCCCCATTCTTTTTTTAAACATTTAACACCAGGCATTGACAACAGTTTTGTGATGCCACATGCGACAGAGACCAGTGGTAGTAGATTAGTTAGTAGAGCTTGACTCCACCAGTTTCTGTTGACATCTGAAAACAAAGCCACTGCTGTGGTGCTTTCGTTTATCTTTTTGAAAGTCAGAAGCTGAAATGGGTCTGATGGTTCCTGCTGTCTGCGGAGTTTCTCTGTCAGTGTCTGGTGAATGAGCACAAGCGCTGAGGAGCGTGGGATGTGTCGGGAGGGCACGGCACGGGAATATGTATAATCATGCAGATGAAAGAGACGCAGACACCGCCACATTTATCTTGTGGGTGGAAGTGCTGCTTCGGTGCAAATTTGGATTTTAGGAATGCAGTGAAAATAGGGCTGCAGGAATGAGGCTATGCAAGCTTAAATAGCACATGCTCTGTTAATAAAGACATCTAACATTTGTTGTAGTTCTTGCTACATGTAGAATTTGTAGATAATGCTATTAGACTATCTATCTATCTATCTATCTATCTATCTATCTATCTATCTATCTATCTATCTATCTATCTATCTATCTATCTATCTATCTATCTATCTATCTATCTATCTATCTATCTTAGAAAGTGATCATTTATTTAGCCTCATTTCATATAAGTTATTTTTTTTTACATATTTATATAAAAATGTATTAGAGGTACACTTTCGCAGCTTTAGTGTCTGTCTAGTTTCATGTACAGTCGTTGATGTCTATTGGAGAGCGGTGATGCTTTACTCCTCCTCCTCCTCGTGCTGTCTGCTGTGTCGTTGTGTGACAGCTCAAACCGGAGCGCGCTTCAACACGCAGCGCAACGTGCGCGTCGCTTCTCTCCATTCAAATGTGTGTTTCCTTTTCGCATCTGTTATAATCTGCCCTCATGTCCTTACCAGCTGTCCTAGGATCGGTTCAGTACTGATGTGATTTCAGTACATTCATCCAGTTGACATTTTCTTCAGTAAATGAGTATGCGTTCTCGGTGGAGTTACATTCATGCCTGGATTTGCGTCTTCAGTCTCGGCGCGTGCAGGACTTTCGGCATTCCCAGTAATGAAGGTAAGACTTTGGGAGATGTTTCTGAATTAGGATAGGTTGTTCATATTGTAGGGATATGTATATGTTGAATTGACAGTCGTTGCAGTCGCATTAAGAAACGACTTAACATTTTGTTCAGTGGTGCAGTCGACATTAGAGCCGTCTTATCAAGAGCTATTTTTACTGTCTACGGTTTTAACTTCCTAGACTATATGATTCTTTTTGAGATGATTTTATTGTTGTTACATTATGGGCTCTTAGGATCAACTTATTATAAGGATGAACTTAAAATTATTATTTTGGCTTTCTTTAAAACGTATGGCAAAATTATAATATTTTTGTGGTGCTTTAGTGGCATTCGACTGTCAAACCCCTTATGGTTTCTGGTTTCTAAGTTTTATTTTGCTAGATAGATAGATAGATAGATAGATAGATAGATAGATAGATAGATAGATAGATAGATAGATAGATAGATAGATAGATAGTATAAGATAAACATAGGTTAGCTGTAACTTGGTTCCAATGATATTTTGTTTTGTGTTATGTGTGTATGACTTTTTTAACATAAACATCATAATATGTAGAATATTATACAATATGCAATCCTTAAAGCAGAAATAGTTTAACGTTACACAATATTTAATAGAGCAGAAGTTTCAGCTCACCAAACATCCAGGTGGTCTTCAAACATTTCAATTTACCACTGCACATTCACTGAAACCTCAGACATAATTGATGTACTTTGCATTGCCTTCATTTTCTCATCTATTTAAACTTGTTTACTGGACCCTGCAAATAAACATCTGAATTGCATTATACTGAATCATTGACGAATGACTGAACCATTGACAAATAGTTCAGGTATTCCAGCTCAATTGAGAAAGTGCGTACCGTTTTTACTGAAGCTCTTCTACCAAGATTTATACATTTATAAATGTTATTTTTTGCAGGTTAATGGTTGGTTTTAAAAAAATGTTTTTGATCCGTAAATTGTATTTTATTTAATATAATTACAATATACAGAGAATGCTGATTTATAAAGCTGCAGAATTTAAAGAACAAAGACCAATTTCAAGTCACTTATGATGAATGGTTTTAAATTATATTTTAAAGTTACTAGGCACATCAAATAGCTTTAATATTTATCTGTTGGATTGGACGAAAATGACACTTTTGATAAAAAGTCGATCCTTTTTTGATACCTGATGTAAACGTGGGAAGGTGAATTTGCATTACAGGCGTAGAGACAAAGGAAATGTAAAGTTCCCGAAATTTGCTTTGTAGTGATCGAACAACAAGAGGCACTGAGTGCAAATTTCAATATTGTACTATTTTGCTTTTGTTTTCCTTTGTTCATGTATATACTTCTTTTGGAGTATTTTGACTATTTAACTACAATGCAAAGAAATTATTTCACTAAAGTCACCGTGGGATATGTCAGCACATGATCTGTTACTGTAATTGATATGCTGCAATTTATCACTTGGCTGAAGTGCTTGGCCTATAGAATATGTAAATATTGTAATGAGCGGTTGAAGTCAGCATATGGACACTGCGGTGATGTCTGGGGATGAGTTGATTGATTGCACGCTAAGGATGGGACAATAAAAATGGGGAACAGTATGGGGGGAGGGCGCGCTGGTGCCCACACAGACTGGCATAATGGCCCAGCAGAAGGATGACGGCTACTGAAAAAAATCACAATAGCTGCACAAAGTATAGCAAGAATCGAACAAACCTGTCGCTTCGGAGAGCACTGAACTACACTAATAAACTCAATAGCATAACAATGCAGTCTCAGAACGCCTCAAATGAATCATCTCGTTTAAACATTTACAGTTTAACCTTGGGTGTTTCAACACAAAGCAGCATGTTTTTGCCTGAGTAAAGGTTCATTTGTGAGGAAATACACCAATCCTTTGTTCTCAAAATTTAGAAAAACATTCCTCCAAAGTGTACTTGATCAACTGTGAGAATATATGTATGATTTGCATGTTTCCACCTGATTTGCCATGGGCAACACTTCTCTTTAATCTTGTTCAGATCTGTACGTCTTTGTGCTAATTAGATTTAAGTGATTTTCCCCAGGAAATCTTTCAATTTAAGTAGGACAATGTACATCAATTTCTGTCATTCAAACGAAACACATTTAGACCCAATTTGGAGACATTAAAATGGACTACCAATTTCATTTGGTTTGTAAATGTAGTTTTAAATGTAGTGTACAAATAATTGTTGACCAGACAATGCTTGTGAATTACTGCAAATCTGTTCTTTTGTTAACAAATCAGTATGTTTCAGACATAAGCTTACGTAACATGTAAGATCAATAATAGTCATCCATCACGCGTCTGATGGTGTTATTCATTGAGGCGCAAAGAGCAAAGCCAATCCTGAATTAGTAAAACCTTATAAAATGAACTCACTGTCCCTTACCTAAATCTATCTTTGGTTTTAAGCATTGATGGTGTTTGTTTATAACATTATTTTGCCATCTTTGATGGCTTCTCAGTCGCTAGCTTGTTTTTTTAGCCACAAAATGATATTGCCATTGTGAGGCATCTCAAACATGCTAAATAGTCTCGCCACACAACCTTTGATCAAAACACAATGTCAAATTAAAATTCAGCCCTGATCGGACTGTGAATGTAAAGGTCATCTAATTAGCTGTGGCCGTGGCCGTTTGTAAAAGGTTTCAGCAGATAAAGAAGACTCAGAGTGACTTGTCCTGTGTATCAAATACTTAACACAATAATCCAAAGGAGGATGCCATTTTTTAAGATGCATTGCACATATTGTATTCCCTAAGATTTAACCAAGGGCATACATAATGCAAGTGTAAAATTCCCTTAATACTTTTTATAGTGATTATTCTCAGATTACAGAGACATTCAGAAACCTTCACATCAGTATTGTGACAAGATGTGAGATGTCATATTTATTTGTATTTATTCACGTATAAATATTTTTCATGATAGACAGTGATACAATAGCAACATAATTATATAGCTTATACAATGTAAACTTTGCATGGGCTTTAGATATTTACATGTTTGTGATGTCAGATTCTTCGGTTACATGCATTGCAAGGAATTCATCAATAAAAAAAAAATGTATACATAATAAAACACTTTTTCCTGATTTTGCCTGATCATTGATTTGTCCCCTGTTTTATTTTCTCTTGCAGTGAACCTGCTGGACTCTCGCTCTGTAATTGGCGACCTGGGGTGGGTTGCGTACCCAAAGAATGGGGTGAGTTCCACATATTTTTCTGTCTCTGCTTTCTGTTGCTGGTTTAGGGGAACATCTCAAGGTCTCCAATTCCCTTGATGCCAAAAGACGATTTCAAAATGAAAAAGAATAGAACATGGATAGGAGCGTTGTAAAGAGAGAGAGAGAGAGACACACAAGTACAACAGGTTAGAGACAAATGAAGAGCAGGGAAAAACCCTCTTTTATTCTCAAACAGGCACAAAGACAAACTTAACCTGCTGCTCTAATTTTTTTCTGACCATCTGAATGTCTTCTATTTCTGTCTGTCCAGCTTATTTAAAAGCCCATTGAACAATGAGATTTTTTTTAATGACAAATGGAAAAATTTTGTATATGTAGCTCTATTTGCTTTTTCACCTGTAATACGTCCAGAATACCAAGAAAAATATGAAGAAAGCTATCTAGATAAACAAAAACAGAAATCTTGTTTGTTTTTGATAGACTGTCAAGGAAGGAAGTAACGAAACAGAAAAATGAATATCCCAGCATGACTTTAGGTTTGTAAAAATCTTGCTGTTAGCACAGACGGGAGTGGGTATTTTTACACCCTAGGAACAAGAAACTGTGTTATGTTAACATTTGATCATGACATCATCCAGTCATTGCTTGCTTGTACAGTTTGCTAAAGATATGGTTCACGCTAAAAGATTTTGTATAGACGTATAATTTTCTTTCTTCAATGAAAAGAACATAAAGTCTTAAGCTGCTGTTTTCCATGAATGAAAGAAAATAGTGACCAAGGCCATCAATCTCAGAAATATAAGTAGTCAAAGTGATGTGATTGTCACTTGGTAGTCCATACTTGAAATGTGACCTCTGCACTTAGCACATCCCAGTGAGTAGTGAATACACACACACTAAGTCTTAATCCAACTTATTGAACAAACTTTCTCCCCCCACAGCCTCATTTTCATTGCCATCAAATTAAATTGTCATCTACTCTGACTTAAGTGTATAATAACAAGCAATATAAAAAGCAAAATTGCTGCATTTGGGCCCCTGCTGGGCCGCCGCTTGAATTTCAAGACTCAAACAATACATTAGCTTTATGACTGTACAAACATTATAATTTCTTCATTCTTGATAGCAGCGTGCTATAACGGTACCCACCCCAGCTGGTGTTTGGAGGCCTTTGTTTAATCTCATGCGGGCTGGATGCAGTGTTGACACAGTGTGCTGTTATAGCTTAATTCAGTTTCCTGTTGCGAGGACGCAAAAAGAGCACTTGCATCGTACTTACCTGCACCTGCCCTCCTATTCAACAATACAGGCCAGCAATAGATCCCAAAGTCTCCAGGCACGCTGAATAACACTTGTTATGCCTCTTTTCAGATGGAAATACAAACATCCTTTCATGATATCCTGAATATGGCATGAAATCTGGGGAGCGATAAATCAATGTCAAATACAGCAGAGGGCTATTCACATCCCTCTCAATGGCTATTGAGATAAAGTGATTTTTGCTCTATTATTAGATGTTAAAATTACTTCAGGGCGACCCTTGCAGTCTAGGATTATGTCAGCAAGCTTGGGATTTTAGCCAGGATTATGGAGGACATATTGAATATTGATAGAGTAGTCTTATGTGGATACAAAAATCCTAATGGAGTCAGTGTGGTCGGGCTATTAGTATATAGATTTTTCTTCCTCGTTTTTATTTTAATCGGAAATTAAAAAACATGTTAAAATGTGAAATTAAACAAACACAAATGAACAAAAATAATTAATTTTGCTGGCATTACTTAACTTACTGGAGTGAGGTTAGTGGCTTTAAATCTTTGAATGTAGACCCTGTATATCCAGCCATCTTTTTTTAGTTATGTCTGGTAAATAATAATCCTATTTTATTGCTTATGTATAGACAGATATTCTGATCGTTAAGTCTTTACATATAAATTATTTATAAATATAAAGACTTGTTGCAGAATGAGACTATTATTTAGATTTTTTATATTTTGTTTTACATTGATTTACTGTACTGTACTGTAATTAAAAAAAAATTATAATAATGAAGTTCAGGCAACCTTAAAAAATTATTAGGCAAAAGAAGCTTGTGGCTACATAATAGATTCGTTTTGGCACCTACCAGCATGTGCTAACTACTGAGGCTAATAAAGCCAAACCTTAAACCCATGACCAAAACAGAATGTACAAGGAAAGTGTCAAATGTGTATGTATACAAACATAATATTATGTTCATAAAATCACAGATTCATAAACATTGCAGTTAGTCACAGTATTCCCACGTGAAACAGAATACAGTTATGTAATCAGCTTTTTTGGGCAAAGGGTTATAGCAGAAGACAGATTTGAGCATGGGTGGGAGTAGGAGTAGCAGTGGGTCGATTTTTGATTGATTGTGGGAGTTAGGGAGGAGATGCTGGTGTTCGGGAGGTTGGAGATGTTTTTGGACAATGTTCACAATTATATTAATTTATCAAAGCCTCTGGAGAGTGAGGTGGGTTTAGCAGCCCAGCAGTTTCAAAAAATTAGTAGTGCCTGACATGGGGTGTGAAGTAATGAGCTACAAATACTCTCGTTACTGTAACATGCTACTTTTTCCTAGGAAATATACTTTATTAAGTAGATATATAGTGTACTTTTATCTGAGTATATTTTGAGTGCTGTAACAGTACTTTTGATGCGCTATTTTTTCCCCAACTTGTCGCTTCTAAACGGGTTACATTTTCTTTGGCATTGCTTTCGGTTAGGGGAGATTCAATATTCAATACTACTACTACTAATAATAATAATTTGTTACATACATTTAGCGCTTTTCTGCAGCAGAACTCAAAGCTCTTTACATATGAGACGGGAATTCTTCTCAACAACCACCAATGTGCAGCATACACCTTGATGATAGTGTAGAGGAACCAAAGTGATGTAGCCAATCAGTACAGTATATGGGGATGATTTGTAGTACAATGGGCAAATTTTGGCCATGATGCTAGGGAATTCCTCTACTCTTTCTGGAAGGACATCCTGGGATTTTTAGAACAGATCAGAACAGATCTTTAAAACAAACATGGACATACAGCTGTTTGCCCTAGTTTTTATAAGTTGCCACCTAGTGGATAATAGCGGTATTGCAGATTTACGAGATAACTCATCAATGGCGGGGAAAGAGTTAATGACCACAGAAAGTCAGGACCTCAGTTTAACCTCCACACAGAACTATCAGACATGACATTAAAGTGCATATTTTTTATTTTTTGGGCCAAAAGTGACAATCATTTCGCTAGATAAGACCTTCGGTTGGGATCATTTAGAGCCCTTTGAAGCTGCGTTGAAACTGCAATTTTAAACTGCATTGAAACAGTAAGTCTGAATAAGTCCAAAAAGTCTATTAAAGGAATGTTTTCCTCAAAAAACTTAAATTAATCTTCTTGGATAACATAGGGATTTTTGTTTTGTTAAATGGAAACAGTCCTTAAGTACATTTTAGGAAAGGGACTTTTAGGACAGGTAATTGTTTGGGAAGTATCAGTACTTGTACTTGTGTATGATTTTTTGTATCCTTTCCACCTCTAGTGCCTGAAGTATAAACCTTTATATTTAGTTATGCATGGAATACAGTATGATTTACTGTAATTTCAGTTGATAGAAACTGAAAACCAATTTGGGATTAGCTTGTATTTTTACAAATCTCCCAAATTGTTCTATCTAATATAGACATTATTATTATTTTTATCTTTTTTTGCATTTCGGGATTGCTTTATCTGCTTTATCGACAACAATGAAGTATTTTAAAAGGCAACATAAAGTTTAAAAAGCAATGTTTATACTTGATCTTATATGCTTTTTAAATCACCTCTTTGCAATCCATTCTATATGTACTTTGTATGGCTTTTACGCTTCTGCCCTGTACCTGGTATTAAGATGCATCTTTGTACACCATGTATATGATTTCTCAGTCTCATTATTACATTAGACAAGAAAAAAACATAACATTTATGGAATATAGAAAATCAGAATAAAAGTTGAAGTGTGAAGTATTTAATGTGAGCTCCTCTTACACTTGAGCAATAGCAGGAACCTGCAGGCTTTCTTAAACCTAAATGAAATAAAATCCTTCAGGACTTCAGTCTCCTCAAAAGAGTTCAAGTTGTTTTTAGTGCCAAGAGAGGTCAACACTAAATACTGACTTTAAGCTGAAAAAGTGGTGGGCTTTAAATGGTGGGGTTTAAACAGCAGATTTCTAACATTAAATGTTTTACTCTTTGCATTAAATTAAAACAAATGTTTATTTTAGACAGCTGACAAATTGAATGACACATGTAGTCATGAAATCTGAAACCAAGTTTAAACTAAAAGTGCTAATAGGAGATGCATTTTTCTGCCAGGTGTCAAGAAACGCACCCGAAACACTCTGTATATTTCAGACTTTTTCGTGTTCGCTACAACCAGCAATCTGTACTTGCAGCTAGACCACAAAACACCAGCGATTTTCTTGCTAGTTTTTTGTTTTATAACCCTTGCTTCTTGCCGCTTTAACTGCCATGAGAGCAGGCCAGCTTTGCCAAGTCATTGAAGCGGTTTACAGGAGCTCAGCTAAATCTGGGCTTTGTGCAGGCCTAGGGCACCTCTGGCTCGCACCGCTGTCCTTTCTCCACTTTCTTACCGAAGGGAAAACACATTTATGTTACGCTTAACAGAGGAACCTCTCCATCCACCCTGAAAAAGTGACATTCACTCATCCCACCACCCTCTCACGCAGACATTTTGCCATGAACTCTTTGTCATCTGTCAGTCTTGTTTGGCTCCACATCCCATGCACCTAGGGCCGTAATGACAGGGGTGGCTTGTGATAGGGAAATGGTGGGTAATAATGGGCTATCGCATTTTCCCTCTCATTCTCAGTGTAGCATCGGATATGAGAGTGCTGTGGGAGTTGGGGTTTATGGGTAAACGCATGCTTACAGCACACACTAACTCACAGTGGGAGAATTGAAGGTTTTAAGGGCAGAAAGCAGTGTAAAATAAGTGTGTTGAGCTATCGGAGGAAAAGATTTAGAGGGAAAATCCAGAAACTCAGTGGGAGACTGGATTACTGTTAGAAAAAGAGTTTGAATGATGATAGTTCAAAGAAATCTTTATGCTGAAATGCTTGACCACAGTTTTACTACAACAGAACTATAAATTTGTTTCCTTGTAATCTTTATTACTGACTGATGTTAAAGAAAAAGTTCACCCAAAAATTTGACTTTATCTTTGTTTATTCAATTTCCTGTTCATGCTTGCTTTGTTGTTGTTAAGAAGCAATAAAGGACAAAAACACAACAAAACCATGGAATTATTTCATATGAAATTTTTAATATTAAAAGTCATCTAATCAAAATCAATTCCCCATATGTAGTACTCAGATCATATTTGCCATGTGAAGATGTTCTGATGTAAACCATCTTGATTTCTCAGATTCATTTAAACATTTAATATTAAGGAAAATAAATGAATCATATCTGGATAAACATTGACGTGTAACACCTGGCCAGCAGCCTGGTGAGGGCAAAGTAGCAGAGATTTATGCTTAAACAATTCACACAATCCATAAACACTATCTGTAATCGCTTAAACTCATGTGTAATCAGAGTTAAGTGTTAAGCAAGTGTCTTGCGAGTATCACGTGAAACCCTTTTGACACGTTTGCAGCAGGCACATATTTTGTCATTACACGTGATGTTCTGCTGTAAAACATATTGACTCATCAGAACATTTTCTTAATATTCAAATAAAATATTTAAAACTATTTAAGGAAAATTAATCCATTTCCAGATGGCACAATGTAACATGTTCATGTATCGTGTGTAAAAAACACACAAAACTTTTTTTTATACCGCTGTTCACTGTCCTAAAAACAGGCTGATGTTGTCCTTGTGCTATGTAGTCCCTCTTTCAGAAATACCTAACGAGTTGTGATTGTGTAGCTGGTTTAGTGTGTTATGATTTGACAGCAGCTTAGCTTAACTGGTGACTGGCATATTCCTGTGGGTGGAGGTTATTTAAAAACTCTTAAAAATATTTATAAACATCATATATTTGGGAAGTAGAGGGCTGTAGTCCAAACGCTTAGGTTACTCACGTAACCCCGGTTCCCTGAAATAACGGGAACGAAGCATTGCGTCAGTTAGCTGACGCTATGGGGGGGAAACTCCTGTTTACTCCGTGACTGAAGCCTATTGGTTAACGTCTGTACAAAGTACAGACCAATGACGTTTGAACCCGCGCGCGGGAGGAACGCGTCCCTATATAAGCGCGGTTCAATCGTCAGGAGCTCATTATATTCGACTGAAGCGCGCAGCCGAATAACACTCGCTGCGTAGACGTTTGTAGCACGGCAAGAGACGCAATGCTTCGTTCCCGTTATTTCAGGGAACCGGGGTTACGTGAGTAACCTAAGCGTTCCCTTTCAATACGGTTCACTTCGCATTGCGTCAGTTAGCTGACGCTATGGGGGAACGTAATCCCATCACGCCGTGCATACACAACGTACTGAAGTGCCTTACCGGAGAGACACTGCGTGTGGCCCTATACCCGGCATATTCACAGCTTTAAAAGCAAATGTGTAAGCACCATATAAATTGTTGACGCGCACACGGTGGGGTTTTAAACGCACCGGGGGCACATAACATAGCACAAGACGGCGAGGTACCGAGCGCGCCGCGGCTGTGCGAGATAAGTAAATTCAGAGTCACGTTGGTGAGCTCGCTGAGCGCACCGTGGTGTACACATAAAACGCATGAGCGTGCATGATTGAGCCGAGAGAACCTGCGCTCGTAGGGCAGGGACGTCTAAGCTGTACAATCTGACAACGTAGACGGCGAAGACCAGCCGGCCGCGTAGCAGATATCAAATATAGATATAGATACCCCTGTAGACCAAGTTCATGAAGAAGCCAAACTCGCACAGAGTGGGCTCTATATAGGACATAGCTCATAGAGGGGCGTGAGCCAGTGCGATGGTTTCAACGATCCATCTAAATAACCACTGTTAGCAACAGACATACGTAGTGAGTGATCTGCGCAGCTCACGAACGGCCGATCTGACTATAATATGCGGCAGAACGGTTCGTAGCATGGGATTATACAGATACCACAATAGTGTGAACCCAGGTGCACCCTCGAGCGCATCGGGATGCATATAGGTAGTATTATAGTGCACAGATCGGTGAGCTTTCCAAGCGCGCCGTAAATGTGTATTGACTATAAATTGCACGGGCACAGGTGAACACTTGAATACATCGTGAATGCATATAGATGAATCAGAGTGTTATAATGCACAGGCCGGCAAGATTCTCGAGCGCGCCGTCATGTGTTCTGATAATAAATTGTGCGCACACGGGTGAACTCTTCAGTGCACCGTGAATGCGTATAGATAAATCAGTGCACAGAACGCGCCGTGAATGTGTACAGATATGATTGATGAACGTAACGGTGGGCACCCAACGCACCGTGAACGTACACAGATGAACAACAATGTATGTGTCACAAAGCATAACACAGCTGTGTATACAGGTGAGCTTTCCCAAGCGCATCTTATTGTATACCAAAATGTTATAGCGTGTACATGTGAGCTTCTCTAAGCGCACGGTGGACGCATATAATTAAAAACCATATCGTGCATACAGGTGAGCTAATGGGCGCACCTTTAATGCAACAAACCTCAGTAGTGCGCGAAGCAGGGATGTCGAAGCTGTAAACTGACAACGTGGACGGCGGGGACCAGCCGGCCGTGTCACAATTGTCAATGAGAAACCTCTAAGACCATGCCCATGCTCTAAGACAAGTGAGCATAATTGTCACGGGAGGTGATAACGTCAACGATCCATAAATAGCCTGTATTGACAGGTGCTCTAGTGAGTGATCTGTGACGCAGATGAACAGCTGATCGTCTGATGTACGTCAGACGTATGTGTCATACAGGACCTTGGACAGTTCCAGAGCGCTGTGCCTCGGGCACCGTCCGCATCTGAGAAATGACAGGCTTATGAATAAAGTGAATGGCCAGCCGTAAAAGCATGGTTCGCTGTTACCGCCGCCGTCCGCATCTGAGAGATGACAGGCTTGTGAATTAAATGAATGGTCGGTCGTAAAAGCGTGGTTCGCTGTTATCACGGCCACATAGATATAGGTAGGGGAGAGAGCCGCCGTGCCTCTGTAGTGAGGAGAAAAGTGTTCCACCGGCGATTCGCGGGGGGTTTTGACTTTCAAATGTCACTAGACAGAATGGATCAGACTTTGCATAAGGACGCCTCGTGAAAGGGGTCCTAGCAGCTTGTGTCAATGTGTCATAAGGCACGTAATGTAGGTCGTGTCCCACGGATGCCATCTCCGCACGCCCATCGTAATGGGTTAATATTGGTAGTTAAGCATGAGATGCGTATCACTCTGATTGAACATAGCTTATAAAGCGATGCAATGAGTTTATAAAGGAGATGACTCGTCAGCTTGTTCAGGGGGCGAGATCTCAGTCTGGTTCGGTAAATAATGAAACCACCGTAGATTGCCCGACCGCATTATCACAATAACACGGTCGAGAGTGCTGCAGTGCTAAATCATCCTCTTAATGTACCGTATTCACAGTACAAGGTGATTTATATGAGACAAACGGCGTTCCACGCGCCGAAGGCTGATTGCCGTCGTAAAGCGTGTTCAACCCACAGCAAATGCTGGGCTAGCTCGTAATGACAGCACTTCATGCAACCGTGTGTAACTTAAGCAAGCTTCCCGGCCGTCAGCTCGGGGCGGGACCTTTGCTTAGTCAAACTGAAGTGGACTTATGAACAGAATGCCACGATATTCAGCTTTCTGAGGCTCGTTAGAGGGGTACGTGTGCCCGTCTTAAACGAGATGCCGCGCGCGTCTGACTGTGCGCGCGCTTTAAGCTTTGAAACTTATTGTGGCGGGTAGCAAGCTCACTTGAGGTTGATATTACCCTTAATATCTCCGAGTATTGGAGCGGAGGTGTGAGCGTCTTCGGATCCGCTAATATAAATCAGCTATATGGCCGAAAAAACGTCATAAACCGCTTGGCTGTAAGCCTTTGAGTGGCCGTCCGGAGAGGGCGCGATTCAAACGCTTGGAGCCATGCAAAAGTCTGAGGCTGTCCTTCCTCTAGGAAGAGAGAATAACAGCCGTAAGACCGTGCTCGTTTGCGCCATCAGCATCGTAGCGGAGAAACTGAGGTGGGCTGCGAGCGAATTTGGCAGAAAGGTGTTAGAGACACCGTACAGTCGTGGGGTGTCAATACACAGTATATGGCCAAACCGGGGTTTTTTCGGCTAGCGTCGATAGAATTATGGACAGCGGGCCGTGTGTGCGTATTACTGATTGCTTGTCAGTAAGGCGATAAAGTGTTTAGAGACACCGTACAACCGTGGGTGTCAAAACACAGTATAGTAAGCACGGAAATTACTCTTTTTAGAGGAATTAAATACCGTTCGCCACTATAGTGAGGTCGCATAGCCGACAGTATTACACAGTATGTTTGGATAAACAGCACACAGAAAACATTTCAGGGCAGTCCAGCCGAGGCGCGACATAACCCCTTTTCTCCCAGACAGTTTCGTTCTCTGTTGATGCAGCTGTGCTGCGGAGACCAGAGCTCAGCCGTTCAGGTGCACAAGCCTCAGTAGTGACGGTGACCGAACGGCTCACAGAGCAGGGTAGTATGTCTAGGTGGTTTAATGTCAGACTGAACCCATCGCAGAGAGGAAGTCTGCCGTGAGGCCCGCGGTTTTGCCGTTTATTAAAAGGGCAGAAAAACCGGGTATATATATAAGAATGTACCAATATTCAGCGCACTGATATAGGACGGGACTGAATAAAGGGAGGTATTCGGGCCTCAGTATATTATAAACAAATTCGTTCTGCCTCTGATTCCGTCTAAACCAGAGAGAAATTACCAGGCAGACAAAGAATGAGCTATCTGAAGTGAGATCGGCTCAGGCCAGTAAAGCTCTATAATAAGTGTTTTAGCGCTCCAATAGAGGCGTGTCCGCCTTATCGAGCAGACGAATGAGATCGTGCCGCTCCAGGAGGGGAGGGGCATGAAGCTCTCTTATAATGAGTGTTCTTGGTGCTCCAATAGCGGCGAATCGGCCCTATCGAGCAGACGAATGAGATCGCGCCGCTCCAGGAGGGGAGGGGCATGAAGCTCTGTAATCGTTGAACACTGGACAGCTGCATTTAGAGGCAGCGAGCCGTAATACCGCGTGCTAGCTAAGCCGTTAAGAGACCTCACCACTGTGGGGAAAGGAGCGAGGGACTCCGCGAGCGTGGAGCACGAGTGGCTGTGCTATGACAGAGACAGGGGCAGACCGCCCGTGTTTGCTTGTCGTATGCATCTATCCAGGTCTACGGTTCCCCGCTTGTTCATCTCAACAAGAGAGGAACGGCAGAGGGGAGCAGCAACACAGACAGAACAGCCATGCGTCGTGACGGTATCACCCGATGCACTCGGGGGATTAATATATGTGCCAGAGATCTCGCCACTGAATGTAAGAGGAGCGAAGGGACTCTGTAAGCATGAACGGTTGCGGTGTGACAGAACACAGGGGGGGTTAGTCCGTGTGTGCTTGTCTATGCATCCATCTAGTCTCATGGCTCGCCGTGTGTTCATCCCGGCGAGAGAGGAACAGCAGGGGGAGCACGAAACATGGATAAGACAACCAAAGCATAAGCGCGGTCCCGGCGTGGGAGGTGCCAGACCGGTAACGCGCTCGGAGGAAATTCATAGCAGAGAGGCTCACCGAGCCGCTGTGCTGGACGCTATTACAACAGCGCCTGCTCTTTTAGCTTATAGCTTTATATTAAAAATATTGACCTTACCGGGCGGCCGCAGGGGAGACCTCGTCAGGCGTGTGTCCGCTGCACAGGGCTCGTACCACGGCAAGCGAAGGCTATCTTCGGTTCTCGGCCGGAAAGCGGCAGGGGAAGACGCTAGACCTGGACTCTGCTATCTTCGGTTCTCAGCCGGAAAACGGCAGGGGAAGACGCTAGGCCTGGACTCCGCTGCAGGGCTTTTGTCAACGGCGAGGTAAGGCTTCTTCTTTTTCTTCGGAGCAGCGAGAGGTTCGCGCTGAAGGAGAAAATAATGAGCTCCTGACGATTGAACCGCGCTTATATAGGGACGCGTTCCTCCCGCGCGCGGGTTCAAACGTCATTGGTCTGTACTTTGTACAGACGTTAACCAATAGGCTTCAGTCACGGAGTAAACAGGAGTTTCCCCCCCATAGCGTCAGCTAACTGACGCAATGCGAAGTGAACCGTATTGAAAGGGAACCGCCCATTCTCTGTCGTCCTTAAAAAGTGAATTCTATTAAAGAAAATATCGCTTGCCATTGAACTTTGAGCTTTATAATTTTGCAGGCATAATTGATGCTCTAACAGCAACCTTACACACCAACTAGTTTGAAAAATGGGATCACAAAAACGGCAGCTTTAAAACTCAATTCGAAACTGTCTAACTGAATTTGGTTTATAGTTAAGAGGTGAAGGTCAGGCATTTTTTATTTGCAGATGGCAGTTGTCTTGCTATTTTGTTATCTATACACTGTCAGAGAAAAGGCACAGAAAGTTACTAAACTGTACATTTTCTGTCAGTGGGGTGGTACCCTCAAAGGTAATTTTGTACATTTATGGGTATACAACATATCGAAATGTTGTACCTTTTTGTGTATAATAGTATAGAGTTAGGACCTTAAAGGAATATTCCATTTGCTTAAAAGAAAAATCCAGATAATTTACTCACCACCATGTCATCCAAAATGTTGATGTCTTTCTTTGTTCAGTCGAGAAGAAATTATGTTTTTTGAGGAAAACATTGCAGGATTTTTCTAATTTTAATGGACTTTAATAGACACCAACAATTAACACTTAACTCAACACTTAACATTTTTTTCAACAGAGTTTCAAAGGACTATAAACGATCCCAAACGAGGCATAAGGGTCTTATCTAGCAAAACGATTGTCATTTTTTACAATAAAAATAACAAATATACACTTTTAAAGCACAACTTCTCGTCTAGATCCGGTCTAGCGCGACCTAACGTAAATGCGTAGTGACATAGGGAGGTCACGTGTTACATATATAAAACGCACATTTGCGGACCATTGTAAACAATAAACTGACACAAAGACATGAATTAGTATCAGTTGACATACAACAACGTAGGAACGGTCCTCTTTCAACACACTTGTAAACACTGGGGCGGAGTTTCGCGTTCGTCCTCTGTGACCTCTTGACATCATGACGTATTGCGTGGGGTCACACTGACGCATCACGACCGCATCTGGACGAGAAGTTGTGCTTTAAAAGTGTATATTTTTTATTTTTTCTTGTCAAAAATGACAATCGTTTTGCTAGATAAGACCCTTATGCCTCGTTTGGGATCGTTTATATTCCTTTGAAACTCCGTTGAAAAAAAACTGTGTTGAGTTAAGTGTTAATTGTTGGTGTCTATTAAAGTCCATCAAAATGAGAAATATCCTGCAATGTTTTCCTCAAAAAACATAATTTCTTCTCGACTGAACAAAGAAAAACATCTGACATGGTGGTGAGACATGGTGGTGAGTAAATTATCTGGATTTTTCTTTTGGAAAATGGAATATTCCTTTAAGGAACAATTCTAACAATTTAAATGTTAGTGGAACAAAACAGTAGGGTGCCGAGACCTCTCTTCTGAGGAGGCAGGAATTAAAAATATGTTTTTGTTGTGTCTTGTGTGGCTTGTCATGTCAAAATATCTATTTGCTGCATCATGTGAACCTATGTGCATCACGCATCATGTCATAATACATGCCTGCTCCAGACGCGCCAAAAGGGTTTAAAAGAGACGCTTGCGATACTCGCAAGCCACTCACATAACACCTAACACTGATACTCAATTAGCTGAAAGAAATCTGAAAAAAAGACAAACCAAAGCTTGGGTCTTAGCAGGTTAAGGTACAGTAGAGGTACAACATTGTATTATGTTTAGTAAAGGTACAAAACGGAACCTTAGGGTGCCACCCCAGCAACAGAAAAGGTACAGTTTTGTACCTTTTATTCTGACAGTGCACACATTTTTTAACTGTGACATACTGTGTGACAGTTATTGTAAGATTACAGATAGTGTTTGTGGATTGTGTGAATTGTTTAAGCATTAATCTCTGCTACTTTGCCCTCGCCAGGCTGCTGGCCAGGTGTGGCACGTCAATGTTTATCCAGATATGATTCATGTTATCAACTACACACAGCTGTGACGTTCATCACATCCTTGTGCAATCTCATTTACAATGTGTTATTTTTTATGAAAGCCTTTTGAAATTTCCTATTCATCTTTATCAGGGTGTCATAAATGTTGTCATACAGGGATTTGTGGAATTAGTAACATTCACGTGTGAGGTTGGAAATCTGCATAATCCAAATTTGCACTGCTCCATTTTCATTCCAGTGGTGACTTTCTCTAAATTGCAGCTTTGCCAATGCAATTTACCAGATCATGACCACACTGGCAAACATTAGAGAATCAGAATGACAGAATCACATTTCCACTGACATACACTCTTCTGTATCACTTTATTCCTGAAGCATCATTGGACTCTTAGCTGAATATAATCACTTCTGGCTGAGTGAAATTTAGGGCTGAAGAAATGAAAATGTAACATTAATGCCTATAATTCTGAAGAAAGAGACAATAGTAGAGTAAAAACCAGGGATGTGCGCTACAACTTATTTGAGTGTCGTTTAAATGGCAGTTTTATAATAGATTTGAGTCTAAAAGTAAAAAGATGTACTCTTAAAAATAAAGGAACTACACAATGCCATAGAAGAACTTTTTTGGCTGAATGGTTCCATAAAGAACCTTTAACATCTGAAGAACCTTCTGCTTCACAAAAGTTTCTTTGTATTGTCAAGAATATGAAGGAAATTGTATGCAGGTTTATGATAAATGTCATTAAGTGCCATTTGTTGACTGAATGGCTTTTTGAGGAACAAAAAAAGGTTATTTTATGGCACCATTATTTAAGAGTGTAGTCAAAAAGACTTTGTTTTGTGTATATAATCCATTTCAAATATTTAATCTTTGCATTAAACAGTCAAATCTTATCTTTCATGTTGCTAAATATGTGTCATAATGTGTAATTGTCTTCAGTTATATATATTTTTTAAACATTTACAGTAGGTATGTTCTAATACATTAGCTCCAACCTTGACATGATAATTTTCTGCCTTGCTATTGTGTATTCAGACTCAGTGAAATCCATCTATTTTCCAAAGCCTTCCCCCCTTAACAAAACTGAGTTGTATTGTGTCTTCTGCTGTCATCTCTGAGATAAAATCAGTTATTTATTGAGATCAAAAAGGATTACATCAGCGGCCATGATGCAATGGGATTTGCTTGCTTCAGATACTATACACTCTTAAAATGAATGTGTTAAATTAACACATCTTGTGTCTAGTTAAGGACAACACATCTCATTTGTCCATAAATCTCTGTGTTATTTTTGGAATAACACACTTTGTGTTGTTTTAACACATCTTGTGTTGTCGTATTAATTTATTTGAACTTAAAATCTGCACGAAATGACATATAATGTGTTAAATAGTTTAACACAAAACAATGTGTTTAAATGAACACATCATTTTTTAGAGTGTACTAACAGCTTGTGCTAAATGTTTACACATGGCTCCTGTGGAACTGTTATACACCAATTTGATATAACATAGCTTACATAAAACTTTTCCTGACTACAGTACTCCTACAACTTGCTATAAGTGGTCATTTCTAATCCCTTTGCAACTGATAGTCAGACTTAGGATTTGTTAAACTGTGACATTGAAATTACAGTAGATACAGCTAATGTCAGCAAATGTGTTTTGAATAATCATTGATATTGATTGATGGTAATTTTAATTTATTAGTAAATGCATTTGGCCATGACACACTAGTCTCCTTGTTAAACCTTAATTAACATTGAATTGCTGTACTGTGGTCAATATAACATCAGGAATTCTGTATTTAAGAATTGCATTAGTTTGCAGATTGGGTAGCGTTTCGTTTCTTCAGCTCAGTTTAATAACTGTGAAACTGTTCAATATATTAACAATCATACTGCATTTCCTGAACACAACCCCATTTCTGGCATTTTTTTGGGGGGGGGGGCAAACAGTTCTGCCCCCCAAAAACCTTGTGGCTAAACCGATGGCTGGATGCTCAAAAGAGTCTTTTTCGAATTCATGCCCAGTGACAGAGCAATTGTACAATATTGCAAAATGGCTTGCAATGAAAGTTTTATTTAAACTGTCAATCATAATAACTTATAACTAACAACCTGAAGATATAGGGGCGGTTTCCCAGGCAGGGATTAGCTTAAGCCAGGACTAGGCTTTAGTTTAATTAGGAAATATAAGCAGTTTTAACAAGCATGCCTTACTAAAAACTAGGGATGTGCATTTATGTCATTTTTTTTCATTTTGATTAATCCATAGGTCTGAAAAACAAGTACTTGATAAACTGGGGTCCTGGCAATCAAATGGGCGGGGCATATACGGCATGGTGAAAATGAAAATATTTTTATTAAAAACACTATGACAGAAAAATGAACACATACTACATTATTAATGAATTAAATGTTTTTAACAGAAACCTCTAACAGGAAAAGCTGCTTGATGAAGTTAAACTAAAGGGTTAATAAACACAAATGCTATAAGACCCACTTTACATAATATTAAGCCTTATATACAACATAAATGTATTATACAATGTGCATATATCTGCACAAAATGCAAGACATAAACTAAGTTATGTACTGGAGAGAAAGTTTAACTCCCGTTGTAGATGTGCACAACAGCACGCTTTGAAACACGTCCAGCCAAAGCACAAGCTTCATAACATTAAAGAGTAACTTAACCCTAAACCAACTTTTTTTAGTTAATGATCTGTAACAATGGTGCTTTATTAGTGCTGTTCATTGATTTTAGTAACTTTTTTGACATTTGGATATAAATTGTTTCAATACTACATTATATGGTGTAAAAACGTCTGATTGCTGCCCTCTTCAGGTTGAACGGTGGCTACTGCAGTTGAATTTTCCTATTGGATGTTGGGTCCAAAAAATACCTTGAGACGTAAGCAGGTTCAAGCTCACCACGCCCTTGTTACGATCTCACCAAACACTTGGTACGAGCTTAGTTCGTCCTCTCTATCTCCGTTGGGATCTGCCCACTTTTCTTGCATTTTTCAAATATTGCCAGTGGGTGGAGTCAGGCTCTGAGCAGGGGTGTAGTTACGCTTTAAGCAACTTTTGCTATCATATAGTGTTGTGTCGTCCTCTCACCTGTTCTCAGTCCAGATGTTATTTGATGTTTAAATTAGGCATGGGCCGGTTACCGGTTTCAAGGTATACCGTGGTTTAAAACAGTCAAGGTTTCAAAACCACTAAAATGTTCTGTGATACCGTCTCCAAGGTATGAGCTGTGCTTATACAAAATTCATTAAATCATGAAGTCATGTGATTGATTTGATGTTTACATTTAATATATATTACGAAAATATTATATATGTTTTGAAAGCATATTATAATTTAAAGGCTTTATTGTACCTTGCATTTGAAAATAACACATTTTAGTGTTGCAATGGCAATACCGCAACACCGTGAAACCGTGGTATTTTTGCTAAAGGTAATCATACCGCCAGAATCTTATACCGGCCCATGCCTAGTTTAAATATGAGATGATATAAGGGAACTTGTGATGGCGCTGTACATTTTGCATCTGACTGACTGTATTTTCGTCCTGCTGAAGTGAATCCCAAAATCACGGCATCCTTTTAAACCATAGTGTCTTAGTGATGTGAGTTGTGTTCGGCTTCACAGCATTACGCCAAGGATCGGCGGGTTGCCGTGGTGCAGGTGTGCGGACTTTATCTGTTTGTTTTTGAATCATGCATGGTAACGTTACTGATGTTATACGCCTGTCTGCGTAGCTCAACACAACGTCAAGCTAGCACCCTTTACTACCACAGGTGCTTGTAATGCTAACCAAACATCCAAATGCCACTCTAACCACAATAAATAAATACGTAAGTTCATCGTTTTCGTGATCGATCATCCATGCCACGTTTGAGTACTCGAGCAATCGAGTACTCATGCCCATCCCTAATCTGGTATTGTGTGACTTCTCCTAGTGAGTCCTATTTTATTTACTTCAGCAAATATAAAATAACATGGTTTGGCAAACAATTATTTAGATAATATGTTCCTCTGGCATTTCAAATAAACTGTTACATGTTAAAACAATCCTCTGCCTTGTATTAACGTGGTCTCTTATGTCTCTTTTTTTAAGCAACAATTGCAGCCATTTCAATCGCAGCCATTTAACTCATGCTTTTTCTCTGCGTTAAATAATGGCACAAATACCAGTCATTACGCACGCAAATATTAGTAAATCGCGTTGCGTGAATCTTTAAATAGTCTCCTCCCAAAAATTTTGGGTCTGAAAAGGAAACTCCTAGAAATGCATATGCAATAAAGTCAGTCGCAAAAATAACTAGACCACAAATTTTTAGCGCTAATTAATTACTCACTGCGTGTCTTTAGTAAATCCCAACATCGTTGCTTAGTGCCAAAATGATGGTTTGCACTGGTGAGAGCTGTTAGTAAATCTGCCCTTAGCGTGGTATGGATTCATGTTAAATTATCCCTGGTTTCCCAAATATCACTGGGAAATTTTAACATAGTATTTAATGTACTATTTTTTGGAATGCATATTATTTAGGATAAATTCCTGAATGGTAAGTGTAGTTTTGAGTCTTGACATTACAAACATGCCTTCCAATATTACAGACAGAAGCTTAGATAAACCTTAATCCTGTTGCACAAATTACCTACTGCAAATAGCAAACCTTTCCCATCTAAATCTTAGTGAAAGCCATACCAAACATAGCCACAGTTTTTAGCTTCTAAACAGAGACTTTAGTCACACACACACTATACAGTAGGAATCCGGTGGTGTTGACTTCACTTCTATTGTCTACACAATCTCTCTCATTCAGAAATCACCAGGCAGAGGTAATATGAGGCCTCAGGAGTGTCTCTCTGGTCATTGACTGTGCTTTTGAAGAGCTCTGGAGGGCTGTTAGGGCCCTCTGGGTGCATTCTGGGGTCCTGCTTTGTTAACTACCATGTTACAAGTCTCCTGACTGCGTAGATTAGAGCTGGCAGATTGTTTTTTACAATCTCTCTGCCACTTGATGTATTGTTATTGAGGATCTCTGTGGACAGCAAAACATACACAAAAACCACGTTTTGTTATGTACAGCCGTTGTTGTGTGTGTCACAATGGTCTTTAAAGATTTTGTTGAACAAATGGACAGTATGGCATTCCTTAATTTTTTAGGAGATGCATCTCATAATTTCATTAGATCTTACTGAAAATGTCTGTACGCATCAAATATAGAAACTTAAAGAGATAGTTTACCGAAAAATGTAAATTCTGTCATCATTTACTCCCTCTTAAGTTGTTACAAACTTATAAGTTCCTATAAATGTCTTTGTTTTGCTAAATACAAACGTACAATGTTTGTTACCAAGCAGATCTGGAGCACCATTGACTTCTATCCCTTTTAGTATTCATAATCTGGATGACAAGTGAAAATTTCAACATTGCCTTATTGTTGGTCTGTGACCTTTTAATACAGAGTGGTTAAAAATAGTATGCAATGCATTTAAAACAATGAATTAGTTCAGTCTGGGGGGTGAAATAAGTATATTTACATGTGGACAAACATATTGAGGGTATATAATAGCACATTTTAAAACAGGGCTAGTCAACTGGAGGCCCGCGGGCCAAATGTGGCCGTTCATCTTTGTCTGATTTAAAACCAGCGTGGTTACTTTTACCTTTCCACTGTACATGACAAATGACGGCAGATTAACCAGAAAGAGAGTAGAACTTGCATTACAGTTAGTACAGTTAGACTTGGATCGCTCAACGGTGTAACAACAGAAACACACTGAATACATATTTAATTATATTTATAGTACACGTTAAATTTTAATTTGATTATATAAAACTGCCAAACACAATGAAACACATAGCAGCATTGTTAAGAAGTGTGACTTTTTTATGAGGCATTTATCTACTCACTTTTACCCCCTAGTGTTACTTGTAATAGATACAGTATAAAAGATATAATAAGTATATATTAAAGTAGATGTCCACTGGTAATAAAATATTAAACAATTAATTCTGTATTACTCACACATTATACACAACTCATTAAAATATAAAATGTAGCTAGTTATTATTAACGATAATCATTACCAAAAGCTAAATTTATAAAAAACACAGTTGACTATATTCATGAAATGTCCGAAAATGTACACAGTAATTTTATTGATTTACCATTGGGTGCCATTGAAATGAATGGGCTTCAGTGCTGCGTTTGGAACTATGGGTAACTACATGACACTGTGTTACTTCCGCATTCCATTCTTCCAACGGACGTCTATGTGAGTGTCATAACTCTCTCTTTATACGACTCTGGTTAAAACAACTTGGTTTTGCAAGTCAATTCAACCTACTATTTTAGGTTTTGACCTGTGATAAGTTGACATAGCTTATAAAACAAGTAAAACATTTTAATTTGTTAAGCTAAAGTAATATATATATATTATTAGTTTATATGAACATAAACACACAATAAACTGATGATTTGGCCTTACCATTTCATTGCATTCCTCATAATATGTTTATTATGAATTACAGTAAATTTGTTTTTGTGCATATAAATATATTGGCATTTAAGCAGGATCCTCTGTTAATAAGTTACCAAGCATTTATGAATTTCAGAAATACGTCTAAAATACAAATAAAATATGTTCACAACACACATACTACAGTGTATTCACATTAACTACGGAATACTCAGGAAGCAATAGCCATCATTTAGGTCATTCATCATCTAGGTTAACTTTAGACCGCCTATAAGTATCCCACTTCTAGCCAAAATAAACTTGCATTTGGTTATAGTTTTTGTCAAAATAACTGTATGTAAATAGATGTATGTTACACAGTATCATCATGTCACCAAAGTCAACAGTGATTACAAGGTGTTTTGTCATTTATTTGTTTTATTTCATTTATTTTTGGGCTATCCCTGCTGAAAAATCCAGCATCAAACCAGCATGGGAATTATGCTGGTCTATGCTGGTTTGATGCTGGTTTAGCTGGTGGTCACCAGCATACCAGCACCAAAACACAACATATGCTGAGTCTTGCTGGTATGACCAGCATGGGATGCTGGTGCTAATGCTGGTTTGGTGCTGGTTTAGCTGGTGTTCACAAGTAAACCAGCACCAAAACACAACATATGCTGGTCTTGCTGATATGCTGGTTTTTTCAGCAGGGATGGTTAGACATCTGTAATTTTTTTTACTGACAACCCAAATTTTGCCCTGTTTAGCCTAGACGTCTTGGGCTGTGTTTGGATGGCTATTAGACACCTTTTAAATGCAAAATCGTTTGCTGTGTACTGAGCTTGAACATGAAAATGGAGTTTTAAAGTGACCAGCGCTTACTGTTTTGATAAATGTGGTGGTAAAAGTATGAGGTCCTATGGGTTATTGCACATTTTACCTCCAAATGAAAATAAAGTATGATTTGGTGATCTTACCCTCTGGCTTTTGGTTACCCCACATTGTCTTTAAGTGGTCCTGAGCTATGAAATGTAGGTCTCCTTGCCACAGAATGTCCCATTTGTCCTTATATGATACAGTATATCAGTCACGATTGTGTGCTTTGTAGCTGCATTCTGTGCACTGATGCACAACGAATGTACAATAAACTCTTACCTGCCAGTCTACTGTATGTACTGTAGCATTACATGTGGATGACTCCAAGGACTGAGAGTGGAATTTGGGACAGGGCCATGATACGTCATTATCCACACTGCAATAAAATCATGTTTCATCTAAAACAATTTTTTTGTATTGTTTTCTCTACTTTTGTTTAGTGGGAAGAAATTGGAGAGGTGGATGAGAACTACGCACCCATCCATACCTACCAGGTGTGCAAAGTGATGGAACACAACCAGAACAATTGGTTGCAAACAAACTGGATACTAAACCAAGGCGCCCAGAGAATTTTCGTGGAGCTCAAGTTTACTCTGCGGGACTGCAACAGTCTCCCCGGTGGTCTCGGCACTTGCAAGGAGACGTTCAACGTCCATTTCTACGAAACCAGCGACGAGGAGAGGAGGAATATTCGCGAAAGCCAATTTACAAAGATCGACACCATCGCAGCCGATGAGAGCTTCACCGAGCTCGATCTCGGTGACAGGGTTATGAAGTTAAACACGGAAGTTAGGGACGTTGGTCCGCTGACCAAGAAAGGCTTCTACCTGGCCTTCCAAGACCTGGGTGCATGTATTGCGCTCGTGTCCGTCCGTGTCTTCTACAAAAAGTGTCCTTTGGTCGTCAGGAATTTGGCCCTCTTCCCAGATACCATAACTGGGGCAGATTCTTCCCAGCTTCTGGAGGTGTCAGGGACCTGCGTCAACAACTCAGTAGCTGATGAACTCCCCAGAATGCATTGCAGCGCAGAGGGGGAGTGGCTGGTACCCATTGGGAGGTGCGTGTGCCAGGCAGGCCATGAGGAAGTTAATGGCTCCTGTCAAGGTTGGTGAACATCTTCATTATTATGCAAATGCAAACGCTGTGAATGCAGCACGTGTGCGACATATCCCCTTGAACTGCGTTTCTGAATGTCACAGACACTGATGAGAACCTGACCCTTTTATATGATGTGGGTAGAGGGTAGCATTCATTTCACATTCCGGTAATTTTACGGTTTAAGTTTCATGTTGTATGCCAATTCTATATTATGTGGGAGTTTGTTTAAAATGTCCGTAATAGTAGCATTTGCATTTAAGATATCAAGAGTATAGATATTTAAGAGACATTCTGCGGGTGGTTTGAAGCCTTTATGTGACTCAGCGGTGTTATTCATGTAGGAAATGGGAGAAGTGGGTTGGTAGTGTAACAGCTGTCAGAAGGCGTAATAATGACAGGCAGATGATTCATTGAAATGGACGTGACAATAAAACTCAGCTTGATATCAGCCTACTTCACGATCAATGCTCTTGTGTATTTTGTTTAACATGACATCATTTACTTATACTGCAACAAACTTTCAGACATACTTCGTTTGGAAGTTATTTGAAATGTGTGCAAAACGTTTGTCTCTCTGTTCAGAGGACTCATTTTCAAAACTTGATGGAAAAGTTTTACTGCAGTTTTATTTCACTTTAACCTCAATGTTTTCTAGAAAACCACATAACAGTGACGCTTCTGGTTGTTCAATCTTTTTAAAAGCTATTTGAAACCTTTTATTGTACATTATTGTGTGTGTAGCCTATATTTATTCATTTGGCTTCATTCATGAAACATGAGCAGAACCAATTTCTGTAAGATTTGTTCATTAAATTATTCTAACATTAAATTGGCACTTTAAGCTGAAAACAGCAATTCGAAAGCTCATTGTCGCCATACAAAAAAGCACACATACATCCGCAATATGTGAAAGAGCATAGTTTGAAAAGCATTGTATACTATTGAAGATATCATTTATGTATGCAAACATCTGGTTTGTATTGCAATAAATGGAAATGGCCGTTTTCCATTTCATACAGCATTAGCATTTATGCATTTAGCTGACACTATTCTCCAAAGCAATTAACTCTACACAACATTCGAAGTTCATCATTATGTGTGTTTCCTTCACAATTTTGATGGTTGTATAGGCACTTCTCAGCTTTTCAGAGTGGCCAGCTGGCCGCCCACTTTAAAGCATTCACCTCAGAATGAAAATATTGTCATTTATTTCTAACCCTCATGTTGTTCCAATAATACTTGTCTCTGAAGCTTATTCATGAAAGCAGTATATGCATGTGTTAAACAAGAATCAGTCATAGATATATACAGTATGTACATAGATTCCTCATTTGACCCCTGCGTCTACCAAACAGGAGCATCTAGATATATGTATTTATTGGTGGACGCATCTATTTATTGGTCAAATGAGGAAACTATGTATACGTATATGACCCATGACACCGCTGTTTAGCACATTTGCTTTTGCAAATACGCGTCAGAGACTTTATGAGCACAAAAAGTATAAATCTCTTTATGAAATGAGGACTGAACTGTAGTCACATGACCTTTACATGGTCTTTCTGGGCCTTGTAAGTTGTGAGTAGCATTACTGTTTATCTTGGTCGAAGATGAACGAATGTCTTACGGATGTGGAACAACATAAGGGTGAGTAATTCATGATAGAGTTTTCATTATCGGGGGAACTAACCCTTTAACTAGCTAAACACAACAGCTTGGCCAGGTTGGGACACCAGCTGGACCAGCTTAAACCAGCTTAGTCCAACAAATGACCTTACCATGGTACTTCATTTAGATACTGATGAAAGTTAGCTTACTCAGCCTTATCCCTGTCTGTGGAACGATTCATTAATCAGTTCCCGTCAAACCTTTTGTTCTTTGTACACACTTTTTATGCTAAACCTTAACTTTTTGTTATTTCTTTTCCAGCATCTAGCAAAGTGTGTAAATGCATCCATCATTCTGCCTCACGTTTCTATGACAACAACAGTCAGTCTTTGACAGTCAACAATATCACATTTTAAATGATCCCTCAATTAGCGAGTTAAATTGCAGGGAGATGAAAGTAGTGCTGGGTTTTTTTGGCCTGTGAGCCATGCTTTTACTTTTCTTTACTGTGTTTCTTGAAACATAAAACAGGGGAAAAATATCTTACTCAGCGGTGTCTTGGTTCGTCTTAGAAAAAGAAATTTCAGAGGAAATATCGTTTCAAAGAGCAGGCAAGCATCCAACTGTGATTTTTTTTTTCTAGTCCTCAATTAGGTTGTACTCTTTATGCCTTCATCAGTAAACTCTACACCCATAAATCAGGCATCTCTTCGGGCGGCTAAGAGATTACTGGGGCTCAGTGCAGCATGAGATGACTTTAGTCTGATGCACTCAAAAGAGTTTCAGACCCAGTTCTCTTTTCTTTAAACTGTCCTATGTTAAATGTTTAAGGGAAAGGAGCATTTCTCCCGAAAATAAATTATTATTCTTTTAGTTATTATTAACTCACCATCATATCATTTCAAGCACATGCAGGGTTATTTATTGTAAAACAAAAACGTAGATGTAGAGTTTTCAAGAATTTGCTTTTTTTACTAATAAATTGCCCTAATAAATTAAACACTATTCCACGATTAACAACAGCCTTGATTTTCACATTGCTGCTTTCTCAAATCCATTCCACTTGCTCACTTAGAGTCCATATAATTTAAAATTTATTTAAACTCCTTACTTTCGCTGGCCACACTTCCGCTATGCAACAAGGTAAACCAATCTTTTAGGCTATAAAAGCTATTAAAAAACACCACAATACAAGAAAATGCTGTCTATTTGCACATCTATTTTTATCCACTTAGAAAATCGCCACGTTTTTTTTTGTGCCACCATACTTACGATGTACAATGATTAAGGGTACACATTGGGAAAAGAGAGGTATGTTTTAAATGTCTTAGTTGAAAGAAACACATTTTTCCTCAAAGACTAAGATCATGATCGGTTTTCAAACTGATCTATCTGAAATGTTTTTGGTTATGACACGTGACAACCTGGCATTAGACCCGGCATAAGAATGAACTCTATTTTATAGCTTTGGTTCACAAGAAGATTATCACTTTTATCAGATTTATTAAAAATGATTTAATTTTACATGAGTGATTTAAATTTTAAAGATGACTTTAAACTTACAACACAAATCATACAAACCACTTTTTTTTACAATCAAGAGAATCGCTTTTAATTCTTTAATGGAAAGGAAATGCGTGAAGATTCTTCAAAAATTCTCCTTTGTGTTCCACAATAAACAAAAATAGCAGCATATGACTTTGCAAGGACATGAGGGTGTGTAAATAATGACAAAAGGATATGTTTCGGGTGAGCTATTCCATTTCCTATCCCAGGGATACATCAGGTGCTGTTTTATCTTAAAAGATGGTAGGGGGACGTACCCAACCCCTATCCACATCACTGGAGCCCAGAGAATATAATGACGGCTTGGATGGAAAAGACAGGAAGTGATTGAGGGTCTGTGCTCCAGTGCTGGAATAGGGCGTTGTGTCCAGTGAATGAAACAGACCCTTCATCCTCCTTCTCCTCAGATTGCCTCCTTTGTGAAAATCCAGAGTTGGCGTTTAGCGATAACGGTTCTTTTTCAGTGTGGTTTGATATTTCTGTGGGAATTAATTTCCATTGAGCTGTCTTGAGGGAACACCCGATGCCTCTGCAGTATATGCTTGCGGGGAAATCGTGCAGTTGGCCAGGTTGCCCAGCAGACCGGGAAACAAAGTGTCGGGAACGCTTTTGGTGCTTTTGTCTGGAGAACGGTCCACCGTTCGGTGAGAAAAATGCCACAATGGAGCACTGGGTGTGTGTGCGACGTTGTTCCTATTCAACAGTTTATTGCAAGCAATTATAAAATGAATGTAAACATGACAGTCACCTGAGATACACAGGAAAGAGGCTGTCTGGCTTCTCTATAGGGAGAACAAATACATTGTTTGTGACAGAGTAGTAAATAAATAATGCATTCGTTGATGGTTCACCTGGGAATTTATGCGTTTTGCTAATAGAACAGAATCGAATAAAATAGAATCGATCCTCTGAGTTAAATTATAACAGCTTGTATGTTGTGCAGTGTGCAATTTTGTGCATTCACCTAGCAGGAAAACACCTTTGAAGCTGTCAGAATTTGATGTCTTTCTTTAGCTTTGCGAATACTCTCATGAATCGTCACTAGTCAAGCATGCTTTCATGTGTCTTTATGAATGTAGGTCACATTTCATCTAGTCTCGGATTCCCAGACGTTTGACTTGCGGCATGTCTGGTCCACATTGCAGATTATTTTGGTAATATCTGTATCTTTATCTAGCACTATATAACATATAATGCATGCATGACATTCATGCGCAATGTACTGCATGTCAGGTTATAGATATTTCATTTGGCTTTGTAGAATTTGACACTTTATAACTTTGATCTAAGTCTGTCCTCTCAAAATTCTTTTCGTTGTCAGACAAAAGGTACAAAGGAGTAACACAGGTGTCTGATCTCTTGATGTACCCATATGTCAGTTGCACCAAAATGTTGTACCATTCCATGTTTTATACAAACAGCGGTTTATATAGGACACTTTGCAAAGATCAGACCGCTAGGCACGAGGAGGTGTGCTACAGAGAGATTCGCAAAGAAAGAAAATTTGATTGAAATGGATGGAGGTGAGGAGGAATGCAGGGTGTTTTGGCCCTCTGTTGAAATCTGTCGGGATCTTCAGGTGGAAGATTCCTGCAAGCTCTGGATTTTCAGTGATGTCTCTATATTTGCATTTCTGTCAGCCATTACTGCTGCAAACATCAAACTCGATCCGGTCACAACATGCTAAATGGTTGAGATGGCTTTTTTCACTCTTTTTTTCTGGCAACTATAGATCTTTTACTGGATGTTACAAATGTCAGAATATGTCAAAGTTTTTTATTAACATTTAGTATCCATCTTATTAAGACAACAGATGCAGAAACCTTAAATGAACAGTTTAGACAAAATCTTATTCAAATACCTGTAGTCATTTATATGCATCATCATTTTAGCCAATGATATGACTTTTCCTCAAAAACACAAAAAGTGAAAAATATGAAATCAAAACATATAAACCTTTATTAAGACCGTTTCATAAAAGAAGTGTCAGTTTTGTATAAGATTTGGTCAGTGTATGCCTTTGTTTTATGGGGAGAAGGGTAGCATAAACATTCCGCTAAAAAAAATTACACCCCATTCACACAGCACGTTGGTCCCAGAAAATATCTGTAAAATTGTGAGAGGATTCTGTGTGAACACAAACATGTCCTGTAATTGTTCTGGGATCACTCCAATTAAGAGGACCTAGTAACATTGTGGTAACACTTACGGAAAGCATTCTGTGTGAACAATTCAGAAACAATGCTGAAAGGGGTGTGCTGTAGGGAGTATGCACGTGTCATCGCAACCAGAATTATGGTTTTGCTCTTTGACACAGGGATTTGCATCAAGCGCTAGTGATGGGGAGAAGACCGCCTATTCCGAATCTGAATCAAGACCGAGTCTTTGAAGGGTCGAGACCGAGTTTTTGAGGAAGAAAGTCAGAGTCAAGACTGAGTCTTTGAGGAAGCAAGTCCGAGTCCTTTAGGAGTCGAGACCAAGACCATAAAAACATGTCAGTTTTCATATTCATGATTTAATATCACCCCAGTTAATAATCAAAAGTTAGGCCTACATACTAATCTAGATTGGGAATTGTTTAGAGTAGCAGTCTTTAACGTTTTAATATGGACTGTGCTTTTACTATCATTAAAAAAATCCCTATCACATGCATCATCTTCTGCCTATTTTTCTAGAGATAAATAAACGGCTCTGATGGCAGTATCTTTGCATTGCACCATGGGATGTCATTTTCAAATAATGCCCGTCAACATGGCATTTTATTATTATTTTATTATTTATTATTACTCAAATTACGAGTCCTTTTCTCTTACTGTGGTCCAAGACCGAATCTTTGAAGGAACAAGTCTCAGACGAGTCCGGTCTTAAGTCTGAGACCGGAATCAAAAACTACATCACTATCAGGCGCTCCTTATGATCTTGTCATAAACAAAAATGCACGGTTTTACATCACGTGTCTTTACGGGATATTTACAGTATGTGTGTGAATGTGCGCACAAATTCTGGAAAATCATTGGCATTGTGAATGAACCAAAAATCAAACGATACCGTGTATTTTCCATAATCTATGTGTGAAAAGGGCTTTATATATACTTTACTTTATACTTTATTAGTCCCATCGCTAGGAAATTTGTCTTGGACAGCGTGCAAGTCAGTACAAACCTTATAATGATAATAATAATAACACAGCATGCATTAAAAAAAAAACACATACAAATAAAATAAATATAAATACATAAAACACAATGGTGATTCACAGTATTTTTTCTCTGTTTAAAGCTTTGATTGCAATGGGAACAAATGAGTATTTAAATCGATTTGACCTGCTCATCAAGACCCTATATCTCTTTCCTGATGGTAGTAGTTTAAAGTTATCTTTCAGGATATGAGTCTCGTCCCTCACAATTTTCTTAGCATGGTTTAAAATGGCGGCATCAAACAACTCTTGTACTGATTTCTCCTCGCCTCCTATAATTTTAAAAGCATTGTGCACCAGACGTCCTAACCTGGATTGTAGCTGGACAGTCAAATTTCCATACCATGCAGTGATACCATATCTTATCAAGCTCTCAAAAACAGACTTGTAAAACAAGTGCAAGATCTTTTGGTTAACTCCGAACGCTTTTAGCCTTCGTAGAAAGTATAACCTCTTCTGTAAATTGGAACAAAGATTGTTGACATGAGAAGACCAGCATAGTGAGTTATCCATATAGACTCCCAAGTACTTGTATGAAGGAACCTGTGCAATGATATTACCATGTATCATTACAGGACTATGGTCTCCTACACCTCTAGGATCGAAAATCATTTCAACCGTCTTTGTTCCATTGAGTATCAAGGAGTTATCGTCACACCAACCGACCAAACGGTCTACCTCTGAAACATACTGTGAAGTATTGCCTTTCTTATTTAATAAGCTTAAAATTGCTGTGTCATCAGAAAATTTTATAAAAAAAGTATTATCTTGTTTTGTTACGCAATCATTTGTGTATAATGTAAATAAAATTGGTGAACAAACGCATCCCTGTGGAGCCCCCATATTCGTAATTTTAACCTCAGAGTATGATTTGTTGACTCTCACCTGTTGTGTACGGTTATTCAGAAAGGAATGGAGCCACTTAATACAGTATGGATTCACCTTATATGAAAAGAGAGAATAAATGATGACCAAAGGTTTATTTATGACTGGACTATTCCTTTATTGTACCACATGATGGTTTCACACACTTTTACAACCTATAACATCATGCAAGAACAGAAGAGAATTAGTGATTATTGATTTATTTGAAGATACTGCTGATAAACGGCCAGTTTCTTGGATGGTGATTTTATAATGATTGGCTAAATTTACGAGCCGACAGTACGAGAATTTAATAGGATTTTTTATGGACTCATTTATAAGCCTTTAGAGCGACTCTGTGATTTCCGCCCCGGTGCAGACTGGAGTACAGAAATGTTGCTCTGATAATGGTACATGTATGTCAGATATTCTCGTAAGTGAGAAAATGACAGCTTTATCCAGAAACTCTTCTCACCCAGTCTGTACACCCTGCTGGCAGGAAAAAAACAGCCATTTTTTCACACATACGAGTGAAAATTACACAACTAGAATCGTCCACACTGACTGTAGTGTGAGAAGACTCACCAGCTTGTGTTTAATTCAAAGTTTCAGAGAATCTGGACCTTCCTCTGATAAACCCGCCCCACACATACGCAACCCCAGCAAGGATTTTGGTTCGTAGACACGCACCTTACTGCTTAGTGTGTTTTGGTAGTCGGCCCGACTCGCTTTTCCAAAGCGTTTTTCACGTGAAGAAAATTGATCTGATCATTCACATTGTCAGAAATAATGCCCTACTTATAGATGTCAATAAAATTTAGACAGCAGTCTATGGCAGGGGTTTTCAAACTGTGTGTTGGACTAGTGGGTCACACGGGGAGATAAGGTGGATTGGCAAAGTCACTTGGCTGTTGTAATAAAAGACACAAAAACAATGACAAAGATATAATGCATAATGTATGTTGGTACTGCAATTACCTTTTATTCCATCATAACATAGCAAGTAAAATATGAACTGCCCTTTTAAAACAGAACAAAGGTGTGTTTTGCCCATATTTCCATTCAAAAATATTGTGGTGGGTCCTAAAATAGATTATAATTGTTTATGTGGGTCGTGAAATGAAAAGTTTTGGAACCCCTGGTGTATGGCATTTCCATAGATCAACTTTAAACTGCCCCACTATTCTCTTCTGAGCAAAAATACACAGGTTTGACCAACAATAGCACAAAGACCATAATCAGGTCAATCACATTTTTATGTGTTTTTATTTGTATGCATTCATTTATAGTCCCGTTTACTCACAAGAGGCACAGTACAGCAAAAGACGGGAAAGGGATGTTTAGCGTCAGTGCCCAATAGCCATCTGGCCATTTATTTTTCTGTCGGCCTCTGTTGTCGCATGCCTTCATACAACTCAATATTTATGTTTCACATTGTATTTTTGTATGACAGATGGATTTTGACCCAGCTATTGTTAAAAATAGTTATTAGATTTCAGCTAGAGATGTTAACATAAAGAATTAAGAAATAACATTAAGTTTAAAATATTTCTATTATATATTTTGTTTTGCATGTATTCCCAAATGTAAGCAATATGGTATCATGAAATAAAAGGTGTTGTTTGGCACAATACATCACTAACAGTGATTCACAGAATCATTCAGGGCAGCTTTGTTATGAATAAAACACAGCTATAGACCAATCAAAATCAAGGATTTGAATTAACCGTCCTAATAATATTATGAGTTAAAATTGTATTTATTTTTTTGAGCATTTTGAAGTGGAGCTCTGCCACTGCAGTGCTGCAATAAAATTATATTTCAGTTCTCTGTTCATTCAAGAACCACTAACCATGTCAAACAATATGAAAATCATGACCTTAACCTAATTTCAGCAGAGCAATGCGTTTCATTTCATTATCAAAAGGCCAATTGAGCACATATGATTAAGTAACAGGCGGTCTATTTTAATGTTCGTCTAGATTCAACCTCTATTAAATGCACGTCAAATAATCAGCTTCCTTTTCTAACTAGTTACATATTTATTTGTCAGGGCATTTATCAACTCTTTCATAAGAATGTTCTCCAACCAGTTAGCTTTTATTAACCTACTCTTCCTTGCTTATATTTATTTATTTATTGGGAGCATCATGATTTCAATTATCGGACATCACAGGCATCAAAGCTCGTTTGAAAGTCTTTCTCCCCTCCTTAGCATTATAAATAATATAAAAGCTTATTAATCAACACATCTCATCTGAAAATGTCCCTCTGTTAACGGTACGCATATTAAGATCCTTGCAGGCTCATTAATTGCCAGGCCCACCACTGTTTGCTGCATATTAATTACCTATTAGCCTTTTTCACAATGCATTAAGGCTTTGGATGGACACCCTGCTACTGCTAGCAGTAATCATCTCTGCATCCGAAATGAGACGCCGCAGTCAAGCATGTCGAATTCCAATGCATTTGAGATGCAGCAAGGCCAAAGTGCACTTGAGTGATCTGATTTTTAAATTTCACACTGTTTCGCTTGGCAGTACCGTGATATCGTATTTAGCATCTGTCATTGTTTGTTGGCATGTTGTTGGGGACGCCGAAAGAATCTTGACTAAAGCGAATGTTTGGTGATGGTTAATGCTGGGGGCAGTTAAGATGTAATGGAGCAGATCTCAATTGGCTTGACATGGTTGACTGGTTGGGTATATCTGTATACATTTAGAATCGCAGCAGTAGAGTCATTTAGCAAAAAGTGTTTATCTTAACCTACCTTTGACTTACTAAAGCTTCCGTAATAAACTCTGTTAAAGTCAACGATGCATAAGGGTTTTTCTGGATCCGAAAAAAGTGGATGATTCATACTAGAATGGAGTTGGACAGGCATCCTTCTGAAACACCATTTTTGTCTGTATTGCTTTAACCTTTATTACATTATAAGTGCTAATAAGTTACTACTGTTCACTTTGGGCAAGATTAGAAAAAAAACGTAGGCCTCACAAATCACCTGGAAAAATTCAACCTTTATACTGGCCCGGGTCTCTGAGGTCAAACTTCTCTGATATACGCACAACCGGCGCAACGTCATAGAATGTCTCTGAACAGGTTCACGCCCACTTTTTGGGGAAAACAAACTAGACCTCCCATTGACTTCTATACAAAATAGCGGAAAAAAGCAATGTTCGTACACAACCGGCAGGCGTAAATAACTTAAGAAATCACTCAGATTAAACATGTTAAGTAATTATCTGTCCACCCTACCCGCCATAGAGCGCAAAAGATACATTACACATTTAATTTGGTCAAAATAAAAACATGTCCCTTTCATTCTCACAGTGTCATATTTATGTTACAACGTTTCTCATTGGCCAGAGGTGTCTTACATTTACTCGTACCTCATTGAGGGAAGACAGTGAATGATTTTACTTCGTATTTGAAAGTTACTTCGTATTTATATATTATGTTTTTATATTTAGAGTACTGAGTGCACTTTTCCGTCCAGCCATACAACTAGCCTTAGTGATATTTCCAGACATCACTGGATAGCGTTGTTACACAAATTGGACGCTTTGAGAATGAAAGGGGCATGTTTTTATATTGACCAAATTAAATGTGTTAATTATCTTTCGCGCTCTATAGCAGGCAGGGTGGACAGATTTAGAATTACTCGACATGTTTAATCTGAGTGATTTCTTAAGTTATTTACGCCTGCCGGCTGTGTACATACGTTGCTTTGTTCCGCTATTTTGTATGGAAGTCTATGAGAAGTCTGGTTTGTTTTCCCCCAAAAAAGGGGCGGTGACGAAATTTACAGTCAAGTTCCCGGATGTGCCGTTAGTCCATATACACACATAGGATTTATTGCACAAAATTCTGCTTTATTTGCACACCTGTATAGACCAAATAAGCTACCAAGACCAAATAAGCTACCTAAACCACATTACAAATACACTCATTTTTTTTTAGTTTGTAATAATGTCAACATAGAGATCCTGTCAGCAGGGTAATCAGAAAACAAACAAAATTATTTTCTAGATTCAGAGGCTTCACACAGATTTGCCTTGACATTTTGGCTCTCAGAGGTGATGACTGAGTTACCACCCAGCTGAAGAGCGATAAGACTGTGCTCATGTGTATGTGTGTGTGTGTCAGAATTGAAGGAGGTTGTTGACAGTGATAAATCGTGCTTGTAAGCAGGTCTCACAGAGGGCTAAACTATTGAGAGGTAACACACTGGAGATCTGATGTGTGTGTGTGTGTTCCCAATGTCTTTTCAGTTACACAGGTGCATGATTTCTATTTTCCAAAGATATCTGGGTCATAAGAGTTCACCTTAAGACTTTATCTGACTTTCTGATGTGCATGTCTTGATTTAATTTGATTTCATTTTAGTAAAAAACATTAAGAATCTTTTGTATTATCAATACATGCCATTATGTATGTATTATTAAAAATCATATCATTAGGATGCGTTTTTACCTCAATTAAAGCATTAACTATAAAGATTATGCACGTTCCAAAGAAAAGGTACAAATGCTGTCATAAGATGTTCACCATTTGTGACCCTGGACCACAAAACAAGTCACAAGTTTCAGTATTTTAAATTAAGATTTGTATGTCATCTGAAAGGGGAATAAACAAGCTTTCTGTTGATGATTTGTTAGGATAGGACAATATTTGGCCGAGATACAACTATTTGAAAATCTGGAATCTGAGGGTGCAAAAAAATATTGTGAAAATTGCCTTTAAAGTTGTCCAAATTAAGTCCTTAGCAACACATATTACTAATGATAAATAAAAAAATGTGTATTTTTATGGTAGGCAATTGAAAAAATATCTTCACGAAACATGATCTTTACTAAATATCACAAAATCGATCATTTTGACCCATACAGTGTATTGCTGGCCATTGCTTCAAATACCTGTGCTACTTATGACTGGTTTGTGGTCAATGGTCACATCAGATACCAGTATGTACATTTGAGGTACTAATAGAAACTTTTTAGGTAGATGTACTTTCTGAAATGTTACCACCCCAGTGACAGACTGAGAGTGTACTATAACTTTCAGTACTCAGATCCTTTCTAATCCAAACAGATAATAAAAACCATATGATTTTATGACTTTTTTTCTAGATAATAGCACTAGGACATGACTGTCCTTCTTTATACATCATGACACGTACTCGGCATCACAAATTAAAACCAAATTACGCCTTATGTAACACATAGTCAAAGTTTTTTTAACCCAGTTTTATTGTTCTAATTCTGATATGAAATCATTACTAATCAGTAATACAGTACTTGACCATGTTATTCTCCTGTTATCTTAAGTTACCTAGAAATCTCGCCTTTGTTATTTTGCCGCATTTGTTAATAGGCCTGTCATAAATGATAAAAACAAATCAATAAAAGTGATGCTGTGATGAAACATGATACATATTTGGATCAGAAAAATGTAATACACATGCTCCTGTATATCTCAGTGGTATATCAGCATTGTGTTAGCAGTGCAAAAGGTCATAGGTTCAAACAAAGATAACACACATGCTGATACAAAATGTATACGTGTAATGTACTGTAAGTCACATTGGATAAAAATGTCTACCAAATGCATAAATGTGATGTTAAGGATATGCATATCAAAGACACTCAAATGCTTTCAAACCCAGTCATCTATGCTAAAGCAATATGCACAGTAAAACTGACCAAAAATCTTCCTGCCTATATGACAGTAGGTGTTTATTTCTCCTCATTTAATGTTGCATGGCAAGAGACCAAGATTCTGTGCAGGTAAATCAGCTGATGCAAAAAAAATGTTTTTGCATTTATTACATAAAAGCTAAAAATAAATAAATGCACAAAATAAAACAACCATATTCACCCACTGGCCCTGTATTAGCCATTTACTGTAGAAACAGAAGGCATAATTTTTTTCTAATCTTAGAGGAAGCATTTGCCCAGTTTGTGAAATAATTTAATGAAATATTCATTTTTAGATATCTTTAAATATCATTTCTGTGCTAGTCGAGCATGGCAGAATAAATGCATACTTGTCTCGTGACTTCATTATGTAGATAAACTGTTGAAAAATCCTGTCGTGTGTGGTATGTTCATTTAATATACACTCGTATGGCCGAACGATTACACAGCAGCCCCGAGTGTAATGCAATCCGAGGCTTCTACAAGCCCATTAGTGCCGCCCAGCTTCAGTCCTTTATTCAATCAAAACGCCTCTTTTTCGTTAAGATGGCCCTTTTATATTGTAATGTCGCACGTCAGTCGTAGTGATTATGATGCATGAAGTGAAGTGTGAAAAATTTATTTAGCAATGTCTCGATCTATATCTGTCAGCTGGGCATCTCTCCTTAATGGATCATGGTCAACTGACAAATTGTTTAATAAAGTGGTTCATGAAAGCTGGCAACAGACATTTCACACTGAATCAGCTTTCTAAAAGGGATTTCCTTAAAGTCTCAATCAATTGGTTGTGTTTGTTTTTTATCTGTTTTAAGATGATAATGTTTTTAAGGTTTAAAACTTTAGGCAAAGTGCCTTTAGGGAGGTCATGCAACTAGGCACCATCACTCTAAAAATGTGTGGGTTATTTTTAACCCATAATGGGTAAATTTTGGACAGAACACAATGCTGGGTTGAAATATAGACCCAATGATGGATTGTTTTAACCCAGATGCTGGGTTATTATTACCCATATTGCATGGTAATTTTTACCCCAGCATGTATTCTGTCCAATATTTACCCATTATAAGTAAAAATTACCCCTGCCATTTTAGAGTGAGGTTTTTTAATGCCTCCTGGCAGTTATTTCAGTCATGCAATGGGGAAAGAGAGATCTCTCTAAACTTAAATTGTGTAAGTTTTAGAAGGATCTCTTGACAGAAATGCAATATAATATACGCAACTATATTATCAGTGGTGTATAAAGACCTTACATAATAAACTGTGTTGTTTTTATTACCTTAGAAAGAGACGTTTTATCTACACTGTGAGTACAACAGTAGCCATTAACAGACATGCTGTTCTACAGAGCGCATTGATTGTCCTTTGGCGCCTACCACATGCGTTTTGAAATTGAGGGGTAAGCTGATGGTTGCAACTCACAAACTCATCACTAGATGGCGCTAAAATGTACACACAACCTTTAGACAACATGTTTATGCCCAACAATTAAACCTAACATCAGATTTATCATAACTTTTGTTTCTTAAGCTTGTAACAGCCTTATCGGCTGAGTTACAAAGATTAAAAATGGGGTCAGATTTGACTGTGTGAGATTAAAAGAGTTAAAAAGATGAGACAGAAATCAATTACATAAGTGTATTTACAATAACATAGAACATTGAGCACAACACACTAAAACTCAGAACTGTTAAAAGAAGGAAATATAAAAAAACTTAAAATACAAGCATGTTAATAACCCAAATGTGCAAAGTGTCCACCAGTGTATATACAATCAAAGGGATAATCCACAATCCGTAACTGAAAAGGTAAATCCAAAAAAAAGTTGCAACTACGGTAGCTGAGAAGGCCATATTTTGTGTTCGTTTTTCAATGTTTCCAGTGCCTGATGAAATTGTGACAAATATGTGTTAAATACTGTAAAATGTGCTTGATGTTACAGTCACTGTCCTTGCCGTCCAGAATGAAAGAGAACATTTCAACTTGGAACTATTTTGCAAGCTGTCTTTTTAGTATCCTGTGGTTTATTTACATGTTGCTGCTGATTGGACTGCAGTTTTGACACACCCACCAAACAAGAGAAAACGTATCTCAAACCAGTTTCCAGGAAACGTGACGTTCAGCCCAAAGACGGTAGCAAAATATTGTGCACCGTTTTGAACTTGGACGTGCCCATGGTCTTTATCAGTATTTATCGATTGATTATTGGTTGTTTTAACTTGAGGGCGGGACTTCCATCTCCAGAGAGGCCATACTGAGTTTTGCAATGTCCCCTGTTTACAGCAATAGCAGTGCTCAATCTTGTTCCATCCAGTATCTTTGGTTTTTCAAAGCCTTTTTAAAATCCAGGTATCTATTATTTTTACAATTTGTGTTTTGTGACACTAGTTGTGCATACATTACACACTTAGTCCTCACCACATGATTTAATATTATGGTTGGTTTGGCATCTATTGTAGGAATAGCTCTCCCAAAAATAAATATACAGAATATTAAAAAACAAAAACAAAGATGTTTGGCGTTTGTGGCACTGCAATGGCCAAAACATTAATATTCATTGTTCGAAAAACATATTTATTGTTCCATAGAAAAATATTTGGAATATATATGGAATCTATTCAATGCTTTATTTGATGTTTATTGTACCACGTTGATTTGCTTACAAAAATACATTTTTGGTAAAAAAAAAAATGGCAAGATGACAGAATTTGGTTTGAATAATATAAAATTCAGATTTTATAATAAATAATAATAAAATACATAATACATATTAATAAATAAATATTTGACATAGTTAATCTGGTTATTTTCTTTCTTACTTTTTTGGCTAGTAGAATTTTTGAATAACCGGTAACTCAAAAATCTTGTAGCCAAATTTAGTGAGTAAAAAAGTACATTTCAAACCCTGATTATAAATATTAAAAACACTGCAGCAAACTTACCTCTTGCTATTACAATTTACTTTATAAACTGTGAAAGCGGAAATAGCTTTAAATGCTTTTCTGTATAATTGGCTACATGGAAAAGTAAAAGTATGACTTTTTCAGACAAATCATATGCATTACCTTTCCAAATGCACAGGTATAAATATATACTTTGATACATGTATACTATTAAAAAACTCTTACAGCTCTACCATACATGGTGTTTTACAGCCATTTAGATAATCATTATACTGTCAGTCTTTACATTATAGTGCTTTATGGCAGTTTTTCAGCAGGACGCAGGTTAATGGTAGCAGGGTCACATGGAACTGTGTATAATTAGAAGTAAATTTCAGTTGTCAAGCACAGCTCTATATGTACATTAAGACAATGATATAACAATTTAAGGCAACAGATTTCTGATACCCATGTCGAAATGTGAAACTATAATTAAATGCTTTAACTGGAGAAAGACAGCCAATATCCAGTAACTTCCATGTTTTTTTTGTACACATCAATCTTATCATGATGCCCTGATAAAAGCTATACATGCTCCCTACAGTATAGTGAAGTCTTCACTATATATTATTTTAAAACAATGTTTCCTGCGCTCCAGGCCTCACAAAACTCCCCCCAGAATGTTTTATATGTCTCCCTATATAAAACACCTGATTAAACTCATCAACCTCCTTCCAGAATGTTTGAAATGTCTTCCTTATTAACACACTAACAGGCTAATGAGTGGAATCGGGTGTTTTGTATAAAGATACATCAAAAACATTATGGGGGGGGGGGCTGTGAGGACTGGAGTTGAGAAACACTGCTTTGAAACATGCAGTCCTGTTCATGCAAAGAGAACCTCATCATACCACCATTGTGGCAAAATGGTCTATAAAGCTTTGTTCAAGCAATTCTTGTCTAGATACCACAACACTGGCAACCTGGGATATGCAAACAGATATGCAAGTCATGCAGATAAGAGACTGATGAACCACTCAGTTTTTAGATCAGGTGATTTGGCAGTAGATGGAAATGGGCATTAATGAACAGAGACGTCAGACCACCAAACATCATACCATCAAATTGACCAATATTTATTTTTAAAACATTCACTTTGGTACATTTTAGTATGAGATGATATCATTTTAATTGATTGTGTTTACATGTGCAATCTTACACCAGTTACATATTAACTGACGACAAACTAAAGAGCCTTAAACTTTCCTATGTTGAAAAAGTCAATTACCACAAACTCTACATATAAATCTACATATCTGTTTACATTTTGATGTCAGAACTGAAGAAAACCTATATAAACACAGGTCTAACGGTGTATATGTGCTATATTGACATTCTATTACTTTAAACTCATATAATGTATTTTTTATCCAAGAAACTTTTTAAGTTGGCTTAAAAATATATATATATTTACATACATACCAAAGTGTAGAATTTGGTGTATTTCATTAGTTTCATGCTAAGTGATATGATGAATATATACATAGTAGTAGTATATTACATTAACTGACTGTCTGTTCACTAGTTTGGCTTGTTCTCTTTCATGGTGGGTTGAATTCACAGTGCACCTTCGCTGTCTGTCTCTTAGTGCACACCAGGGAGCCTGTAATTAATGTCTTTGTGTGCACTTTGGACTGCAGAGGCCATTGATAATCTTTCTCTCTCTCTCTGTGTCTCTCTCTCTCTCTCTCTCCCTCCCTCCCTCCCTCAGTTTGCCGTGCACAAGCACCTGTCCTGAATTGAAAAACATTTAGTTACAAACACACTGTTTAATTTTGTTCCATAAAACACTGTTTGATAATGCTTTTAATTGTGACTTCTTTGCTCATACTATGTACAGGGTTGGAAGTTGGATAAGTGTTGTTAAACATAATCATTTTATAAAAACTTAAAATCACCACTGTGTTGTTCCAATCCTGAATGACTTTGAGTGGAGGCCAATGCAAAGAAATTATATACTATATAGTGACCAAGGGCAGTCAAGCTTCACAAATATCAAACGAAAAGTTTATAATAGTAATGTACTATGCAATGTACAGAAATGTTATGGTTCTTTTTTGCCAACAAGGTCCAAAAAGTTTTAAAACTTAGGGCCCTATCTTGCACCCAGCGCAATTGACTTTGTCAGTGACGAATGTATCATTCGTATTTTGCGCCGGCGCACAGCGGGTTTTTCCCTCCACAGATGCACGTCAGCAAACTAGGGAATGAACTTGCGCTCCCTGGGCGGTTCAGCGCAAAAAGGAGGCGTGTTGCGGCGCAAACCATCTCTTATGCTATTTTGCAGTTTCAAAAAACAATTGCGCTACTAACCAAAAAAAAATAGTCTAAAGTCAGTGGCGCGTTGCGCGTGGTTCATTATGCTATTTTAAGGGCGCATGCTTGACCATAATGTATAGCGTGCACAACGCGCATACACTTTGCATCTAATCTACACAGATGCAACAGTTATTTTTGCAAATCATAAATTGTTACACTTAAAAATATTAATACACGAGATAAGGGGAATCATAGTGGTGAGCATTGTGGTGATAGTTTTTATTTATTCTCATGCAAATAACGATTAAAATATTTTCATAACTTTGTTGTGTGGCTGTATTACGTTTATTTTATGTAAATAATAGTTAAAATGTTTTCATAAGAAACCTTAATGTATATGAACTTGATTTGTAAGAGTACTTTGGGGTTGGACCTTGCTTGCGTTTCTTGGGTCCGATTTCAAAGCCCCCAAACCCTTTCAGCGGTGAGGGTGGACGCAGCGATGTCCTCTGCTGGCGTCAGGTCCTGAGGCAGATCCACCTCCCGTTACACGGCGTGCCCGATTTATGCTAGCAAGCTTGGGATTCCCCCGTACAAGGACGTCGGTCTCCTCGGCTGTGAACCGCTCCTGGCGTGCGCCTGGTAAATCCGTCATAATAATAGCAACCCGCCACGGAACTTGCGCCCTTGCGTTTAAAGGGAATGTTGGATAGCGTTCTGATTGGTTTATTTGACGTTACGCCCAAACCACACCTATGAATAATGAACCTACTTCAGACCAACCCCTTATTAATTTGCGCCCGGCGCAAGAGTTATTTCTCACGCCGGGAAAATAGCAACAGCGCCCAAGATCCGCCCACAAACTCACTTGCGCGTTGCGCTTCGCACTTGCGTTTCAGATCGTTAAAATAGGGCCCTTAGTCTGTAAAACTCATGTGCTACACTAGCCTATTTATTGCTTTTTAAGTTTCATTTGTAAGTAATGTCAGACCTGGTGCAGCATGTCTAAAAGTGGAATTTTTAGGTGAACATGAATGCAAATGACATGTAAACTTTAATATTTAATCATATATACTTAAATAGTGAATTAAATATCCTGTTCAATGCAACAGTGATTTATTGATATATGCACTTGGTTTTTTAATGAAGCTGTTGAGTGTTTGACTTTAATGACTAACATTTTCTGATCAGTTTTAAACAAGTACAACAAGAGCACAGATCGATTGTATTAGTAATGTAATTACCTCTGTTTGATATCTTTTTCTTCTGCAGTTTGTAAGCCAGGGTTTTACCGATCGGCTCTTCAGACCAAAAGTTGCAGTAAATGTCCTCCCCGAAGTTTTACCACGATGGAGGCATCTACTTCTTGTCAGTGTGAGAAGGGATATTACAGGACCGACTCTGACCCTGCTAACATGGCTTGCACAAGTAAAAATACCTTCCTTTCACAATTCCCATTATATTTTATAAATGGCGATAGCCAAATTGGTTGTGCAGTAGTGTTCTGTTGACCAGATGTGTGACTCAGATTGCTGTTCCTTCTAAAGGTATAAAGGCAAAAATATTAAAATCTTAAAAAATTAAGATTATTCACATCCCTTATATATTTCTAAACCTTTAGCATGAGATCTGATTTATTCCACTGAGATCTTTTTAGATAATGAGAAGTGTTCCATATGGCAGGTGGTTTGAAAGAAGGGATACAAATAATGGCCGTTTCACACGGTATGCGGTAAGCGGCAAAATCGCAGCGCGGCTTCAGCTTTTCTCTTGTATTTGGAAGCATTTTGTGCAGTATTTAGTGCAAATATGTTTATCTTCAACGGCACCTGTCATGAAGTACCATGTCCGGAGAAGGAATAGGATTTTGGGTGCACGAGCAAGGCGTGTGGTCCAACTCCGCTTCACCTCTATTACCGCCCCCGTTTTGCCGCTTTCCGCACGTCTCCTATTGAAAAAGAACTAAACACTGGCGGTTGCCGCGTACCGTGTGAAACGGCCTTAAGAGAGACTGGTGAGGTCAGCTAAATAGAAAAGTTGTTTTAGAGGATGAGCAAATAATTGTAAACTTCAATAACATTCACAATGACCAAAAACAAGTTCAGATGCTGTTAACAAGAACAAGAGTAGGGTCAATATTGTAAATTTTAATGGCAATAATCTTTTATCATAAATGTTGGTATTGCAATACTCATTTTGTGATTGATGCCTTCCCAGAGCCCCCGTCTGCCCCACGTAATGCCATTTCTAATGTAAATGAGACCAGTGTGTTCCTGGAATGGAGTGCTCCGGAGGAGACAGGCGGCAGGAAGGACCTCACCTACAACATCATGTGCAGAAAGATCAGCGCAGACTTGGACCACTATGAGCCGTGCGGCAGTCATGTGCGCTATCTTCCCCAACAGAGTGGCCTAAGAAACACCTCTGTCATGGTGGTGGACCTTTTGGCTCACACTAACTACACATTTGAGGTGGAAGCTGTGAATGGAGTTTCAGAAATAACGGCTCCTTTGCGCCAATACGTCTCGCTTAATGTCACCACAAACCAAGCAGGTGAGCTGATTCCTCCCAATTTAACTTTTCCTCCCATTTCAATTATTTGAAAGCTAAATAGTTTGTTTGAAAGATTAGGAAGGAAAGTTGGGGTGAAGCTGAATATTTGGTAGGGAAGCTGGGGTAAGCTGTATATTTGGTCAACCTGATCTCACGAATTTCCGTGGCATAGTCACGGAATTTTTTGCTCATTTTTCCGTGGCATTCTCACGGATCTCCGCATATTTCTGTGGCCCTGCCACGGACTTTCTTTTCCGTGGCATTCTCACGGATTGGTAACTCAACTGTTTTGTCCTATTTTCTTACCATTGTCGCTTCGGTTTAGGGTTAGATTTACATAAAATGACATCCCTACCCAAACCCAACTCTAACCCCAACGCCAGGCAACAATTGATTAAAGTTTAGAAAATATAAAAGAATACATCAGAAAAAATAGTATAAACCAATACTTAAAGTGACAAACTAATGCAAACACCAAATCTAACCCTAAACCGAAGCGACAATGGTTTGAAAATAGGAAAAAGCAGTTGAGTAACCAATCCGTGAGAATGCCACGGAAATATGCGGAGATCCGTGAGAATGCCACGGAAAAATTAGCAAAAAATTCCGTGACAATCCCACGGAACTTTGTGAGATCATGTTGATTTGGTAGGGTAAAGCCGAATAGTTGGTAGGGAAGCTGGGGTGAGGCTGTATATTTGTTAGGAAAGTTGGGGTGAAGCTGAATATTTGGTAGGGAAGCTGGGGTGAAGCTGTATAAGTGGAAGGGAAGTTGGGGTGAAGCTGAATATTTGGTAGGGAACCTGGGGTGAAGCTGTATATTTTGGTAGGGTAAAGCCGAATAGTTGGAAGGGAAGTTGGGGTGAAGCTGTATATTTGGTAGGAAAGTTGGGGTGATGCTGTATATTTGGTAGGAAAGTTGGGGTGAAGCTGAATATGTGGTAGGGAAGCTGGGGTGAAGCTGTATAAGTGGAAGGGAAGTTGGGGTGAAGCTGAATATTTGGTAGGAAAGTTGGGGTGAAGCTGAATATTTGGTTGGAAAGTTGGGGTAAAGCTGTATATTTGGTAGGGTGAAGCCGAATAGTTGGTAGGGAAGCTGGGGTGACGCTGTATATTTGGTAGGAAAGTTGGGGTGATGCTGTATATTTGGTAGGAAAGTTGGGGTGAAGCTGAATATTTGGTAGGGAAGCTAGGGTGAAGCTGTATATTTGGTAGGGTAAAGCCGAATAGTTGGTAGGGAAGCTGGGGTGACGCTGTTTATTTGGTAGGAAAGTTGGGGTGATGCTGTATAAGTGGAAGGGAAGTTGGGGTGAAGCTGAATATTTGGTAGGAAAGTTGGGGTGAATCTGAATATTTGGTAGGGAGGCTGGGGTGAAGCTGTATATTTGGTAGGGTGAAGCCGAATAGTTGGTAGGGAAGCTGGGGTGACGCTGTATATTTGGTAGGAAAGTTGGGGTGATGCTGTATATTTGGTAGGAAAGTTGGGGTGAAGCTGAATATTTGGTAGGGAAGCTAGGGTGAAGCTGTATATTTGGTAGGGTAAAGCCGAATAGTTGGTAGGGAAGCTGGGGTGACGCTGTTTATTTGGTAGGAAAGTTGGGGTGATGCTGTATATTTGGTAGGAAAGTTGGGGTGAAGCTGAATATTTGGTAGGGAAGCTGGGGTGAAGCTGTATAAGTGGAAGAGAAGTTGGGGTGAAGCTGAATATTTGGTAGGAAAGTTGGGGTAAAGCTGCATGTGGAAGGGAAGTTGGGGCGAATCTGAATATTTATTAGGGAGGCTGGGGTGAAGCTGTATATTTGGTAGGGTAAAGCCCGATAGTTGGTAGGGAAGTTGGGGTGACGCTGTATATTTGGTAGGAAAGTTGGGGTGAAGCTATATTTAGAAAATAAGTTGTGGTGAAACTGGCTATTTGGTAGGTATAATGGGGTGAAGCTGTATATTTGGTAGTAAAGTTGAGGTGACGTTGAATATTTGGTAGGGAAGATAGGGTAAAGCCGAATATTTAGCGGGGAAGTTGGGGTGAAGCTGAATATTTGGTAGGGAAGCTGGGGTAAAGCTGTATATTTGTAAGATAAGTTGTGGTGAAGCTGAATATTTGGTAGGGAAGCTAGGTTAAAGCCGAATATTTGGTAGGGAAGCTGGGGTAACGTTGAATATTTGGTAGGGAAGATAGGGTAAAGCTGTATATTTGGTAGGGAAGTTGGGTTGTAACTGAATATTTGGTAGGGAAGCTGGGGTGAAGCTGTATATTTGGTAGGATAAAGCCGAATAGTTGGTAGGGAAGCTGGGGTTAAGCTGTATATTTTGTAGGAAAGTTGGGGTGAAGCTGTATATTCGGAAGCGAAGTTGGGGTGAAGATAACGATTTGGTAGGAAAGCTGGGGTGAAGCTGTATAGGAAAGCCACATAAATCAACAGCAAATGTCAGTGAACATTTTGCTAATAAAGTGACAAAGTCTTTATCTCATGCAATATATTTGGTTTACATTAGAATATATTTAATATTTAGATATTTCAGCTGAACTCAATCAGAACAGAGCAGAACAGAACACTCTCACACACTGTCCCTGAACTGAGATCTGTTTAAGTTTCACAACAACTTATTTCAGTTGCTTAAGAGTTATGAAAACAGCATTTAAACATGACTTATTGGGGTATAGTCTTACAATCTCGTCTGCGTGTTTTTAAAGTTCAATGTACTGACAGGAATGTTCAAGTTGTGTTTTATGCGTGTACCATAATTTTCCACTGGCAGCATGACTACCATGGCAGGGCATCTCTGGGTTCAAGGTCAGATATTATATTTCATGAAAGTCTAGTCTAAAAATGGCATAGCATTTTATTGTGCTGTCAAAAAAAATGACCGAGAATTGAATCGAATCGTGACCTTAGAATAAAAAAAATGTAATCAAATCAAAGATTTGGAGAATCGTGACCCCTACTCCTGAGTCACACATACAGTATGTACAGTAATAGAGGGTACCTCGTCTTAAATCCTTTTCAGTAGTGGTACCTATCCTGACTGCTATTGACTTTTCATTAAGCTAATAATGGCCTTAATGGACCTAGAAGCATAATCTGCTTTATCTGAAAGAGGGTCTGTAATTGCTCATGATTGCCCAGAGACTGTGGGGAGGGACTCTGTCTGGAGTGTGTGTGTTGTGGAAGTGTTAGTGTTGATAAGGCACCTTTGAAATGAGGGATTTTGCGTGAGGTTCCACCAGAATACTGAGCACTTTGCCTTTGCGGCCATGATAATTCATTGGGTCGATGTGTCGAGTAGCGGCTGTGTTTTATGTGAATTGGATGGCTGGAGGCTAAGCGTGAGGTTTGGCTGGAGTTCTGAGACTAGACGCGCTCACAAAGGTGCTTGACTTTCTGAACCTGAATCAGTATTGAAACATCAAGGCGAAATACAGGCTTCCTCTGTGTCGCCTAATTGGAAATCACTTTCTCATTATCTTGCATTTGTCTTTTCTTGTTTAAACCACACTCTGTGTATGAAGTGCCTAGATAACATGCTGGTATTTTATTCCTGACAAACACAAAATGGGTCAAAATATAACAATGAACTGATCATTTGAATGTGTTGAATAATTTATGGGTTTGTCTCTTTTGACCAAATGAAAATAACCCAGCATTTTTATAGTGTTTAGTTACTTGGTGTTAGGTGCTATTCATTAAGTCTTAAACAGAAAGACTGGCAGTTAATAAAAATGTTCTTTGGAGTATCATCTATGATTTGTTTTTGTTAAAAAAATCAGTTACATTAAAATTTATTTCACTATATAAACACTAAAATGTCCGGATTATTTTTGACCCATGTTGGGTAAATATTGGGTTAATATGATAAGTAAAAAATGACCCAATGTTAGGTTTTAAAATGACCCAACGTTGGGTTGTTGTTATGCAACCACAGGTTATAATAACCCAGCATTTGTGTTAAAACAATTTTCAGTTAATTTTAACCCAGCAGTGTGTTCTGTCCAATATTTACTCAACATGGGTCAAAAATAACCCATACATTTTAAATTTCAAGTTTATCATAAGATGTACATAAATTATATTAACAGTAAAAATAACAAGGGTTGTAAATGCAATGTTTAATTCATAGTTAAGCAAATTTGAATCGTATATTATCGACAATAATTGTAAATATTTGAATAATATTTACAATTATGTAATGTTGGATTGTGATAGGTTTTTAAAAAGAAGAATGACTAAATTTATATTTTACATACAGCATTTTGTAGAGTGTATGTATAACATTTTTTAAGCACCTGTGTTTCCTAAGTTTGAACCCATAAACTTTCGTATTGCTAACGCAATGCTCTACCACTGAGCCAATGTAATAACATTTACATTATATGTATCCTATTATATTTAATTCTGTTTATTGTGTTGTCACTTTGCGTTATATGGCATGTATACACTTTCCTTACAACAAAAGTTTAGTCATGCTTTAAAATATACAGAATTTAAAAACTGCATAACCGGAATAGCCCAACTACCAAATGAAAATCATAGTGTTGCCCATCGAGTTTCTGTATTGAATGTAGTGAACTTCAAAGCTTTGCCAAATAAATCTAAAACTTCAAAAAATGTGTACTTAGAGACCTGCATTACTGTGCCACAGTAACCAGCGCAGGTGTTACAGCTGCTCTTGAGGCTAAAACATTTGTTTTCTCTTTTCCATTTGCGTAATCCATTATCCACCAAGGGCTTTTTATGTAACCTTTACGTACGATTGCCTAAATTAGGGAGAAATATTTAACATAATATTTGCGCCTATTTCCGCACTAATACGTCTCTGTTATAAAGGCAATGCAGATACGGTTTAGATTTGTACAAAAACAGTCTTAGGGTGCTAATTTATTTCACTGATACTGTACAGTATTTCCCCCTAAAGAGATAACCTCAACATCTGCTCAGCTCATTAAGTTATTCTCAGATCAACAGAGGAATTATGCTCTTTAAAACACTATTAATTACGACAGGCAAAATGATAATTTTTGCGACGCAAGACCGGCTGCAACACAGTCAACATAGCTTGTGTGCAGAACACTAGCATGCTAATGCACATCTTTACAAAGACGCAGATGATATAAATTCTGGTTTTTCTTCTGAAGTGGTTAGATTTTGTAAAACCGGGACCAGCTCGCGTAGGATGATCAAATGCTCGCTAATTTTCAGCGTTTTCAAGCGAGCAGGATTTCAAAACAAACTGAATAGTTTGCAGGTGCAAGTGATTAGCGCTTTGCATTGGCAAGCCTCTGAAGTGCTTTCTCTGATAAATGTCGACAGACTCGTGAGTGGAGGCTGTTTTTGTGGATTTATTTCGTAAGCCTCCGCTATTTGCTCACCGAGAGCTAAGTATGTGACGTTTTGGTCTAAAAAGAGTTGTGACAGTGAGTATCCTCAAAGCCTCTCAGCAAAACTCTTCTGGCAAACGGCTGTGAACACTTCAACTCATCACATCCGTAAGTGGATCCCTTGACTTGAAAGCGAATTGCAGATGGTGATCTAAACACTCATATTAACACTCATATACTTTGTTGAGTTAAAATATAACCATAATAGTTTTATACTCATCTGTTGGACGTTAAATTGTGATGTTGGATTTTAGACCATAAGGGGTTGTACCTTGTCATGGTCCATTAATTTCATGTAGCTCACTTGGTAAAATCTCAAAACAGGTACAAATTCTGTTACTGGCCCTTTAAAAATTTTCTGATTTGTACCATTTAGGTAAAGATATGTACCTGTGAAGTACCTAAATGTATCTGTGTGGTACTTGGAGGTACTACATTTTGAAAGCCTACCACCACACTGTTATAGCTTATGTAGGGCCGTTCCACCGAATCGGTGCCATTAGCATGTTATAACTTGACAAAATTGAAGCTTTTTTAATATTTTTAACAATAAATCTAATAACACACATATTCTAGTTTATCAAATTGAGTATTGTCAATCTCACATAACTAGTTTATTTTTAAACATGGAGGATGGAGGCATTTTGGTAACAGTGTTGAGGTGTCTCATGTCTTCATTAGCATAGATAAACATAAATATTCGTCTGTGCTCTTGTATAGAGACACATGTTACACATTGAAGGACACATGCGTTTGACAGATCTTTTCGAGTGTATTTCATAGCCCATAGTTGCATGCCTCTGGCTGGCACAGTCTTTTGCTGGCAAGAGCTATATCTCAGACCTAGATTTGGCCAATGGGTCGCTCGGCTCTGCCAGGCCTTTTTCATCTTGTTCCTCAGCAGGGTTCCCTAAACAACACTTGTTTACAAACAAGCGGCCTGTCGAGATCTTCATGCTGGCAGTCATTCGGGGTCGGCACGAAGGAGGTGACCTTTCTTACCAAGATGAAAACCATAAGTCCGGCATGCTATCTTTAAGTAAATTACATGCAAATGTTTGTTTAAAAGATTTCACAGGCACAATAAAAATCCCTGTTTTGCTGCATGATTAGTTTATTTATTTAATGCTGCTTGCTTGACAACTGCGTGTATTAAGGAAAAAGACAAAAATAGCTTGCTAACACGAGTTTAGCATGGATGTAATGACATTTCTTGCTTTTTCGTGTTAGCGATTCCTCGGCTGGCACGGAAATCAAAAGTTTCTGTGTTCTCACACTAGATGAAGGCAACACTTCCCATTTGGAGGCATTAATCAGGGTGCTATCATCACACTTTTTCCAACACGTTTCCTGTAGAATGCTGCCGTTCCATCTGTTAATGAACTGAGAGACGGCTCTCTGATGAGACCCTTGCACACTGCGGGTTGTCATCGGTGACAAGACATTTAAATACTTTATTGCTCTGTACTGAAAGTATCTGCTTTGTTAGTGCTTTAGTGTTATCCTTTGAAAGCTGTAAAATATACTGCAAACATGTTTAGAATTAGTCATGTGTATTACCTTGTCTACAATTGTGAGACTGAAAAGACTTACTGAACTAAAAACAGGGATGTGACATTTCTAACCGAGTAAAATTGTGTTTTGAGAGAACTAAACAAAATATTAAAACTTTTAGTTTACATTTTCTATAATAATTATGTAGCAAACACAGTGGATTATGTTGAATAGATTAAAATTTGGTAATAAAGATGTGTGGTCTAGTGATTATAAGCTGCAAGGTGTGTTCAAAACAACTGTCTCCTAAAAATATATTAAAGGGCATATAATGTGCCATTTCTACAAAATGTAATATAAGTCTCGAGTGTGCCTAGAATGTGTTTGTGAAGTTTCAACTCAAAATATCCCACAGATCTTTTGTTATAGCATGTCTAAAATGCCCTATTTGGTTGGGAGCATAGATTAAAAATAAATATATTAAAAATTAAAAAATAGATCTGATTCCTGTGAATACAGTCTGAGGCAATAGTGTACAGTATTTAGCCGCATTAGTGCTACAGCATGCTAACAAACACATTTAGAAAAACATTTGGTTAAAGTTAACCAGCCATTCAGTGGCGGTGGGCAGGGCTCTGTTACTGTGACATAACATTAACAAGATAATTAAAATAGCATGTCTAATGCTGTGGTTTAATAGCGATTAAAAAAGAGGAATGGGTGGATTTTCCTCATTGTAGGTTGTTCACACACTGCCAACACACATTTTTGTATAAATACCTTGTAAAAGTGGATTTTACAGAATTTGGGCTCTCTAAAGACAATATGGGGAAGTTTTTTCCAGACAGGGTTTGAATTCATCCAGGAATAGGTCTTAGTTATATTAGGACATTTAAGTGGTTTTTACAAACAAACCTGACAAAAAACAATACTAGTGTGCATCTTGAAATAAAACATTGGCATTCAGCAACTAAAATATGGGTTTTAGTCTAAGACTAGGGTAAGCCCTGTCCGGGAAACCACCCATATATGTTTTTTGTATGAAGTCACACATAACTTTATTTTCATTGCATTACCACAGTGTGATTTCACCTGTTGGGGGATCTGGAAATACAGTACAGACTGATATTGGCCTTGTTGCTTGAGGTCTAAGGCTATTGACCTTTGGTTTATACTGACAGCGAAAAACCTGCTAATGTAAAAGAAAAGTTAAGTTTATGATTTATAATATTAGAACAAACAATTCCTCCTTTAAATAATATACACCATAGGCTAAAACCAGAAATATAATTTATATTGTCTAAAAATGCTTAATACATATATAAGCTTATTTATAAATGTTGAATTGCTTTCTGTTAGTGTGCGCCTTGTGTTGCTCTGCCAAAAAGAACTAGTACATAGGAGGGTGAAATAAGCCATGTGTCCATCCAAGGCTTTATTTGCGAAAAAAGCTTTAGGACATAAACAAGTACTGATAGCTGATGTAAATGCTTGTTATTGATAACATGTCAAATGTCAACATTTTTGGCAAAAAATTGCTTTAACGCAAATAAACATATTGTCACATGATAGATTTTCATCATGTGCAACTTTTGATGGCCATAACAGCAAACATTGGGCGATCTATAATGTTGCAACAGGAGACTTCGCCGCTGCTCTTTTCATTTTACTTTATTTTTTACTTATTCTTTACTTAAAGTTTACTATAACTAAAATGAAATCAAATGAGAGGTATAAATATTATTTGAAAAAACTAAAAGAAACGAAAATTAGAACGGTTGTTTAAGCAATAAACTAAGGTTTACGTTGAGGTGGTAAAATTAATAACTACATAAATAAAAACTTAACTAATACTGGAACTGAAATTTAAATAAACCTATGTAGCAACAATAAAATGACAAAATCACATAACAAAATAGCTAAAATTAACAACAAATAAGCATAAATATATTTGAAATAAATATGTAGATAGCTACAGTTTTTCTCGCACATACAGCTTCTTAAATGGTCTTTTTAAGCACATTGTGTGTTTATTCATGTCACAAACACTCAAACAATCTCATGAGCACAACAGTTAAAGTTTTCACATCTAACGGGAACATATAAATGAATAACTAGTGATCACACTCATCGTTCTCCTTTGTTTCTGACACGTATGCTTGTGTATATACAGTGTTATCAGATCTGTTGCTTCCGTCTTGCACAATGCAATTCAAAACTGACCAATAAACGAGTCAAATACTCCTTAAGTAGTTATAAAACATAAAACAATATAACAATGTATACAAAACAATGCAAAAAAAGTGTTATTACCTTGTTCTGGAACAGGTATGAAAATTTATCAACATTGTGACGTCACATATCCAGCTATTTTTTTTCTAGAGAATGATTACATAAATGATTACATTGTTGATAAGGAGGGTGTTTAACGCAATGAAACTTGCAGGATGTATTAATGATACCAAGACCAAAAGATAACAAAAGAGAAGTGAACTTTTAATATTCATTTTATGACATCTTTAAAGACCTAACTACTTTACCAAATGCGATTAATTAAAGCATGATAAAGTTAGCTTAAATTTGCATCCATGTGGGCCTGGATATATTAGCACCATCACACCTTGTAACTGTTTTGCTGAAGGACCTCCTGTTGATGTTTTTGTATCATTCTGTCACCAATATAGATCAAAATTCCCTAGGCTGACCTTAAGGATTATTGAGAATCAATAACTCAAAGCAGCGTGTCTCCCACTTGACTGAAAGTCAAACATTTAACAGGCTGCCAGACCGTTTAAGTGGCCCATCCACCTTCCACAATACCCCCTCTTTTCCTGTTGGCCTGCGGATCAGGTTGCCAAGTATACCGTTTCAGGCTTTTAAGATAGGAATGATTACAGTTTTGTTTGGGCAAAAAGGATACAGTTACTCTTTGTTTGGGAAAGAGAGGATGAAAAAAAATACTTTTCTACTTTTCTATCATGAGCTTCTATTGAGCTATTGGATCAGCGCCTTAGGGATCGTCCAGAGAACTTAAATGCTTTTTATCTCATGGACACAGTCCGACACTTCTGTTCAAGGAATATAAAGCCGGTTTGATTTCAGGGTTCCACATATAGAGAGATAGTCTTTTTATGTCTTCTCATATACGTGACACCAGACATAGCCTTACGGGAGGAAAGGTAAGAAGCTAGAGAGAGAAAAGTTGTGGGAAATTGACAATTGAATTTAAAGTTTTAAATAAAGTTGTGGGCATGCATTTTAGATATGATGCAGTTTTTATCAAATTTTACTACAGTGAAATAACACTGCTTCAAATATGAATGTATGATTAAGTCTGTCTAAAAATTATATAAAATATATTTGAATGTAATCACATATGAATAGATTATATTATTATATTAAAATTTATTAAAATTGAACATCAAATTTATATTGACCAAAATCTTCACGGTTATTATATAATCATGGGTTTCTTAACAATTTTACTTAATATTATTTAATCATGGTTTTGTTAACCATTTTCATACAAACACAGGACAAATCTGCAATTCATCTGTCTGCGTATGTTTTGTAAAATCGGGTGTACTTCATGACCAAGGCGTAAGATGCACAACACCTGTGCTTACAGCATTCGCGGAAGAAACAAACAGAGTAGAAAGGTGCTTTAAACTCATCAGACATCATTTAATGGAAAATGAATAGGACATTTGTAAACATATGTCAGTATAATTAGATTTCCCTAAATGTTAACATTTTTGGATTAAAATTCCTTATTCATCAAAGACACATGGGAGCAGACGAGAATGAATGTGTTTGTCTTCCTTTATTGTTTACATTGGTTGATGCTGGACAGGGGTTTTCAAGCCTTGTCACTGGCATGATTAAACGTTATTAAAACTGTTGGACTAATTACTAACCATTGGACATTTTTTCATGGCTTAACCATTAACCGCTAATCGTTACATTTAGAATTTGGTGCCTATTTGACCGAGAAAAGGGGTGTTTGTAGTCTCACCCCCTTAACAAAGATATTGCACTTCCTTCTTTCAATGATGCAAAATGATGATTTTTACATCATTGAAAGAAGGAAGTGCAACACTGAAATCTGTATTTCTCCTGTCTCAGCAGCAACTGAGGAAATGATGCATGACCATTCAAAAACATGACTGGGGTTCTAACTATACAAAGCTTAATGCAAATATGTGAAGTGTCCCTTTAAAACACTCAGAATACCTTAGCAACTATATTGCAATACCCTGTCAACAACACTCTACCATTGTTTCCAGACATTTTTCATGTAAACATCAATTGTATCTTACATTTTATTTCAAACTATTTTATTGAACCAATTGTTTTTATTTATTAGGACTTTTATTTAGAAATAAATAAATAGTATGTAATGTCATGTCTTTAAACATTTTTCAAAACCCCATCCTCCAAATACGTGTCAGCCTTTTGGATATCCAGCAACCTTAAAGCAACACTATGTAGTTTTTATGTAAAAATGACTTACAGCTCCCCCATGTGGTTGAAAAGCGCAACAGTGCCTGGTATCAGACACTCTTCTGCAGGCAGGGGGAGGGGCGGGGCTGTGTTTCCTACCCTCCACCGCCACTTTCAGAGTGTGCTTGTAGCAGCTAGGAGGCTGCTCAGATTGCAGAAACAGTACAATTTGCCCAGTTAAAAGTTGTTCTATCACTGAAATAATTTTAGAGACATTATTTAAAGGTAAAAAAAAATACATAATGTTGCTTTAACATGTTTTTTTTACCCTTAAATACCAGGCACTGTTGCGCTTTTCAACCACATGGGGGAGCAGTAAGTCATTTTTACATGGAAACTACATAGTGTTGCTTTAAAGTATAAAATGTTTGTGAGGCAAACATAATTTCTGATTGACTTCACATAATTTCTATCTATTTTATTATAGTTTATAAATGGGTGAGCCAGGACTTTTTACAGGGTCTTTGGCTGTTTAGAGGAGTCGGGTGTAAATGGTATGTTTACAAACAGTAAATGAATATGCCACGTAAGGCCTGTATCAATCAAAATGTATGGGAATGAGATAAATAAAGACATATTTCAGCAACAATCTTTGGTTGGCAGTAATTATGTTGCATAAACATAAAAAATACATCACTGCCAGAATCCATGTTCAAAGCAATTTCTCAAAGAGATCAGCTAGCGAAGATAAAAGACCCCAGACCAATCTGTCTAATTGTGTCTAGCACTGACGTTTAAAATATTTCACATTTATGAACTCCCTTTTCCCTGAACAGAATAAAGTACATTAAAGTAATCCACACACTATGATATGTTCATTTAATTAGGAATAGATAAGGGGGTGGTCTTACCATAAATTAGTCTCAGGCATATAGTCTTAGAAACTTGCAATTGGTAATTACAGCACATTGCATCAGGACTCCACTGTATCACCCAAGAAAATATATTTTCTTCTTGATTTAAGGTGAAAAGTGACCGTAACTGTTGTGTTTTCAGCTCCGTCTCCTGTATCTGTGGTGAAGAAAGGCAAAACTGGAAAGAACAGCATCGCTGTGTCCTGGCAAGAACCCGACCGACCCAACGGCATCATACTGGAATACGAGATCAAGTTTTTTGAGAAGGTAACTTCAGATTATGACAGGGACCCGAGAAAACATGTTCAAGAAAAAATCTAATATTGACCAGCATCCCTGATTCAAGAAACGTATGTAAATCTTGCTGCTGAGCATTCCAATAGCAGCTCATAAGTCTTATGTTTGATTCCTACACTGTAAAACCTAACAGTTAACTTAAACCATTTAAGTAAATCGGTTGCATAAGACAATTTAAGTTTTAAAACACATACATTTAAGTACTGTGAACTTGAGTCATGTGCATTATGCACTTATACTTAAGTAGTGTGAACTTAAATATAAGTGCATAACTGCATATGACTCAATTTGTTTAAGTTCACAGTACTCAAATGTATGTGTTTTAAGACTAATGCTTATGCTCCGGTTTACTTAAATGGTTTGAGTTGAGTTAACTTTTAGGTTTTACACTGTAGTGAACTAGGGCATACTAGGGGCAGTTGTTGCCTAGTGGTTAAAGGGTTGGGCTTGTAACCTGAGAGTTGCTGCTTTAAGGCTCACCACTGGCGGGTTGTGACTGTGGTGCCATTGACCCCAATTGCTCCCTGGGCGATGCAGGGATAGCTGCCCACTGCTCTGGGTGTTTGGGTGTTCACGACTTGCAGTGTGTGTGTTCACTATTCACTGGATGGGTTAATCTAGAGGTCAAATTCCAAGTATGGGTTACCATACATTGGCAAATACGTCACTTTCACTAAAGCAAATGTATACTTAAAATGCACTGGAATTAGCTTTTTCCTCCAAATGCATATACATATGTGAATGTAAATCCATTAGATGCACACTGTGCAAAGAACATTTAATGACGTGATGTTACCCATTGAAGGCTGTCTCAGCAGACCACGCCACTGGCGACAACCCACACAAAGCCTGAAACCAAAGCCCTCTCTGATCTCCATTTCTGATTGCTCCTCACCTTGCAGCATTTACCAGCTGCTTTGTTGGGCCATTTAAATACAGAATACCACTGAAAACGAACCTTAGCTCAGCATGACCTCAGTGTTTGAGACCGGTCTGGGAAACACTGATATGAGGCACTTAGAACCAGAAAAGCTATGACGACCCACACCATCCCATTTGAAAGCTAATGGACAGGGCACTTAACACAGGGCTTTAAAACAAAGGCAATGAAGAATGTGAAACCGATCCTCTCTACTGGGCCCTCAACACACATACACATTTTGCTGTCCTCTCATGGGACATAAAGACTTTATCTCTCATTCTTTCTGATGATTTTTCTCCTCCTTTTCTTCTAGGATCAGGAAACCAGCTACACCATTGTAAAGTCAAAGGAGACGGATGCTGTTGTGGACGGTCTTAAACCGTCTTCAGTGTACATCTTTCAAATCAGAGCACGTACTTCCGCGGGCTATGGAGGATTCAGTCGTCGCTTCGAGTTTGAAACCAGTCCTTACTGTGAGTTGGCTGAACACAAAGAAATATATGAATGTACATCATAAACTATATATTAGTTATAATTCTAAGTTCTGATTGGATGAGCCATGTCGCTGTTGTAAAAAAGCAGATAAATGAACATTAGCACCCCTGTGAATATTAATGTTAATTATGACTCAAATAGGCAGCCCAAAGCCAGAAATATGCAGATGCAAAGCTTAATGCATGCAAAGCATTGTGTAAATAACATGCATTCTTGCTGTAGCTGTATTATTTATTTAGGTAGCTAGCTATACACATTCTGTCAGTAACTTGCAGGATTCTTTAGAAAATATTGCATACCCATGACAGTTATTGACCTGAAATAAAAACTGGATGTAATAAAGACATTTTGCACTAATCCCTTGTGGCAATATTGAAAATTGCATATGTCTTGCATTGCTTCATAAATTGTGGGCTGACGCATTTCGGAGTAATACATAAATTCAAGCTTGCATTCAGTATATATTTTCAACCCAGCATTGTGTCAAAAAGGGACAAATATAGTCATTGGATTAAATGAATCCATAAAGGCCTGGTTTCACAGACAAGGCTTAGTTAAAGCCAGGACCAGGCCTTACTTAAATTAAAATGTTTAAGCAATTTTAATAAAAACCACTTTTAAAAAGACGTTACTGGTGTCTATCTTGAGACAAATCAATGGCACTGGCATATTTTAAGATCTGTCTGTGAACATTTGATTTAGTCTAGGACTAGCATTAAGCCTTGTCTGTTAAACCAGGGAAAATGTTTATATCTGACCAAACAATAGGTTGAAACATCCCAACATTGGTTAATTTCAATCTAAAAAAAATAACCCAGCATTTTTTAGACTTTCTTTTGGATTTGGCAAAAAAAATAGTGATTGATATAAAATGGTACAGAAGCTTTTTTTAATGACCCATTGACTCTTCCGCATTGTTTTGATTCTTCTGTTTCGACAGTAGCGGCATCTAGTGAACAGGGTCAGGTTCCTATCATTGCTGTAGCTGTAACTGTGGGTGTTATCCTCATCGCTCTGGTCACAGGTTTCCTGATGAGCGGCAGGTAAGAACCGACCTGATCTCTATACAAGTTAAGTGAATCTGTTTTCCAGAACATGTTTGATTGTGTTTATATATAATTCAAGGCAAGTTTATTTATAAAGCTCATTTCATACACAGACGTAAAAACACAGAGGTATAAAGGTAAATCTTAAAGTCAGCAATGTCTATATTTGTTACTAATATCTGAGCATTTACCATTGCAACAACTTGGCAACAAGATAATACTAAAATTGGTTTACTAGTTACTGCAGTGATCTGTTATTTGAGAGTCAGCATTGTGTTAGCAACTCAAAGGTCATGGGTTTAATTTCCATGCAACACACATACTGATGTGCTGCAGTTAGTTTTGGATTTAAGTGTCTGTCAGGTGCAAAGCTGTAATACAGTGTGATCCTGATCCTTTAAGTTTTTGTCAGCATCATGGAGCATTCACATGGGGCGTAAGCGTTAACGCCTCCCATTCACTTTTATTGGGTGACGTCATGCGTTGCCGAAATGAATTGCTCGCGGCAGAAGTTGAACATTTTTAAACTTTTCAAGCGGCAATGCTTGCATCAGCCAATCAGATCCCCTTATGCAAATAACCTAGGCAGAGCCAGCCAATTATGTTTATGAAAGACCGGAGCATGTTTTATGGCCACCGTGATTGGCTGTTGGCCACGCTTCAGACAAGCCTTCCGTCAAGCATTAACGCTTTCGCCCCGTGTGAATGTACTGTCAGACTTTAGTGCTTGCACAATCATTTTCTTACTTCTTTCTTTTTGTACTATTTACATTTTGTCAAATAATAAAACACAATGGAGCATTTCATTACAATATCCATTATACTGTAATGTCACAATTGGAAATATTTTTTTCTCCACCACTAATTGTTAGAGTAAAACTGAGGTAATTTAGGATTGGCTACCACTTTAAACAAAAATGTAAAAGCTTATCCTCGTGGTTGATTGAGATAACATATACATTTCATTATTAATCATTTCATGATTAATGTAATATTTTGGCATATTGCATACACAGAGGTCATAGAAATGACTATCAATGTTTCCTTATGACTTACTATTTAAAGACTTAATTTTCTGTGTCACAATACAATATATAAGTGATTTTGTTCGCACTACGGATATGAGATATGCAAATCAATTAAGCTGTCATGTATTGAGCTAGCAGAAGGCCATCACAGAGAGAATTAGAGTCATCCCTGTTCAACATCCACAATGCTACAGTGCGAAAATAAGGGCCTGCTCGCTCTTAATGTAAACATCTGCTCAAGATTTGTTTTCACGATCACCAAACACAATGGCAGAGCACACAAAGAGCCAACAACAATATCCTGTTTCATACACCCTGTCCCATTATTCATCTCAGGCAAAACATGTTGAAATGAGACAGTAATGGATGCTATTGTCTTCACCGACTAGAGGAAACATACAGTACTGAGATCTACAGTATCTATAATAAACAGTGTGCAATTCACTGGAATTACACTGGAAGTCCCGTAGCGGTAGATCGTCTTTTTATTCTTTGTTTGCTTTAATGAAATGCAAAGTTTATTCAAAGTGGATGAAATATTAAGTTTTACATTAAAAGCAAGATTGTTTGGAGATAATCATCTGTATTCAAAAGGTATTGCAAGGTATTGCAACCAACTTGGACATTTTATATATGTGTGTGTGTGTGTGTGTGTGTGTGTGTGTGTGTGTGTGTGCGTGCGTGCGTGCGTGCGTGCGTGCGTGCGTGCGTGCGTGTGTGTGTTCGATTCAATCCAATAATGATGGGTTATCAATATTTCATTGACGTGTTTTGTTTTGCAGACATGTAATGTGTTTGTATTGTTGTCATTTTAAGACCTACATGTAATGCATGGATCCACTATACTGTTAACACATGCATTTTCTTTTTAATTATTCACATTCACACAATGATAATTGTGAATTTTTTGTTTTTGTATGTTTGTAAAATTTAAATCGGCAAGTCTTAAAACGTGCAAATTCAAATTCATGTGACAGTTCTGTCAATGATCCAGAGCATCGTTCACACTTGCCCTGGGTCATCAAAGACTCCTTATCGCCAATCCCTGCCTCTGAAGTAAAGCATGCACATTAAGAATCGATTCAGGAATTTTCCAAATCAATGGTGGTTTGTTAAATTGAAGATTGATGAAAAGAGAATCAATATTTTTACCCAGTCCTAGTATCCAGGGAATGTAAGAAAATCTAAACATGTGAATATGACAGCAAAGCATCTCTATCAGGGGTGTCAAAATCAATTTCATCCCGGGCCACATCAGCATTACGGTTAATCTCAAAGGGCCGGTTGTATTTGAACGACTGTATGAATGTATCAACTCTTTTATTACTGTACATTGCATAATTTTCTCTGCATTTGCTTACTATTGGTTTTGTGAATAACTCAATTAATACCTAGCTTTGAAAGTAGAAGCCCAGGCAAATAATGACAAAGTGTATAGAGTACAACTATTCTACAGATTATTTTAAAAATAATTGTGGTGACAAAAACACATGTTGTATGTAAGTACATTCAAAATGTTCTGTTACCCTTCATTGTGCAGGTCAGAAAATTAGGCATTTTAGATACTAATAAAGAGTTTTACAATCTCCACCACAATATGCATTTATTAGACACATATACTCTCACTTGTCATTTCTTGCCCTGTGATTGAAAGCTGTGATTTTTTTTACCTGGCTTTAAGTGTCTGATTGACTGACGTCTCATGAGTTCAGTGTTGTAGGCTACAGATCAATAGTTTCAATCGTTTATTAATGAGTCAGATGAGTCATTAGTTCGCGTATTTAGCGGAAATAGACGCGTTGTAAACTAATACCAGCGGGACATCGCGAAACATTTTTGTACACGAGACGGAAAACATTTTCTTGCTGGAACCGCGTGAGCGTGCGCGAGAGAGGGAGAGAAAGAACGAGCAGATACTGTCCGTTTCCATATGCGGAGGTCGCATAGGCAGCGTCATCAAGCCTGGTTTATTTAAGTTAACTGACCATTACATTCGCAAGTCATACGCATATTACAACTATTTACTAGGAACAAAGAATAATATTTAACTTTAGAATTGTTAATATTCTGAAACAAGACAGTCTTGATGAAGTATGCAGCCTGGAAATGCGACCTCCGGAGGCTGCAGCGTTTGCATTCAGACACGCCCACTCTAGTAGTGCGCGCATGCGGGGCACTGCTCGTTCTTTCTCATGCAATCATCAACATTATCACTATAATTACATTACAAAAAGACTTTGGCGAGACAAAAATTAGTTTTGGTGGCTGCTAAAAAAATCAATGTAGGAAATAACCTGCAAATAATAAAACTTATAATAACAATAAAATAATCTGTAAACTCTGGTGGGCCACATAATTAACATAATTTGTAAACTCTCGCGGGCCAGATGAAATGAGGGGGCGGGCCGGATTTGGCCCGCGGGGCTTGAGTTTGACACCCCTGATCTCTATTGTACCTCTGAGGAACCTGTTCTGTCCCAGATGGTCTTTACTACTGGACAGATTTGTGAACATTCCCATTTATCTCAATGGCACTGGCTGGCAGCATGCAGCCTGAGGATACGACCTTGCAGTCTGCCATCTTTGCTCATTGGCACTTCTGAGCCAATCACCTGAACCATAAATGCAATAGTTAGTCGCTCTGAAGCCAGCGGGAAAAAAGTATCATGACACATTTGACAATCTCACTTGAATCAGTGACATCAAAGGCAGCCAACATTAAAAGTGCATTTTACATTTCTTTTTCATTTTAAAAATCATAAAATATTGGTGAATGTTATTCCACTTTCATCAGAATACCTTTGAAAAACATCTACCAGGAGGTTCTAACTAGACAGAGGCAAACTCTGAACCCTTGGTCCTGCACATTCTGAAAGACTGTCCTCGACCTTCACCTTTGACCAGAGCTGCAGTCATCAATTCAAAGCTGTCAAGTCCATGTTGAGATTTACCATTGGCATGAGGTAAAGAACTCAACAAAAAAGACATCAGCGAGTGGAAATCCTAACAACCCTGGAGATTGCCATTTGAAAGGCAGTTTAAATTGTTTAAGCAAGGGTTAGGAAGTCCCTCAAGGGCAAGATGGTTTGAAGCAATTACTCTTAAAGTGTATATCAGTGTATCGTATTGGCCACAGCCTTGACATTTCCGTCACCTCTCATGTCATTGGGATGGTTTTGAAGCACGCTCTTTTGCAGGAAGCAATCAGGGTTGTTAATAGCCTTCTTGGCCTTACCGGGTCAAGACTTATTCATGAATGAGCTACAAGGGCACCCTAAGAAGGCTATTACAGGAAGCTGTCTGAAGAACGAGCTGATGCGGGACAGGGCTGTTAGTGTAGCTGTCACGAGACTACTGCTGCTATGATTTAAAGATGATAATGTAAAGATTTTCGGTTGAGGTGAGGACATCAGTTGAAGATTATGATACACTTTATTGTTACATATCTCTTTCACAAACACTGCATGTACAGAAAGGTTCTGTAGCTCTGCCAGTATTACAGGTGGGGCTGGATCCAGTATGCCTTTGTGTCCCTGAGCAAGAAACTTAACCCCTAGTTGTTCCAGAGGCGTGCGACCTCTGACATATATATCAATTGCAAGTCGCTTTGGATAAAAGTGTCAGCTAAATGAATAAGTAAAACATTATTAATTAATAATACATTTAACCCTAATGCCAATCTTAATATTTTTTTACTTCGAATTATGTTGTTACATTTTTTTAGACAAACTTTTTTGGTGTCCTAACAGAACTGGACACTGGAGTACGGTCTTATACTGGAGTATATGGACAAAAACATCACCTTCCATTTTATATGCATAGAATTTACACTCCTCAGTAAAGAGGACCTGGTTTCACTGAGGATTTCGGGTGTGTCACTTAATGAGAACAGTTGATTGATAGTATATAGATCAAATAAGATACAGGTTGCAGGTGGCTTAAAGGTTGGTGTGCTAGTCGGATAGACTTGAACTTATCAGCTCTGCTCAAGTGGAGAGAGACACCGGTATCTCCCCAGGGGGCTAAATATTTACAGCCAAAACCCCGGCCCCCCGCACACACAGGAACAATTGGCTACTCTATACACAACTAAACAAAGCACCATTTATAATTCGTTAAATAATAAAATGTTTCGGGTATATGTGTTTTTTTTTATTGTCGCTATACTGTACAGCACTGCATAGGCAAATGTAATAGGTAATTTGTGATTACCATACCATGCACAATAAAGCTATGTACACACCAGGCCAACAGTCGTCTGTCGGGCAGGTTTTGACTGACTTTCTCAGTGTGTTCTGCACCGTCAGCTAAAATACGTCACCATTGACTTTTTTGGCTGATTCATCATATTGAATTGGTGCTGGTGCCCGTCTGGGAGTCGGATGATTCTGATTGGCTGTTACAGATAGATCACAAATTCGTCTGTGGTGAGGGAGATTTGAGTGAAACTGGTAAGCGAGCGCTGGTTTTTTATGTTTTGTATCCTAGCTGTCACTAGTTTTTTCTGTTTTTCCTTTTGACATGAATACTGACTACTGCCTCCTGCTGGTATGGGAAGTTATCAGATGTGCTATTTGGCCACTGTCAGTAGATTGTGTCAGGGCAACTTTGAACCCAACACCAGTCAATGTGAGCCAACCCTACAGTCTACGCTACTGTACTTCTTGGAAACAGTTTGGTGTGTCCCTATCTTAGAGTCACATTGAAACGGAAGTAGGAATTTATTTGTCTTATTATCCCATGGTGACGTATATCTGAGTGAAACGGTTTATGAAATGAGATAAAAGATTAGGCTGGGATTTGAATTTGTCCATCAAGAATTTATTGGATCATTGGAAGATGGGTCATGTTGCAATTTGCAAATCGTTACGATCTTCTCCCGAGCCCCGCCCTTGCACCATTCCTCATGACTGGAAGTAAAAAGAGATTGTTTTGAGGAGAGCATTACATTTTTTTATTTAAGATTATGAGGGCACGTGAATTTTTACAAAATAATGAAGCTTACAAAATACCACAATATTCCCCCCAAAATTAAAGTTTTAAGGCTTACATACTACATTTCCTACATACTGCATATTTACTGCATATTGTAAAAAAAAAATGGTAGTATGGTTCAAACCCTGATGTACCAAATAAAAAATAGTGGGTTATTATAGTACTATTAATAATAAAAAGTTGAAATTAGTGCTGAAAAAAATTAATCGCGAATAATCGCATTCAAAATAAAAGTGTTTTAGTGCATAATATGTGAGTGTAATTATTATGTATATTCAACCACACACACATACATTTAGTCATTTCAGAATTTTTTATTTATATATAATTTTTATTTATTTATATATAATGTAGAATATATAAAAATAGAAATAAATATATATACACATGTAAATGTTTCTTAAATACATACATGAATGTGTGTGTATTTATATAATAATTACACACAGCACACATTCATATTTTATGCAAAAAAAGCACTTTTATTTTGTATGCGATTAATCGCAATTAATCTTTTCCCAGCACTTGTTTAAAGGTAAAACATTGTCACTTTGGATGAAAGTGTCTGTCAAATGCATTAATGGAAATTGATAGTCAATATATAATGTAAATTTTGCACCAGTCTCCCTGCCAGCAACATCTTAGTACTGTACTATGAAATCCTTATTTCAGATGTTCATCTCTACAGATCGTGAAACATCATTGGCTCATTCAAGTGTATCACACATGGCCCAGTGTTGTGGCTGGATGTTCTCTTATTCAATCCAAAATCCACACACAAACACACTCTGCTGACAGATTAAACAGTGATGCATTGGATTCACTTAAGACTTATATGTCATATAGCATGTGTGTGTGTGTGTGTGAATGGTTATCTCTAGAGTGTGCTCGTGTTGAGAGGAGATAAAAACATTACCAGCTCAGCCTCCATTGTTTACCAGCCCCTCTTTATCTCTCAGACACATTCAACTATTGGCACTGCATTTATAGCGAGAGAAAATGTGTGATTTTTGAGAGAAATGCCTTTCTAAAGTTACCCGACTAACGCAGGTATTCTGTTGTTATAGGCGCTGTGGTTACAGCAAAGCCAAGCAGGATCCAGATGAAGAGAAAATGCATTTTCACAATGGTCACAGTAAGTCTAAGAGGCAGACATACAGACGGACACATTCAGGTTCACCCAGAGTTCAATTGGCTTGTGTCAGATTATCATAAGCCTCAGGCAAAGTGACGTCAGGCCATGAATGTTTTTACAGCAACTTTACATCCAGGGTTTATTTTTTATTTTTATGCAGTTACTTTTAAATTCAGAAGCTATAGCTCAGTTGGCTATAGCTTGGTTGTGTCAGCAGTGCAAATGTTGTGGGTTTGATCCCTAGAGAACACACATATACACTGCATACACAAAATCAACTGGTTATAGTATTTATACCACCTATAATGCCAGATATCGTACATAAACCTGTCAGGATTCATTCTGCAAACTATCAGAATATTTAAACGCAAATCCGGGAAGTTTTCGCATTTATATCTATAATCATACTGTATGTGCAACCTTTGTGTCATCCTGTTTATTAATCATTCGGCTACAAACCCACCAACCATGTACCCAATAATAGAGTGACATACAGAAGCGTGGTGGATTTTGAGAGTTATGAGTTATGCTATTATGCATTGCAAAAGCAATCTGTCAGTGTTGTTAAGAAGTACAAACAGAGTCTCAAGAGAGAACCACAAGAAACATCTCTTGGCACTGCATACATCTTCTTACATTGCATCACAAAAGATAACCCTACAAGTGCTGCGAAGTGACAGGAAGCAACAATTTTTCATTTCTGTCTTCCGCCTCGTGTTCTTTCTTCGCAGTCAAATTCCCAGCGGTCCGAACTTATATTGATCCCCACACCTACGAAGATCCCAGCCAGGCTGTCCATGAATTCGCCAAGGAGATTGATGTCTCCTGTATCACCATCGAGAGGGTTATTGGAGCCGGTGAGTGAATTGCGCACAAGTAAAACAAAACAGGTCTCAGGAGGGTTACATGCTCCCTGCCCGAAAAGGAAAATGTGATATGGAGTGTCTTGGGCTTTTTTCACACTGAACTAAATTCTGATTTGTTTTTGCATTTAGACATTGTGGTCAATTCATTTGTAAAATATTCTTGTTTTTGTGTTGAATTGCATATCATACAATAACTACACATACTATAGTAATGTCTTAAGCCCGGGTCGTAACCATTAAGGTTTTCAGACAATACCCGAGTATGTAGAAACACTCTACTATACAATATATTAAAGTATACCATGTAATTCTATCAAATATGCTTAAGAAACTTCAAACAGACATTGCAGTACAAATATTTTCATACACTAATGTCAAATAGATTTATTTCGGTTGGATTTTGCTTAAAATGCCGCCCTGAAACTGCTGCACTATAAACACTAGAGTGACCCGCAAGAGTTTATTCATTCAATAGGAAGCAGGTTCATACCTCAGTAGCTTTGCACTTTGGGAAATCTGCCCGAACAAAATGAGGCGTTTCATTGTCTGGATTCTTCCTGCCGCGGGTCATTGATGGCTCTGCCTCCCGTTCGCAGGCGAGTTCGGTGAGGTGTGCAGTGGTCTGCTGCGGCTGCCGGGGAAGAGAGAGATCCCAGTGGCCATTAAAACTCTGAAAGCTGGTTACACAGAGAAACAGAGGAGGGACTTCTTGGGCGAGGCCAGTATCATGGGCCAGTTTGATCATCCCAATATAATTCACCTGAAGGGAGTGGTCACCAAGAGTAAGTGCACACATGTAATGATAATTATTTAATGTTTGGTGATAAGGAATATTTGCATGTCACCTCTTTACCAATATGATTGAATGGTTAAAACACTATTTTTTCTAAGATCAGCTCATGGAAAAACTTGAGGGAATAAAAACAGATTTAAACCAGCAAATGTTGATCTAGCAGGTCACCAAGCCTGGCTCAATAAAATACCTCAATTAACCTGAGATGTTGTTTTTTAGCTGGTTTGGCTAGTTTTTAGCATGACCAGATAATGAGTGCCAAGAATCAATCTGCAATAGATAAGAATAATACATTACATTTGCTTAGTTGTTTTTAATGCAAGATTAATACAAACTTTTAAAAATCATAAAAATGTAGTGGCCAATAGTTGTGGAAATATTGTGGGTAACATAACAATGATCTAAAAGCTAAAATAATTTTTCTATTTGCTTCAAGGTAAACCCGTGATGATAATAACAGAATATATGGAGAATGGATCCCTTGACACCTTTTTAAAGGTAAACTTACTCCATTTAAAAGCCTTGTGTTGGCCATTTAAATCATTACAGTATATAACTGTTGTCAACACATTATTCAAAAACAAATAAGTTGTTTTATCCGAACAAGTAGTCATGGTTAGGTTTCCAAATCAGGCTCACATTTGTGAATATAATATCTTTTTGCCACTCTAACAGAAGAACGATGGGCAGTTCACAGTCATCCAGTTGGTTGGCATGCTGCGTGGCATCGCTTCGGGCATGCGCTACCTTTCTGAGATGGGATACGTGCATCGTGACCTAGCTGCCCGCAACATTCTGGTCAACAGCAACCTGGTGTGCAAGGTGTCTGACTTTGGCTTGTCGAGAGTGCTGGAGGATGACCCGGAGGCGGCCTACACCACACGAGTATGTGCTTCACAGCGGAAACGCTGAGTCACGCTAACTACCTAACCTTTTTGCCTTCACGTCTATTAGCTTCCTCTCAGCAGGCCTATGTTTATACTCCGTATTCAAAACCATTCTCCTGTTTAATACTATTACCTTCATGATCTGTAGTGATTCTATGAGGTATTGAGCTGGAAGTCTTTAAAAAAAACTAAAATGAAAGCCGAATCTTAGTGCTTACTAAGGCTTATTAACGCTTTTTTTTGCCAAATTAGGGTTACACTTTTTTTTATAGTCCACTTTGCAATGACATGTCAACTAACTCTCATTAGAGTATTTGTAGACTGTTAGCCTATGGGTGGGATTAGGGAAGGGGTTAGTTGAGTAAAGGCCAATTTGAGACACATTTTCTCATACGCATTTCCGTTAGCCAGAGGCATCATGCCCATTCAAACTGAGGGGGCAGTTGCCCCCTTGGTTTTTTGAGCCTCAAAATCAAAGAAGCGCCCATTAATCTGTTATTTGTCTTTTAATCTGTTTACTATGCACAATATTATTAATTCTGTGCTGCATCCTTGTTACTTTTCTGAGATTTTCGCCGTTTTGATAGTGTTTTGATCGTGTTACATTACTTCTGGCGGCAGGCGCTGCATACAGCGCAGTAGCTGACGCCATCAACGTCAGAGCACGCTCACGAGCTCTTTGCTGTTGCTGCTGCATTTTGCTATCCGAGGAATTAAAACGTGCAAGAAACGCTCACAACATTTCCAAACCCCAGTACGGTAATGTGCAGTTAACCTCCTCTGTGTAGAAAATGTATGGTTTAAAATGTGACCGTCTCAATGTTATATTAGTAGAGATTTCTAGATTCATCTTCTTGGTACAACGCCAAAGTTCGCCAGAGTTCACGGGGGCGCGGAATCACACATGCTCACATATGAGGTAAAGTTGAATGCAAAAATCCGTTCCTCTAATAATTTTTATCTAAAAAAACTTTTAATCATTATTGAACATTAAACTCAATCACGTGGCTATGTAATTTTCGTTGTTTATAAACTTTATGGATTTAAAATTACATTAATTGTATAGGATTATGCAGTTGTTGTGCAAAATGCATTGACACAATTAAACAAGTCATTTAACAAAACGTAAATAAAAAACATGCCGTTCCAGATGTAAATATGATGCCAATATGTCATTATTCCGATTAAATAGTATTTGATATGAAAGTTAGTCAACACTTTTATTTTGGAGGTTTTTGTCATGAAGGCAGGAACAGGAAGGCTCAAAATAGTGCCATGGAAAAGACTGAAAGCTCTATAATATTGATTGAACGAATTGCTTCGAAAATTGATTCAGTTTTTCAAAGTAGTTCCAAACACCACACACGCTGGCGACCCCTGCTGGTCAAAAGAGTGTAAAAGCAGATATTTCCAAACATTTAAAAAATTTTTTACAAAATAATAGCAAGATTTTTATTAAAATATGTTTTAAAAAATATTTAACTTAACTAAGACATAGTTAAAAGTGTATTATGTGTTTTTAGTTTTATTTGGGGCAAACAAATCATTAAAACTAACTACCCTTAATAATGCACATTTTTGTCATTAAATCTGTCTATAAACAAAAAGTAGACAAAATGGTAGTGTTATTAGTCAGATCGGATAAATGTTTTATGAACTTGCATAATAAAACTGACCCGAGTTCACGTAAACAAATTAGACACTGGTCATTTGTGATCAACTTCCCCTAGTGGTGAACTATCGGATTTTCGAAACAGTTATGACGTAATGAAGCCTCGTTTGCTAAAATCACGTGACTTGGGCCAGTTTGAAACACGCTCCGAATCACTGATTCGAAACAAAAGATTCGTAAATGTTTCGAAGCCTCATGAAGCAGTGCTTCGAAAACGACCATCACTATGTATGCACACATTTCTGTAAGCTGTGCACACTGTGCCCCCTTAAAAAAAATTGGTGCATGACGCCCCTGCCGCTAGCAATAGTAAAACAAAGATGGACCAAGTTGAAGAGCGATATTTAACTTGAGCTGCAAGAAAAGTCACTGTCTATTTACCTCCATCAGTGCTGGTGCTTCTCCAACAACATACACAACAAGCTGCTTCTTCTTTAGCTTTTGCCTTGATACTGTAACACTGAACACTGTCTACTAGTGATCTGCATGTGTAATTACATGTTGACAAGAACAATGACGCAGAATTATAAATGAAAACTAAAGTTTAACCTACAGCATAGAGGCTACAGCATAGGTCTGACGCAAAAGTATAAATCGCTTAAGTTGACATGTAGTTGCAAAGTTACTTATAGTCAGAAGACTATATGTTGGGAGATCATAACAAGAAGTGTTAGGAGATGTTAAGTAGACAGAGTACTAATACTCTAATGACTGATAGCTGACTTCTAGTTGACTGGTTGTATAATTAAAGTTGCAAAACTACTTGTAGTTAGAAAGATGTCCAGTGTGGACTAGCAAAATAGTGTTACCCCAATTTTTATTCTGTCAGTTTGTTAATTGGTTTAGCTGAGATCTCAAAGCCCTGCAGATCAGTGGCAATTCACTGGAAATGATTTGTGTAACTGATGGTTGTCTTCATTGTTTTACCAACTGACTTACTAAATAACGCAAATCCCAAACACTGTTGCTAAATGCCATTTCCATATTAAAAGTTCCTTATCTCGCAGACCAGTCCTGAGTTATTATTATTTCATGAAAATATAAACAACATTTCTGTTAAAAATCTCCTCAACTGTCTGCTTTCTTTGGTAATAAGGGTTTGTGTTTTTGTGGCCAGTCAATATTGACACACTTCTGAAACTATGATAAGCACAATGTACATAGAAATTATGGTTTAGTTGAATCTTGGGTTGTTGATGAGAAAGACCAAACTCAATAAAAGTTGTATTAATTTTAAAAATAAAAGTTATTTATCATTGTTATGTTGCATTTTATTGCCTCAGGGTTAGTATAAATGTTGTCATGGCGATAAAAATTTGTACTACTAGCTCTTTTTTTAGGACTGTACATGAAGCTGAATAATTCTGGATTAAAAGCAGATAATTAGAGGTTTGGTCGTAATTAGCATAGCATTTATTTCTTAGTTTAGCATGTCAAAGGAGAACTGAAAAGATTGTTTTATAGGTTTGTGTGTGTTTGTGAGGATGTGTGTGAACTGTCAACAGAGTAAATGAAGACACCCGATGCATGAAACGCACTGTTAGAGATAGAAAGCCCCAAAGATAGGATAGTCAGTTAGCGAGTAGCATGAGCCATCCACAGACCGCATGCTTTGTGTGGGTGTTTTCACAGCCTAACACCATTCTTTCCCAGTGATAATCACCTGTTAAGATGTTTCGACATAATTTTTTACTGATCTGAGACATGAAATACAGTCTGCTGTTTGTCTTGTAGGGTGGGAAGATTCCAATCCGGTGGACGGCGCCTGAAGCCATCGCCTACAGAAAATTCACCTCAGCCAGTGATGTATGGAGCTATGGTATTGTCATGTGGGAAGTGATGTCGTATGGCGAGCGCCCATACTGGGAGATGAGCAATCAAGATGTAAGTTGAAATGACTTACTCCAACAGTTTGGTACCTTTATGAACAGTAAAATCGGATTAAAGTTGTAAAATGTTACACTTTCCTGAATAAACTGTGTGCTATTAATAAAATAGCAAAAATTCTGGTAACACTAGTTGGTAGGTACATATTTTCATATTGTGTTACATACTGTATGAATCATCCAATATTCCCACGCACACAAAATTACTGTATATATTACATTTTTTAGGAAATGGTATGCATTCATTACATTCATACAGGAATTTGACTTTGAAGTCTTTTAACCCTAGACCACAATAACACTACACCACAATAATTGCCTCATAGGGCCATTTTAGAAGCTCGCATGTGATATCAGATTTGCTGTAGGGGAGACGAGAGCGAGAGATTGCCGATGTTTATATATAGAGTATGGATGAACCCGGGGACTGAATTGTCAGTGGATTTTATCAGCGATGATGACGTTTGTGCAAATTTTGAGAGATAGAAAAAAATTCATGCACTGCAGCATTCACAGCTGGTCAAGTGAAAGATCACATACAAACAGCAGAATGTAATGGATATTTGGGTAAAAAATTGAGGTTTTTGACTTTAGTAAGACATTAGTACTGCAGCTTTCATCACCCATTGCTTCTGGGTTTCTTCTAAAAACAGACATGATCTCATTAGGTCTAATTCTATATTTTTTATGTCTTTGACACATATTTTCCTGTTTATCTTTCTAAAGTATGTTTAGATATTACAATTATTTGTTTAGCAGATGCTTTAATCTAAAATGACTTTCAAATTAGGGAGCATTTAACACTTTATATGAGCCAACAATAAGCACAGCCTGGAAAACAACACTGATAACAAAAAAGGTAATGTGTGGGATGTCTGCTGTTGCTTTACTTGCAGGTGAAAATCTCACATTGAAATACACATTGTTCTTTTTCAGATACCAGAATTTGTCAGTGGTCTATTTCAACCTCTAGTAAATAATAACTCAGAATACTATAGCAATGCATTCATAAAATGAATACCCCTGCAGCATGTTGGTAAGATTTGCATTGGCAGAAATTTGAGAAATGTAAAAATCTAAATATTGTTAGATTAGATGTTAGTTTATTAGCCTTTTCGATATTTAGACTTATAGATTTCGAAAAATCCAAGAGCATGATTAACAGTTGCCTCTGTGTCTCTTGTTATGCAGTGTACATGTCATATGTCAAAGCATGAGATGACGAGTATATTTGTAGGAAATAATAAAACACAATCGATGCTTAAGTTTTCTTAGCGTGTCCCAGAAGGAGGTGCATTTCCCAGTCATGGTTTTATCAAGCATGCCTGGCCTTTCTTCCTCCTTTACAGTTTACCAGTGATGGCTTCATCTGCTCCTCACACGCCGCTCTCTGCTCCATCATTAATCTGTTTCACACACACTTGGGAAGAGAAAGTTATTTGATGTTTTATTTAACAGAAACTTCCCCTCAGATCTCAGCTGCCTCTGCTAGACACACACACACTCTCTCTCTCTCTTTCTGTCTGTCTATTTCTCTCCCTCTTCTCTCTGTGAGTCTGTACCGCAAGGGATTGCTTTTGAGCTGCACTTGTTATATTGTTGCTTTTTTATTTTATTTTAGCTTCAAGGAGATGAGTCTCTGTTGATTCAAGTCTGGTTTATCAAAATTCTAAAAAAAAATGTTGAACTTATCTAATAACCTCTCAGATCAACCCTGTTAGATAAATTAATTACTAATGTAACACTTTTTATCAGTCAAATGCAAAATAACATCAATTAATGTTAAAAACTAACTTGTTTTATGATTAGGACATGTAGTGGTAATGCTTGTGCAAGCTTATATTATCAAAAAGGATGGGTGATAGATGATCAAAATCATCTCAGGTTACATATAAAGAGTTCAGATGCAAAGGCCACCTCCGTCAATAATGAGATAATGATATTGACCGAAAGTTCTTCAAATCCGCTTAATCCCGGCCTCAGATCATTTAGAAATGTTGCTTTGTTGGCAGAAAAAAACTAAATTAAAATGCACGGAAGAAGAATTGGATGAATGGTGGTGCGCGTACATCACAATACAAAGTGTATTTTACTCAGTTAACTCTTTCCCTGCCAGCATTTGAAAAAAGTTGACAGCCAAGGCCAACCAAATTGTATTTCACAAATTTTTAATCAAAGACTTTTGTTATAGATCAGATTCAGAGCGATGATCAAAACATACACAGAGTTTTTACTGTTTGGCCTTAGTGGATGCTACAATGTTTTATAAGTTGGGTAAGAGCACCACGTAGAAGTGGATAATAGCGGAAATATGGAATGCCTTAAAAACTTGTCATTGGTGGGGAAAGAGTTAAATAAGGTTAACCAATTAAATAACATATTGGCCACATTTTTAGCCTTTACCTTTATTAAGAAAGAACAGTGAAGAGTGACTGAAGATGTTTTTAAAGTGGATGCACTTAGAGGGTTTTGCTGTGAAATGCTGTCAAATTTGTTAAATACTGTACCAATGAAATAACTAGAGTGACATTTTTGAAAATAAGGCATTTCAATAACTTACTAACTACGTTTTCATTGCCATTAAAGGAAAATTACTAAATCTAAACATAAGAGCAATGTTAATTTACAAGAAAACATGTCAGACTCACTTAGAGGATTTAGCATCTGAGCTTTTCATAAGAGTTTAACCCTCTAGGTTAGAAAAATGTTTATTTTGACCTTAGCAATGATTCTTAAGGTATTGGTCTTCCCCGGGTCTTCAAGACAGGTCTTCTATGACTGATATAGCTGGCTGGAGGCATGGCAAATATAACCACAGAGTGTGTTGACTTTGTCAAAAGGCAGTAATATTTGTTCTTATTTCAGGTGATAAAGGCAGTAGAAGAGAATTACAGACTGCCAGGTCCCATGGACTGTCCAACTGCCCTTTATCATCTCATGATGGACTGCTGGCAGAAAGACAGGAACAGCCGACCCAAATTTGAGGAAATCGTCAGTTTATTGGACAAACTCATCCGCAATCCCAGTAGCCTGAAGAGTCTCGTTAACCCATCAAACAGGTAGACCACCAATCTTTAATCTTCATTATAGCTGCTTTCTGGCCCCTTAGTTTCTGTACTTATTTATAGAAACAAGTACTGGGGCGATTACCAGAGAACTAAATGTTCCCAAGTACCATTTTTCAGGTTGCATTCACACCGCCAGTAGAAACTCTGAAGTGATCAATAATCTGATCTGAGATCAGAACAAATGGCCGCAGCATTTACACAGTGATGGGCACAACAGAAAGCTTCAGAGAGCAACCTGTCCCAAACAATGGGCAGTGGAAGCCTAGTGGTTAGAGAGTCTGGCTTGTAATCTAAGAGTCTTAAGGCCGGCAGGTTGTGACTGTGGTGCCCTTGAGCAAGGCACCTTAATCCCAACTGCTCCTCGGGCGCTGTAGGGATAGTTGCCCACCGCTCCGGGTGTGTGTGTGTTCACAATTTGCAGTGCATGTGTTCACTACCCATTGGGATGGGTTAAATGCAGTGGTCACTTTTTGAGTATGCATTGCATACTATACAGGCAAGTCAAACTTTCAATGAGCTTTAGTCCCTATTACACATACTATCACCATATCGATAATATTTTGCTAATAGAGAATGTAGATGTTCATGACAGAAAGGGCACATATGCTATACTGAATTATACCTGAAAAGTGTGCATAAGTTGTTAAAGACTAAACTTATCGGCCATTTGTAAAATGTGAGTAGTGTGTGCATGGGCTAGTTTTACACGTAAGACTGTAACAGATTAAATTTCATGCCGCTTCAACACAGTCACACTGCGCTGCGTGCATAATTGGTTAAAAAACAATGATGACAGATGATTACATCCCATGTAAACATTGGTGGATATATCAGTATTTCTGATATTTTTTATGTTTGTGGACTTCACATGTAATTTTAGAATAAAGGCCTGGCATTGATAAGCAAGAGTCCGTCTGTATTTATGATTGATATGCAGTTTCATAATAAAGTTGTGAAGTGCCATTATAAACGTATGTTGTGATTGCCCACAAATTATTATATTTAATAACTTCATGAAATAGTGCTCATGATATCAGATAGGTTGAGTCCCATGATAAGAGCTGTGTTGTTGTTGTGTGTTTAGACATATACATTGTGCAATATATAAAGGAGGACTAAAAGCTTAAATATCCTACTACTGTACAACTTGTAGTGTTATATATCATCGATGCCAAGAAAATAAATTGTTTATGTATGTTTATGCAAGTATAAAGTGTGTATCAACAGCTTTTAAAACTGTCGCTGCTGGTGTTTTGTATGAGATGTTTTTGGCCAAAAAAACAAACTGTCCTGCAATGCTGGTTAGACCCTATTCTGAAGTGGGAGCTAATTTAGTTTTAAAAAGGCGTTCCCGGTACTTAAATTTCCCCAGTTCTTGTGGTGTAAACACGCTAAAAAGCAGGTAGTTCCACAAATAGTTTGGGTACTATATAAAGGTTCCCGCAGTGCGGATGGGGCTTTTGATCACTGGGTTATTTCTCTTTGATTTATTGAAGGCACTTATGGTTTTGGAAACAGATTTATATTAAATGACTTTGTCAAGAATGTACCTGTTCAGTTTTTATAATCTTTTATACACTTTCTTTGACAGCGAAAGTACTTTTCAGTTGTTTAAGTGTATTATCAAATAGTTAAATGTTTGTTTGTGATATATATATTTATATTTTTTGAGAGTCAAAAACGTATTTTTAAAAACAAAAATATTTTTTATATTCATATTTGAACATTATGTAATTCTGTTAATTACGTATTTATAAGTTATCATAAAGTAAGCTCTCTTTATTTAATGCATCTCACTCTCTCACTTGTCTCTCTTTACTTGTTTCTCTATTCTCCCTCTCTCTATTATATGTTAATTATGTTGTTATTTATGGCATATGATTGGAAATGATGTCGCATTTGTAAAATGCTGATAACGGAGGGTTAACCACCCCAGTACACGGTTGTCATAGGAAATCAAAATTTAATGACACTTGTAACAAATAAGCAGTCACGTTTTATGATTTAATGGCAAGTTGAACTGAAGTGACAGCGTGCAAATGACTTCCAATTAAGGTGATTATACGGTATCAAATGCATTTGCTGTATGTGAAGTGCTCTGTAGTCTTACACGTTGAAATCATTTATTATCTGTAATTGTGTTATGCAATTATGTGCAGGTTTAATATGAAATTGATTTAGAGTCTGGCAATCTTACGGTAGCTGCGGTATAGCACTGTAATTTTCTTTTCTTTGTGTGATAATATTTAAAACTTTAGCCAAATTATAACAGCATATATAAATATTTTAAGTGATAATGAGATGTATTGCTCATGGTCATGAAAGCAGAATTATGAACTAGATTAAATTGGAATCTGAGTTTCAAATATGAAACTAAGAATGACTGTACTATTTTGTCATATAGTAACTAGTGAAAATGTTCACTTTTTTATTAAAAATGTAATTATTAACACAGTAGTTTGAATGAAAAGTTGAATTTCAAATGAATTTCAGAATTGTCTGGCATTTGGTACAGAACCCCGTTGCTTTGCTAAATTGATTGCATGCACTCGAATGGGCATGGCTTCACGTTTGTGCAAAACCTGATGATCCATGTTATCCCAGCATGATTACAGAACGTTCCAAAAAGAAGTTTGGGATGCTTCAATGGAAACAGGGAAATCTAACCTTTTTGTACCTTTTTGTTGTCATTGTCTAACATTTAATTAGTGACCTAATGCAAAACATATTTAAAATTCTGAAACTTTATTTCCAGGTTTGTATAAATAAAAGGCTATATTTTCAATGTGGTCACAAGCCTGTAGTTTAGTTTGTTTGTGCACTGTTGAATGCACAGCTTTGAAAAGCATAGTTTATTAGACTCGTATGTGTAAACAGATGTTCGATGAATGGGCATTGCGAAAAAATGCAATACCTATTCTGACCCTCGTACGCCTGTCTTGCATGCGCAACCTACATGTAAAGAGTACAGTGGTTACAAAAATCCAGCAGTAGGACCTTCGCATACGCGTAAAAATTGAATTATACTCTGTATAGCTGTGTATTTTTTGTAGATCCAACTACAAGTATTTTAATACATTATGAGGAAAAATACATCATGCCTATTTTTATTTTTGTGTTTACTTTTAAAAGCCCATTAGATACATATTACAGGCACATTGTGCTTGAGTCAGCACAGATCCATAAATGTTTTCAGTATACAACTAAGATGTTTAATGTCAGGTATATGCAACCATTTGTTCACCACTGTATGCGTCTTTCCCACAGGGTGTCCAATTTATTAGTGGAGCATGGGAGCCCTGAGGGCTGCGTATTCAGATCGGTGGAGGAATGGTTAGAGGCCATAAAAATGGGTCGATACACGGAGCTCTTTATGGAAAGTGGATACACTTCTTTGGAAGTAGTCACTCAGATGACCTTGGAGTAAGTCACACGCTGTTGAGGTCAACAAGCCTGTTTACTGTTCATGTACTGCAGAAATGACTGTAATTTAAAAATAATCTGTTTTGTTCACAGGGATTTTGCATGTTTTAGGTTTGTTTATTTTTTAGGAGATGTATAATAGAGCATCGTAATTTGGGTTTAATGATTTCAGCTACACTTTAAGTTGCTTAAACTTACGTAATGTTATTTTTCGTACACTGAGTAGCACCAATAAGGACAACATTAAGTGATGAAGCTGATGTGTTGTGATTTTATTTTGTGAATTTTGATTCCACGGCTTCATCTCTTTTTTGCAGCGATCTAAGGAGGGCTGGCATCAGTCTTGCTGGCCATCAGAAAAAGATTCTCAACAGCATTCAGGAGATGCGAGTTCAAATAATGAACGCCACAATACCCATCTGAGACCTGCCTCGGATCTAAGGAACAAGCCTTGCACTTTTACCATGGACACCTATTTATTGAATGGAACTATTTAACAGAGGAATTTGACTGATGAACATGACTATTGTTTTAAAGGACAAACGGTTTACTGTGTGTGCTCAACTCTCCAAACAAAGATTGACAGTTTTAAGGAGGACCTTGACTGAATGTTGAGTTAACGTTCGGAAAAGAATGGCACATCTCCAGGTAGGACTACTGATGTGGGATCAGGTGTCTCTGGGCTGAATGTATATTGTTTTTCCATGACCTCATTCAACAATATTATTACCTCCGGAATGTCACCAGAGGCCGCGGTCAGTGGATGTTTTTCTTACACCAAATTCACCTGGGGCAAAGTTCATGCAGTACGACTGAATTCATATCACGGAGTGAGGGAACAAATAGCAGTGTTAAAGCAATAGTAGAATTGTTCATTTTATTTTGATCTAAATTGCTTCCTTGTTTCAATGGCAAAGCAACGGACGAGAGAAATTTCCTTTTGCACAAATATGTGTATTTGTATTTGAAAATGTGACGTTTCAAAACTACAGATTTATTTTAGTTCCACCGATGTTTTGATGTTTGATCTGTAAATACTGTACAGTTGCGTAGAAAAAGTGGAGCTCAAATGCTTCCTTCCATGTTCATGTGGGGTTGATAAGTTAGTTTGTGGGTGGGCTAACATACTATGTATATTCAGTCCAGTCAATAAATGTTTCTATTGACTTACTGCTTCATTAGGTAGAAAAATTGTTTTACATATTTTCACACCGATAATTTTGTTCTCTGCAGTTTCTATGACAGATGTGAAAGAGAAATGGACCCAATTTACTTGCACAATTCATATGCGAATGTTTTTTTTTCTTTTCTTTACCTCAATATTTAAAGTGTAAAAACTTGCATCACCCAAGAAATACATTTCAGAAATCTCCTCAGAAGTATGTTTTAGGAAGCCAGTAGTCAAAATGCTAATTTTCATTCAGGTCTGGTATAAAATGTGCACTTTTTACTGTCAACTCAACTCCTGATAAACAAAGTTGGATTTTAATCGAAAATGCGTACACTAATTCTTAGGGTAAAATATTCAATTTAAGTGTGCCCTTTAAGATGTTACGGCATTCCCCAGAGGAAGATCTTCTGACTACTGTATGTGTTATAATTGTAATTAATATGGCTGGTGATTACAAAACCTTAACAAAGTTGTATGTAGAGACGATAATTTCAAAGAAATTTGTTTTGAAATCAGATGATTTTTTTACACATGCAATTCACAGGTATAATATAAAAAAACTAAATATTTCTTTAAGGAAAATAAGGAAAGGGAAATTTTAAGTAAAACGAAAACTTTACAAAGTATAATTAATACCTGAAACAGGGTTTTAAAACTGTAGTTCCTAAATTATTAAGTAATTTGTAATGTTTATTACACCACATTGTTATCATATGAACACTTTTCTGAAAGACCTCATGATTATGTTTAACAGTGCTTGATTATGTCACTAAAGGGCTGTTCACATTATAACGTTAATTATAACGAAAATATATTAGCGTCCACACCACCAACAATAACGATAACTTTTTCTGTAATAAAAACTTTTGCAATTGTTTACATGTCACTGAATGTGTAAATATTCTGATCTTGTTGCATTTACAAAGCGGATATAACCAGCAGATGTCTTTAACATGCTGTGTTAACTCTAAACAGTGAATCTAGTAGTTTGTGTAATCCAATATCTTACCTTTTGGTGTAGTCAGTGTAGTAGAATCAAAAGCATTACGTAGTCAAATTTCAAAGCAACTGCATCAGTGCTGGATACCTGAGGTAATTTTGTTATTTACCTCAGCAATGAGCTTCTCCATCATCTGTCATTTCAATGCGCGTGCATTTGAAGTTCAAATAGATGTGATTGGCTGTCAGTATTTTATTGTTCATCAGTTGAAAAAAATTACTTCATTGTATCTTTATTGTTATAGTTGTGGTGTAAACTCCGCTATTCTCTTTAATATACAGTAAAACGATTTTTAAAACGATTTTTATAGTTATCATTATAATGTGAACGGCACTTCAAATGTTTATGTTACTTTAGCACCTCTTTTAATGTATTGTACTATGACAGGAAACATTGACATCAACTTAAATTTTCTTCAACTCTATCAAGTGTTACAATGACAAATAAAAAACGAATTTATGCTTAATAATTAGGTAACTAAGTGTGCTGAATTGGCTGTGATTTTGGATGTACATCATTAAAATCAGTGAATTAGATATCACAGAAGACTTAAGGAGTTTACTATTGTGTAATTGTGAATATTTTAATGGTCCAAAATCAAACAGCCTTTCCAATCATATTAAATTGACCATATATATATATATATATATATATATATATATATATATATATATATATATATATATATATATATATATATATATATATATATATATACTAGTCAAAGTTTGAAGTGGATCAAAAAGTTCATCAAGTTGCCCTTAAACAAAAATGGGTATTGTGCATTGGTTCTAAGGCAACTTTTATGAATTGTTTTGATCCACTTCAAATGTTGACTAGTGTATATATATTTTCCACTTTCTTTATAACATGCAATGAATGTTACTGTAACACCAACATAGTAACCATTAATTCTGAAAATATTTCAGATTCTCTTCTGAAATTCAATTCATAATAAGGTTTAGTGCAAGCCAACAGCCTGTATGACAAAAAACTGAGTGGAATATTGCATCCATATATAACACTGGTCACAGCTGTGCTTGTGTTATGAGCAGTTTACTATAATATCACTTTTTAATTCAACACACAGCAATGATAAAGAGAATCTGTATCTTTTGGATTAACTGTAGAGCATTGAAATATATTCAAATATATTTCATGTTAAATTTCAGTTTGACTAATTGGATTTTTTAAAATGATGGCAAAGAGTGATTACATGTAGAAAAGTTTCATTACATCATGAGTGTACAGTAGATCAATAGTACAACCAAACCTGCTTTGATAGCTTAATGTTTTAAAATGTTTAGTTTTTGTGGCTGTTAAGTTATTGTAAAGTTATATTTATTAATAATCACTGACCATCTCTGCCAGAATGGATAGCCAGAGTCATTGTGTTTTGCAAGCATGTTTCCCCTATTATCAGTAAAATTGTCCTGGATATGAACTTTATCTACATAACTTCATTTTAACTCAGTGGTTCTCAAACTTTTCGACGTGGACCACCACCCCGATGAGGTGGGCATCCCTTCATGCACCACCCTGAAGAAAATTAAAGATATTAAACAATCTCAGTGTACAGTGTAATGCTGTTGGTTAGTAACCTTATTTTTCTGAGGTTTAATTACACAGAATTTATGATAAATTCATGAATTTTATACAATCCCGAGCACCATCTCACTCCCTCTAAGGGGGGCCCGCCCCCAAAGTTTTAGAACCAATTCATGAACACAAATCAGACCAGGTATATTCACAGTATCTTGTTTGAATCTAAAGTTCTAATTTACTCATGGAAACGTCAATGTAAATCAAGCATTGCTCTTGTTAGCACATGTTACTAGGCCCCAATAAATATTTAGGGCATTAATGGCAAGCACAAGTTAACAAAATGTAACCCTCTTACCACCTTTACTGATTGATCATTCATTAATTAGGCCCACCCCCCACTGCCCCCCAAAAGTCTAAAACCATTATGGACAAAATTATGTTGTCTTAAAATCCTGCATCGTTGCATCAAAAGGTTTACAAACCTTTACACAGGGCCATCATCATGTGGATGTCACTGGCTACAGGGTCTTTTGAGTTTGTGGCGTTTACACTTACATAAAGTATACGCATGGTGTGATAGACAGCATATTCAAAATGCATTTAATCTGCTTATTATGATGTTTAAATCTTACAATCTACTTTCTTAGATTAGCTTCATATTTGGTCCAATAAATGGGGTCAAAATAAAGAAAGCACACCAAAAAAATTGAGTTTCTATGTGAATAATTTTTTCGTCTGTTACCTTCTACTGTGTTTTGTTATGTGAATGTCTTTTTGTAGCGTAATATATTACATTTTATATATTTTTTAATAAACTGGAGAAAAAAGTTATTGTTTATGAGTTTCAGTGTACAGCCGGATAAGGCAAACACTCCTTGTTAAAAAGTAGTTTGGCCTCATTTTGAAGAAATTAAATCCACCGTTTATTGAATGTATTAAAAATTGCAAGTGTATACAGCTGGTATTTCTGACATTACAGTAGTAGTACTGGGAGTAGTGGTGGTAGTAACGGAGGAGTAGTTGTGGGGGGGTAGTAGTAGTAGTAATGGAGAAGCAGTAGTAGTGGTGGTAGTAGTAGTAATGGAGAAGCAGTAGTAGCGTTGGTAGTGGTCAAGTCATATTTTTACATAATTGATGCCAACTGCCATAAGTTATCTTTTGTTAAACTAACTGATTGGACAAAACTACACCTTTATTGTTTGTATAGGCTACAATGACGACGTGGCAAGGTATGCGTACGCAGTTTGGCAATGGAAGTACGGCAAGAATTAGCAGTGAAGCAACACAGACAGAGAAAGTTATTTTAAAAAGTTGACTTTTTCAACACAGCTACCACATCCGTGTCCTATAGTGGAGTAGATAAAAGACGTTAGCAGATGGCCAAAAATAAAGTTGCAGATACATATATACGTATATACGTATATTATATTAATGCAACCAAATGCAACAACCAGACATTTTGATGCTGGGAAACCGTTTTAATAATCTTTCTGAGTTTCTAACACGTTAGAACCACTGGTGAATAACACCACTTCTGTTGCCAAAATGCGTGCGCAGGCTATTTGATCACGTGGGCTGTAAAAGGATCTATTGCATGGCTTTAAACATAGGCGGATGAATCATTTGTGCTGATATGATGAGAAACATGTGCAGTGCAGCGGGGAGGAGCTTCAGGACATAGCTGAGAAACTGACAATATTGGTAAAATTATACTGTGGGAGTGTGAGGATGAGTTTAGGCGACCAAAACATCTCACACAGTGCAGTTTAAAAAAAAATCAGAAAAAATATCTTCATATCTGAGATATATATCTTTTGAGCTAGCCCAGCAATAGCCATCATTTCATCGTCTGGATTAAGTATAGACCTGATAGTCCGACTATGAGTAACCCATTTCTAACCAAAATAAAACTGGTTGCATGTAGTTTTTGCCAAAATAACTTGAGAGATGCACAGTATAATATTCCTTTCATGTAATCAAAGGCAACGGTGATTGCAAGGTGTTTGGCTTCATTTATTTATTTATTTTGTTTTAGCTTAGATGTCTGAACTGTGTATTAGATTTCTTTTAAATGCAAAATTACTTGTTGGGAAATGTTTAGCTTCAGCCACTGGACTGTCCCTAATGTAATTCTGAAAAAGTCTTTTACATTACTTGCAATAGATTTTTTGCATCCGTGTTTACCTATTTGCATACTATGTTTATAAATGTTTATAAAATATCTATATTTTTTGCTTTTGCCATATATACACACTTTAAGCCCGATTTTACCAATTGATTATTGAGATAGGTAGAATGTGCAGATGCAGCATCATATAAAGTTTGCATGCCAACATGGACGCAAAATATCAAAATAATGTTTTCATCACCTTTAGCACTTCCACTTAAGCCAGTTTTGATGGCTTTAGTCAATACAAGCAAGGTGTACTTAATCACGTGGCGAGTAAGTGTATGTGAATATCACCTGTTATATATTTCACACCTATGCAGTTGTTAGTGACAGCATAAAATCTCTTCTAACCATCACACTCCTTTGGGAAATCACAATGCCAAACATTGCCCTGGGTCTTAATTATCAATCCATGCTTCTCAACCTCAAGGGCAATATCATATAATAAATATCGAAATGGCTAAAATTTCATATCAGCAATACAAGACCCCCCCCCCGTACCATTTATCTGCTAGTGCCCCCTTGCCTTACGTCAGATTTGATTGTTCTTTGATGGCTCATTGCTCGCGGGCACAGGCTGTCTGTGCTAATGTTGAAGGTGTGTGTGGGTGTCCCAGGACAGCGCCTTTGACTGGTAATGCAATTTTCATGTATTGAGGTGGCACTGGACCCACAATCCCATGAGTCATTTCTGAATCATTTGGATTTTAATCATTATGAATGACCTTCATCAGAATGGCTCTAGTCAAACCAGAGGGGGTTCATATTATACATTTTTTACTAAAAGGTTTTCTTTTAACACTTTACACCATGTAAATGCTCCATAAAGACTTTTGTATTACAAAGCTACAGTTTTTCCAAAGCTATTTTAGGTTTTGTAAAGCACAAAAAGAAAGATTTTAAGATAATTAAATACTGTAGATGCCCATGCTTATGCACTATATTTAAATTTCTCCGAAGCCACACAGTAGTTTACAATATAGACTATACACCACTTTTTGAACTTGACAGAGTAAGGACAGATTTTTTGTATTTCACATACAGTCCTTTATTTAAAATAAGGGTGCTTTAAAGGGATAGTTCGGCCAAAAATGATATTAAACCCATGATTTACTCACCCCCAAACTGTCAGAGTTGCATATGTCCATTGTTTTTCAGACAAACACATTTTCGGATATTTTAGAAAATGTTTTAGATCTTTCAGTTAATTAAATGTGAAGTTACGGGGTCCACGACCTTCAAGTCCAAAAAAAGTGCGTCCATCCTTCACAAAATAAATCCAAATGGCTCCAGGATGATAAACAAAGGTCTTCTGAGGGTAATCCGCGCGGTGTTGTTAAAGAAATATCCATATTTAAAACTTTATTAACGAAAATAACTACCTTCCGGTAGCGTCGCCATCTTAGACTCCTCTGTATTCAGGAGAGAGTATTAGCGTAGTGTACGCACTTTTCGGAGGGCGGAGGCAAAGAGCAGCAGCAGTGTCACCTCCGTAAGTTGCGTACAGCTCTGATCTTGAATGCGGACGCGACTAAGATGGCGGCGCTACCGGAAGGTATTTATTTTCGTTTATAAAGTTTTAAATATGGATATTTCTACAACAACACGGCGCGGATTACCCTCAAAAGACTTTGTTTATTACCCTGGAGCCGTTTGGATTTATTTTGTGAAGGATGGACTCACTTTTTTTGGACTTGAAGGTCGTAGACCCCGTAACTTCACATTTAATCAACTGAAAGATCTAAAACATTTTCTAAAATATCAGAAAATGTGTTTGTCTGAAAAACTATGGACATATGCAACTCGGACAGCTTGGGGGTGAGTAAATCATGGGTTTAATATCATTTTTGGCTTTCTAACGGTGATGCTATAGAAGAACCATCCAGTCAAGTTCAGGAACTTCGTTCAGGAACTATAGATGGCAAAACAAATATTGGACAGATATTTTTAAATGATTATTGACTTTACTTAAAAATTTAGGAAACCCGCTGCGTTAAAAAAATAAGCAACCAATTTCCATACTGTTACCTATTCTCTCGTAGGTAAGGTTGTTTTGACATATGTGGTTCCATATGTTTAGCAGAGGATTTGTAACAGTATGGAAATTACTTACACTGTAAAAAAAATCAGCATTTTTGTCAAATCAACATATATTTTTATGTTACTTAACAAATTATGTTAAACAATTTCAACTTGTTTTTCTAAGTTATGTCAACTTATCACAGGTCTAAACTTAAAGTTGCACCTATTTTATTGCTAAAATAACAACATTATTTTGTGTATTTGGTACAGTATAATACAATATATTTCCGTGGTTTATGGTTCAAAAAACAACATTCATTTCCACATACCATACATTTTTGTAGCTCCAGATCACTCATCAATTTGAAAAGCTCTGTGTCCCTGATTGGCCAGCTAATCTGTACGTTGTGATTAGTCTGAATGCCTTGACGTCAGCCGGAAATGTGACGCTCCTTACCATGTTTGAAAGATTTCAACTAATCATTTTTAGAGTATACAAGTCAAGAGGCAAAAGTTTAACAGTTGTCTATGTGTTTTAGTAAAACATTTCCTAAAAATCCTGTCTACATTAAAGCATCCCAAAAAAGGTAAGCTTTAAATAAAAGCTGTGGGCTTTTCAAACCCATATTCTCGGTAGACTATACAACATTACTCACACCTTATAGCCTCAATAATCTGTGTGATTCATCTTATCCTGCAATTATCACACAGCGCTTTTGTCTGCCGCATGCTAATTTTCCTTTGCTGCTAACGTTCCTCCTGCAGTAAACAGCGAGCTCAATTACGTGCTCCTTTGCTTCAGGCTTCTGCTTTATTTCCGCCTTAATTTCCCACCCATGCCCTTGTATTGATTTCAACCACGACGTGTCATCTTAATAATTCTGCCCTTTGTCGCTAGCTGCGCTTTCAAGCCCCTGTGGTGTTCCCGAGACCCCCAGGCACAGGCAACGGAGAGCCTCCGAAAAGTGAGTGCCGATAGATCGCATGAGTGTCTGATGAGGGTCATTGTGTTTGTCACTTCAGCAGAACTCTCAAGGTGTTTTTAAAGCGCGGCTATCCTCGTACAAATCGCGGGAGCGCTAAATTGCTATTGTCAGCAGGGGAGCTGACAGCGTTATTAGGTATGTTTTGCTGGAGGTCGTCCAAGGTGAAATGAAATAGTAGTTAACCTGTGACATCCCCAAGCTAAGGCATATTAATAATGGCCAATGCATGTAAGGGGCGCCATTATTTCTTTCTAATGAGCACTGTCATCTGTGTTCGGAGGGCACGGCGAGCGCTGCTATCTGCTCCCCGGGCTCTTCTGTTTACAATACTGCAATACTTCTGTTTCTCGACTGTTTTGTCTGCGGATCGTAAACGATTGCTGATGGGTGGAATCCATTATGTAAGAATTCATTAATTCAGTCATTATTTACGCACCCTCATGTCGTTTCATATCTGTATGCTGTTTGTTTTCGCACAACAGGAAAGTACTGAAGATATTTATGTTGCGGTTTTGCTTTTAGCAGATGCTAATAGTGTCTGTCAAGCTTCACATAGCGCCATAAAAATATCATAAAAGTAGTCACGATGGCTTTCTATATTCCAAGATTTCAAACAGACCGGTGTTGGGGTTTTTTTAGACGGATGTAGTCTCCACAAATTGATTTTTGTCTGGAAAAGAGCTGAATGAAGATTATGGAAAAAAAACTGAATACAGGTATCCAAATGCAAAAAACGCAAATTCCAATTTTTGCCCTATTAATATATATGAAAACTCCCATAACCCAATGTCCTTGTATTTGAATTAAACTTCCACTTCAATGAAGGCTTATAAATGCCTATAACACTGTTTTTTTTTCTGAATGACACAGCAGTTTGCCCGCGGTGAAGCAAATGTGATTGCAGCCTACTTATTCTGCCTCACTACCCAGAGACACTCAGGCTTGGTTGCGGTATGCAGACATATTCAAAGTAATGAGCTGTGTGGACGTTCTTGTAGTTGAAATCACTTGAGAGCCCCGGTGGCAGCCATAAGCCACAGCATGAGTTCACAAATGATCGGCCTCATTATACTGATGAGCGAGGGGAGTTTTCAGAGCCAGACTGGTCCAGGACACTCTATCATCTGTCATCTAACTCCAGATGGGAGCACTTTCCAGAGCAATCAGGAAAGCGGTGTGATTCATCTGCATGGAATCACAGTTATGTTTTAAAATGGCATTTAAAAAGGACAGTATTCTGTGTAATTCATATCCCAGAGTAGCATTGCAGTATTACGTTTTATCTAGGGATCTTTGATCGTTCGGTTTAGTATGTTTCAGTTTCATTTGCCTAAAATTGGCAGAATTATCAAAATAGCCCGACACACCGGGACCTGTGCCTCGGGGCCACTGACTGCCAGGGGCATCAAGCTCAGAGGTCCTAAAAAGCCTGGCAGCCAGAAATAAGACTATTGATTAGACAAACAGTGCTTGGATTTGTGCCATTAATGAATGAGTGACCAATTAATAATTCAAGTTATATAATAAATAAAAAACATTAATAACTTCTTCCATGGATGAGAGGCACAATTAATAAATAAATCATGTAGGATGTGCAGATTTTGGTTATTTAACTATTAACTAGAACTGTACTATGCATTACTATTAACATAACACACAGTGCTAACATACTGTACAGCAGTGGGGAACCTTCAGGGCCTTCTACGCCTTCAGAGAAGGCCTAAAAAAATTTAATAAAAAGATTTTTTATTATAATAATATAAATAAATAATATTGTTTTTACATTTTTAAATTTCTATTTAATTCAATTTTATACAATACATGTAATATATTTTCTCTCATCTATGTTCTAACGTTAAGCTTACTGTCAGGTTCATGTCATGAAAACATCTAATCCAATCAGAATCGTCTGTCTCTATTAAGGCCCGGTTATCTGGCTCATTCATTGGTTAGGACTTCATGAATCCCAGGGAAGGCCAAGCTATGTGTTTTTGGTGTGGAGAGTGACGGGCAAATCGACCAATCACGTTTTGATTTCAAGTGGGCGGGCAAAAAACAAAACATTGTAAGCCTTCATGAAGTCCTAATCATGCAACAAACTGGATGCGAGCTGCCGTAAAACACCAAAGACGAAGATCATAGACCGTTAATATTAATACAGTCTATTGGCCCGAATTTCTGCGGTGAGAGTGGTTGAGGTAAATGGCGGAAAACGTGATTGGCGTTGTGGCTAGCTTGATAGGGCTGAGGTAAAAACGAAATTACTTAAGCGCGTACTCGTGAAGAGCACAGCCGGGAGAAGCGCGTGCAGAGGAGACAAATAATGGGTTTAATTATACTTTTACTTCCTGACAGTTTCACTTGTTACGTGAGGATAGTAATGACTGACAGACGACGCCGAATTACATACAATATAATTTCCTAACTAAATCTGAGAGAATGCGAAAACATTCAAATATTTTTTACCTCGCTATACCCGATGGGCAGGGCGGAGATACATTTTGCGAGCCCTGGATATCTTATAACAACAGTTATAAGCCACAAAGAGGTGGACTGAGAACGCAGGGTGCTATTTTTCTCCTTATGAAAAAGATTAACAAGGTATCCTACAGCTAAATATATATTTCCAAAAAATAAATTAAAGAACATACTTAAAGCTTGTTAAATGCAAATTTACAGAGCCCCTGTCATTACAGAGCAGCAGAATCTGTATATGTGTTTATCAGTTAAATTAATTTTAAACTTTAAAACTGCATTTAAAGGCAGACAATGCCCATTCTGTAATTCAACTTTGCGTGCTCAGAATTTTTACACGTTCACTGTATGATTTAACGAAATACGAATAGCCTAGTATTATGGATGGAGAGGCATTTGCACTTCATTGCATATTTTGAAGGCCCAGCTGAAGTACCCACGGTTCGCCACTGCTGTACAGTAGTGAACATTTATGCAGACTTTTAGTTATTATAAGACTTTTGTCATAAGGAGACAAAGTAGTAGGAAGAGGCTGTCGGTGACAGAAATTAAATTATAATGTATTTAGTGTGGAAGAATTTTTTTAAAGCCACAAATGAAATACTACCGAGTCCCTAAGGTGACATTGTAGTAAAAAATTAAAGTTTAGTTTCATGTGCTCACGTGAAACTTTCATGTGCTCACGCGAAACCTTCATGTGCAGAATTTTTTTTTAAGTTTAGCTTTGCGTGCTCACGTGAAACTTTCGCGCGTGCGTGTGATAGTTTCACCTGCGCACACGAAAGTTTTACTTGAGCATGTGAAACTAAACGTGGTAGTTTCACCTGCGCACGCAATAGTTGCACGTGCGGACACAAAAGTTTCACGTGAGCACCCGATAGTTTCATGTGAGCATGTGATAGTTTCACGTGCACACGCAAAACTAAACTTTATTTAATTTTTGCTCCATTTCCCCTTGGGGGTCCGTCATATACAGTTTGAAGATATAAACTCTCATAGAAGGTTGTGTAATAAATGAATTGTTCAATTGCAAATGTAATGTTTTTTTTTAAACCAATTGTCTTATACACTGAAAAAGCAAATGGATCAACTTAAAAAGACACTTAAATGTTGTTACTTTAAGTGAGATAATTTAAGTTGAAAAAACTTCAGATTTAAGGCCTTTTTAAGTAATTTTTTAAGTTGATCCAACGTTTACTTTTTCCAGTGTAATGTCACATTAGCATAAAGTCTGGTTAACACGGTGTCTTATTTTTGGCAAGTTCTACACAGCTAAACAAGTAGTGGCCATCATGTAAAATAACCTCTCAGTTTGTTTTTGTTGATTATGAAATCTGAATTGAGACTATATCCCTATGTTCTGTTTTGTTTAAGTTCCACTTTTATAAACCCCAACTAAATCTTCTTCAAAGCTTTTTGGTGTAGAAGCTTAAAATTTGCTTATAGAAGTCATTAAGGACTGTTTATTGATGGATAACTTGGCATTTAATACATTTCTGTTCTAATCAACACTTTGATGATGAAGCTTTACTGGTGTCTCAGAAGATAGATTTGGTTCTTCAGAGAAAACAATAAAAAAAATGTGCTCTAATAAAAGATAGCAAAAAACACAAATTATTTAATGAGTGATTAATTTACTTTATAAGAATAAGAAGGTTCAGAAGTCACCTTTAGAAACCCTGATGCAATATTAGGGACATTAGATCATGACCTATGATCTGTGTGTTTTTGACAAAATAAGGAGATCACCTATAGTACAAAAGCCATTAAAAGCAATATCAGAAACAAGCTAAATGAGCAAAAACGTCAAAAATGGGCTAATGATATTAACCAAATGCTCTCAGCAGTATTTCATACGGTTTCAGCAGTAACAACATAAACAAACTGTTTTCGGTAAACATATGTTACTTGCGGTAAAATCCAAAAATAATTAACAACAACGCTTTTAGGGTAATACAGTAAACAACAAGGTGCGACCAGGTTTTTTGCATGATGCGTCAAACGTTTTCGTCGCCATGCACGTAGTTAATCGATGTCTACACAAATTTCACGTAAAGTCGAACACAGCTTAACAATTCTCACTCAGAACCTTGAGAATGCACAATCGCAGAGGGTAATTAGACATTGTAGAGATAAGAGAAAGATAAGAATGAAGTACTTAGACATCAAGTGCCTAGGTCTGGAAAACTGGATACACTGTTAGACATTTCTGTAATTTTTACAGTTATTTACTGTATATCACCCAGTATAATACTGTAAACTATTTATACAGTACATATATGGAAGAAAAATAATGACAAAAGTTTTTGAATTAAAATAGCCTGTTGAATTGTACTACCTGAAAAAAAATGCATTGTATTAACCGTACTTGAATTTAAATGCATTGTATTTTTATGTTTTTGAATTAAAACAGCCTGTTGAATTGTACTACCTGAAAAAAAATGCATTGTATTAACCGTGCTTGAATTTTAATGCATTGTATTTTTAGGTTTTGCATTTTTAAGGGCTGAAATTCAACATGCGTGTATATTTTCTGTATTAAAAATTCAATAGTCCACATTCACCTTTTAGATTTCACTTTAAAATATTCGGTCTGTTTAAAAATACAACGTAAAATATTCAGCAGGCAAGTTTCAGTCCATTTAAATTCGCGTCCAAAAATTCAAGTCCAAAAATTCAGTCGTACAGATTTCAACATTTAACATCCGGGAACTGCAGGAAAAGCAGTAGAGTACCGAGTATAATCTCATCTGCTGTTAATCGATCTGGCCAGCAGGTGGTGCACGTGTTCGCCAAAACTTTGTACATGTAAGATGATTTATCCACTGCAGTGATGAATGTTGGCTTTTATGTTCAGTTTTAGTAGAACAACTGTAATACACTCATACAGAGAGTGTATTGTTTGGTTATGTTATTGACAGGATACTAAACGGTTTTTAAATGCCATATAAATTAAATAGGGCCTTTCTGCCTGCTATTGGCTTCGTTTCTCAAAAGCTAAGTTGATTGTAGATTTTATTGGTGGCAATCTACCATCTTCTTATGCCTACGAGAAACGGACACGTTTTTGTAATTCGTCACCTCAGTTTATAAACCATACTCGGATTATTGAACTGTTCAAGTTACAAATTGTGCGCGCGGATTAATAAACCATACGCACAATTAAACAATCAGTGCTCTCAGATTTTCAATCCATATCCACAAATTCATAAACAATAAATAAACAGTGCACACGCTTTCGCAATGGTTTTGCAAACTGAGTCCACTACCGCAGAGGTCCCCAACCACGGGTCGTGGACAAGTTGCCACCGGTCGCAACAACATCCTGAAAAAATGTGTATAATAGCTACGTTATAGTTTAATCAGGTGTTTTGTCCTTTACGAGCCGACTTCAAATAACATATCAATCCACTTCTATACAGGGCCGCGCTCTCTCTTTTTCTTTCTCTCTCTCTCTCTCTCTCTCTCTCTCTCTCTCTCTCTCTCTCTCTCTCTCTCTCTACCAGCGCATCGGCGATCACATTGCTGTCATTAGAGTTCAAGCATACAGTACTTCTAAAACACAATCGATCAAAGAATTGCAAAGGTATGACTTTATGAATAAAATGAAGACATTCATTTGATATCGCAAATGAAACTAATTGCAGGCAGGCGCGGAGCTAGATTGACAGCTGGCCCGCCCAATCAGAAATGAAAAATAAATAATACTCGGGACGTCGGGGTAGCGATTTTGCGAGCCCTGCATAGGTTTGTTTTGTAGAAAGACTTTCTTTAAAGTGAATTTCGTTTTGTATAAATTGTATCTTAATATTAATCAATGTTTAATCAAACAATTGCCTCGATTTAATAAATAAGAAGCAAACCAAGAACGTCTGTGGTGTGGATTGACGTGAACCCACTATATTTCCGCAGCCTATTACTGCTTTTAATGCATTTCTTAAATGAATGTCTCAATTACACAGTAGGCTTATAGGTTGTTATGATAGGCTATTTGTTGCTAAAAGCAATAGACTATATTGTATAAAGTGTAGCAATAAACATGGCGTGACTTAGTGCTGAGTTAGAGAGCTGGTAGGCTATCAAACAACATCACTGTGATCAGATGTTTCCTTTCTATTTTTTACCCCGCTGTCATATTTGTTGTGTGTTTATGTTATTGAGAGGAAAGCGCGCAGCACATATTTATAACGTATTGTTATTCAAAATACGTTTTCCACTTGCTTGCAAAAAAAGTTCTCAAAGTGATCATGGCTGAAAGCTGCTCGGGAATATTTTTTTCATTAGAACCATATAACGCAACATTCAACTTCTTTATAATAGTTTTTAAATAGTTATCAGGCTTACTTATAATTTTACTGTTTTTAACATAACATGCAATAGGTAAAATACACCATATGAAGTTGTATCCATGTCTAACTGTCCCGGGGCTATGGCGAATTCCTGTCGGGCTACAAAGATGTATCTGCGCCCTGCCCGTCGGAGGAAAAAATATTGTAATGGGTTTGCATTCTCTCAGATTTAGTTAGGTAATTATATTGTATGTAATTCGGTGTCATCTTGTTAGTTATTACTATCCCCACTAACAAGTGAAACTGTCAGGAAATGAAGTGAAAGCATAACTAAACCCATCTCCTTTCGTGTTCACGTCTGAAATGCGCGCTCCTCGGCTCCGCTCTTTACGAGTACCCGCTTCTTATGGTCATCAAAAAGTATATTAAATGTTTATTTATTTGTCATTTCGTTTAACCTCAGAGTCAAACATTATTCTAGCAATTCCCTTTTTCTTTCTTTATTTAGTAAGTTAACTTAAATATCTGAGAACGAAAATATATTTTTAGTGATTTGTATGAAGAGAATATGATGTTAGAAGCTTTATTTTATAACACAAAATAGTGATTGCACACTCACTTGCAAAAATTATTTATTATAACCAACGTATCGGCAAATAGCCTTCGTCAAGGTATGTGTTCGCTCAGAGTGAAGCTTCATTTTAAGCATTTAGTAGCTTAATTTATTTAAACAGTTTTAATAGGCTATTTTAAAAAGTATTAGGTTTTTTGTGTTCATTTATATTTCTTGTCACTGTGTGCAGGTTCTTTTTTGTAGGCTATATGACAGCCCAATAATTTTTTTAACCAAAAAGGCTTAATTGTCATGTTGCATTACAATTTAAAGTATATCAATAATGTCAAAAATGTGACGTGCAGTTCGGGTGTTCTCACCAATACGCTTGTGATTCCTGAAGTTTTGACGAATTTTATAGACTTGTTATAGTTTCTTATTCAAAAGTGACACCCATAGATTCAGGTCCACCCGGACTTAATCCATGCCCACCCATATGTCACGTTCTGCATCCGCCACTGAAAGGGTGACTTCAGATGATGAAATGTAACCATTGATTTTTTTGGATGCTATTAGTCACCAACAAAAATTCTCACAGACACAGTTACATTTGTGCTGTTGTAGTTTGGACGTGTTTATTATTATTCTGTAATATGGAAAAAATATAAATAATAAAAAAAAAATGTAGGGGTTGTCCTCGGTATTTGAAAAATCCTGGCTACGGCCTTAATGACAGCAATGTGATCGCCGATGCGCTGGTAGAGAGAGAGAGAGAGAGAGAGAGAGACAAAGAAAAAGAGTGAGCACGGCCCTGTATAGAAGTGGATTGATATGTTATTTGAAGTCGGCTCGTAGAGGACAAAACACCTGATTAAACTATAACGTAGCTATTATACACATTTTTTCAGGATGTTCTTGCGACCGGTGGCAACTTGTCCACGACCCGGTGGTTGGGGACCTCTGCGGTAGTGGACTCAGTTTGCAAAACCATTGCGAAAGCGTGTGCACTGTTTATTTATTGTTTATGAATTTGTGGATATGGATTGAAAATCTGAGAGCACTGATTGTTTAATTGTGCGTATGGTTTATTAATCCGCGCGCACGATTTGTAACTTGAACAGTTCAATAATCCGAGTATGGTTTATAAACTGAGGTGTAGAATTACAAATACGTGTCCGTTTCTCGTAGGCATAAGAAGATGGTAGATTGCCACCAATAAAATCTACAATCAACTTAGCTTTTGAGAAACGAAGCCAATAGCAGGCAGAAAGGCCCTATTTAATTTATATGGCATTTAAAAACCGTTTAGTATCCTGTCAATAACATAACCAAACAATACACTCTCTGTATGAGTGTATTACAGTTGTTCTACTAAAACTGAACATAAAAGCCAACATTCATCACTGCAGTGGATAAATCATCTTACATGTACAAAGTTTTGGCGAACACGTGCACCACCTGCTGGCCAGATCGATTAACAGCAGATGAGATTATACTCGGTACTCTACTGCTTTTCCTCCAGTTCCCGGATGTTAAATGTTGAAATCTGTACGACTGAATTTTTGGACTTGAATTTTTGGACGCGAATTTAAATGGACTGAAACTTGCCTGCTGAATATTTTACGTTGTATTTTTAAACAGACCGAATATTTTAAAGTGAAATCTAAAAGGTGAATGTGGACTTTTGAATTTTTAATACAGAAAATATACACGCATGTTGAATTTCAGCCCTTAAAAATGCAAAACCTAAAAATACAATGCATTAAAATTCAAGCACGGTTAATACAATGCATTTTTTTTCAGGTAGTACAATTCAACAGGCTGTTTTAATTCAAAAACATAAAAATACAATGCATTAAAATTCAAGTACGGTTAATACAATGCATTTTTTTCAGGTAGTACAATTCAACAGGCTATTTTAATTCAAAAACTTTTGTCATTATTTTTCTTCCATATACATAACTGTAATTCGCATTGCATTTTGGGAATTTTCAGTAATTTACTGTATTTTTGAAAATTGCTGTATGCTACTGTATATTTTCTAACAGTCTATTGGCGGTATTTTCCTTATTCACACAAATCCTTATTTTATTTTTCTCAAAATCATCATTTTTGACAATTGTATACACACAGGCGTTGACTTATTTTAGCTGAGGAACCATGTAGCAGCACAGGTGTTAAGAGGACCGATATCAGGAGTGCACATAAACTGAAGAGTTTTCAAACAAGACTTTCCCTGGGACAGCGGCGCTTTTCAGTTGAAGATACACGAGAGGAGAGACTGAAAAAGACCAGCAAGGTAAAATAATCTACATAATTTATTTATTATCAGACCCGCGGTTGTTGTTTACCCGAACGGGACATTTTAAAACCGTTAACCGGACGCGTTGCTTAACGTATAACGGTAATATTAGTTTACCAAAGTCAGTATAAACCTAATTAATAAATCATACTATGTGTATGCAAGCCTACGAGCACGCGCAGTGCGTTAAATTACACGCTAGTGTTTTCCTTTTATAAAACTATTATGAAGAAATGCTTAACGTAGCCTAATGTATACGTCAATGATATGAAAAGATCAGATTTAGTACCTGAGAGAATAATTTATTAATATAAAAGCATATTTAACAAAGTACCCTAAATTACATGAAGCTGGGAGGAAAACTCTAAATGTGTAAGTTACCACGTTGTGTTTATATTCTCATCCGCTTGGCTTTACCTGTTACATAAATTATGCGTTATTAATAAGGTGTATAACTAAATTTTTTCAACTACGTTAAGCATTTTAGCGTATGTTATGTGTGTGTGGTGGCCAATCGGAAAAACATTATATTTTAAATGTGAATATGTTTAAAGACACACTGTGCAGTTATTTTACCTTAAACAAAGGCTGAAACCTAATTTGCATAAAATAAAGTTTTAAAATGTGTTTTTTTTTGTATTAAATTGCTTTTGAGGCCAAGGTAGCTGTACAGTAAATATTCAGCCTCGATCAGAAAACCACGTCCCACTGACATAACACACAGACCTGTGGCCATGTGTAGTGATTCGACTAGAGTACATCTACTCTGGTTATCATTTAAAAACTATGATATGAGTGTTTAGCATCATGTATTAAATGTGTTAAATATGTCCTTTTTTCCCTGCATTTATTCTGCTGTCTAAAATTCTTTGGGAGGATAAATGAAGGAGGATGTAACAAAATACACTGCAAGAACTGGAATGAGAGACAAGTGAGGATGAAGAGGACAACAGCATATCCATCCTTTCTTCACCACCTCACAGAGTTTGAGTGAAACAACTTGTATTAGGTGAGACACTTCTCAATAAGATACAGTATGTGCTGCATATATGGGTTAGTTAGGTCTCCCTAATTAACTAACAGCTGTAACAAACAGTACTGTAAAAAAAAACTGTGGTTCAAAATAATTATGACCATCTTTCTTTTGCTTACAGGACTCACAGGATTATTTTATAACAAGACGGATTATTTTATACCAGAATGGTATACCAGTATGGTATTTTTTTGAAGCTACTTTATTATTTCTTATAACAATTCATTTTGATGTGCATTCAGAACTGTAAGTTGGTAAGTAAATTTACTGTATTTACTGTAAGTAAAGGCTAAAGAGTATATCTCCTCTAGTTCTAAGTTCTAGTTCTAAGTTTTAACAACGTTCCCAAAGGTCCCAATAATGTTAAGCCAACATAAAAGTGTCCAGTTTTTAAATTGTTTAGGAATGTTTCTTGATTGTGCGAATGTTAGAGGAATGTTACATTTTATTTTCAGACAATGTCATGTTAAAATGTACTCACAATGTTTAAAACACATGTTTTGTATATTTTCTGAATGTTTATATGCAATATTTTAACAGAACAGTTTGTAAATAATAGAATGTAATGGTTTTTATCGTTACAAGCAAAAACATTCATAACTTTATTGGGAACTTTCAAGGAACGTTCTTAGACCTTCGTCTGTGGTTAGAGCATTGTGTTAGCATCATTAAACGCCATGGGTTCGAACAAGGGAATGCACATGCTGATAAATTTATAATTTATACTTTGCATTGCACTGTATGTTATTTGCCTTTTTCTGTAAATGTGAAGATAAATGTAAAGACAGACAGTCATTGTTTCATTTTAAACCAGTTCTATTTTAAGAGAACTTAACTAGACTAAATAAAAGGGTCACAAAAATTTTAATTTTGCTATTATGATGCTGATTTTGTGGTGTTATGGATTTTCTGGTTACAGTGGTAGTGGATCATGATCACCTCTCTAGCTTCAAAAGTAGGATGCAAAATGTATATCACACCAAATCATTATAGCATAACTCCATGTAACTTGACATAATTTAAAGTCGTCTAAAGGCAGACATGATTGCGTGTGAAGTCCTATGCCAAAGACTCTCTAAATACTGCATCTACACATTCTTCCTGATGTGTATATTTTGTTGGTATATCCTGGTTGTTGCAGACCTGACAGTAAACTTGACTGTGAGCATCCTATCCATCAGGTATAGCTGTTTACTTGCATTACTCATTTAGAGAAATGACGGGTCAACATTGATTGAATGGATTATATTTTCATCACCCCTTTTTGTATGTCTTTGGGACACTTGAAATATATAGCATGTATAATGTGTAGCCATTTTATAATGCGGTCACAGACTACTCCCATTGTAACTGGAAAACCAAAGAAAATCATTGTTTAAATTATAAAATTATAATTTTTGGATTAACTAAACCTGTAATCAGTGTTATTTGTATGTATGTTTATAATTTATGTTATTTTAAATGTATTAAATGATTTGTAATTTCACACAACTTCTTAAAGTATTTGTATTGTTTTAAATAAAGGCTTCAATATTTGAAATTGTCTCTTTGAATTAAATGTTAGCAGTATCTGTGGGTTAAAATGTAAAAATTTATTTGATCTAAAAATGATAGCTAACTTAAATATAATAAAAATGAATGTATAAAAAAATAAAAAGAATAGTAGTATATTATAGAGTAGTATTCTGTAAACCTGGGTTTTTTACGGTAGCACACTGTATTACATATTTACAGTAGCATTTAAATACTGTAAAATGGAAATACAGTTTAGAACTGTAAATCTTATTTACAGTAGCCTACTGGCAACAGTGTTGCCAGTAGGTTACTGTAAAAATCCTTGAAAATGTCTAACAGTGTAGATGACAATTAATGTGTAATGGATTAAAGTAGGTATTGCCATGCCACTCATATTCTTACAATTTGCTAACTGGATAACACTGGATATAACTCATTGTATAGATATAGTTTAATGAACTGTATCATGAACTGTATAAAATCTTATTAGAGGTCCAGCATGTCATTGAAACACAAATGGCTTTGCTGTCATCAGTATTAAATGTTACTCCTCGTAACAAAATGACTGTGGATCACATTTAAACTTGTGTTCCGTGGTTATTCATAAACACGAAGTAAAATAAATGCTTGATTCCAAAGAAGACATTAAATTCAAATAAATTCATGAATAACTTACAGCTATCTTTTTTCCTAAAGTTTCTTTCAAACATTATTATATATTGTAAAAAACAAGATGGCACTGTTCTGACATTTAATGAATGATCGATTTGAAAATTGTTCACCACCTCTGGCTGTATCAATGCATCACTGCACGATTCACCTTGAGTCAGTCGACAGTGAGAAATGAACTTTGGGCATAGCACTGCCCAGAACCAGAAGGTTAACCTTTCATCACACTTTGTACTTGCTCTGTTCTACAGTGGTACCCCTAATGATCGTAATCTATCATAAAAAAATGGCGTAGCGTGCTGGGGTGACTTTCCTGCAACAAAAACAGCAATATCACCACACACCAGGTCATCAATTTACTATGGTTGAACAGTTTTGAGCTGTAGAGGTAGAAAATACTACAGAGCTGATGTCAGTTAACCAAAGTCAATACATCAAGTGCTATAGAGATAATATATTCTGTAGGGGAATATATGTTCAATGTGTAATACTAGACATGGATGTTAATCCTGTCAAAAATTGCAACAAGTTTAACAGGAAGTTTTGTCTGAAAGACACTGAACAAAATGCTTTCTTTTTTACGTGCAATTAAAAGCCATTAAACAAAATGTTACATAATTAAAAATACAACCAGCATTTGTGTCAAGTATGGTAACCCATATTTAAAATGTGACCTAGGGATTTAACCCATCCCAGAGAGTAGTAACGCACTCTGCAATTTGTGAACAGACACTCACCCAGATCAGTTGTCAGCTATAACTGCAGCATCCGGGCGCAACTGGGGTTAACCTAGTTAGATTCAACCGTGAGACTCAAACTAGTAAACAAGCTTAACTCTCTAACCACTAGACTATGACAGTCCCATTTTACAAGGTACTAATCCATTTGAATTAATTTCCAAAGCATTCATATAGAAACCATGAGACCTGCACTTAGTGATGTTCCTTCTTCTGGCTGGGAACTCTGGAAGGCAGAGTGTGAAAACCTGGCAACCCTGGAGGTAAGTGACAAACAACCTTAATGGTCGTATAAGTTGGAGGATAGGTTGGAGCGTAGAGTTAAAGTGCACCTTTTTCATTGCTAAAAAAACAACATTATTTTGTGTATTTGGTATAATACAATGTGATCACATGGTTTATGGTTAAAAAAATCACATTATTTTCCACATACCGTACATTTTTGTAGCTCAAGATTTCACTCTCTTACTGAAACGCACAGATTTGAAAAGCTCTGTGTCCCTGATTGGCCAAATAATCTGTACATTGTGATTGGACTGAATACCTCTGACATCAGCCAGAAATGTGATAATCCTTACAATGCTTCAAAGATTTGGTCGCAATGCAATGCTAACAGGAGTTAACTTACAGTGTGTGAGACAAAGTGGGAGGAATTATAATAATGTCGGTCTTATCCACGTCAACAAGCCCAGGAAGTAAACTGTGTGTTTGTTGTAGTCCAAGAAAAGAGATTTACATTGGAGACGATAACTTGTGTCAGTGTTTACTCTGGGGTATGTACCTTTTGCATATCGTTAACATGTAATACATACTTACACACCAAAGGATATGTGAAGACATGAATTGGACAATAGGTGCTCTTTAAAGCAAAAAAAAAAAAAAAAAAAAAAAAACTGTGCAAAATGCTTTGGAAAATCTTACAAGTGTAAGATGTGTTCTATATGAATAAAAAAAATATATTATATGTTTTATCTCTCTACTTGTCCCTGCAGTTTTTGTACCATATAGCACAATGTACAATCACCTCATACCAGTGTGTGGGTAGAATAATTGAATGCTCCACAAGATTTCTACAATATGTTTATTGTCATTCGGAGCTCTTTTGCAACTGTGAACATCGTGTAGTCTAACTAGATTGTGCTTTGGACCTTAAAACAATAGCTTAGCGGATCATTTATCGCATTTTCTCTGTGATACAGACTTGAGATCCTCCTGTAATGTGGCATGCCTATTAATGTGTAAGATGTAATGGAATCTGGTGAAAGGTAGAAGCAAACACACGCGCCTGTGATGGGGATTCTATTATCTAGGTCTTGCTTCTGGTCCCTCATGAAACATGGATGAGTTTCAGCAATAAAAGACTCAATTTCTCTTTGATTTATACAAGAAATAAATTCTAAAAAGGTGAAAAGTCCAAAAGATGCATATTTTATCTGCCATCCATGGGCTAATGCATTTTAAATAGGCAATCCTAAAATAGAAAAATAAGTGTTGTTGAAAAGGGTCTTTTTGCCTTTCTTTCAGTGATCTGTTTGGGTTTTTAGTTGTCGGCTTTAGCGAGCGTGACTCGGTAGACTTAAATTTTGTATCGCAGCCAATTCTATTTTCCTTTTGTAACGGAAATGACTAGAAAGCTATGTGGAGTTTAATCCAGCTAACATTTTTATCATACCTCTGACAGGAGAAGTTCTTCGCTATGGCTCTTTATAGCTCTTTTCTTTTCATAGCATTACAGTGGGAATTCTCACTGTCGGTTTCGAACGCAAGTGGCCTTTGTGATTATCTGCCTCCTTCCACTTAACAAATGTCCTCCTTGTCTCCTTGCCACTTCTGCTTTGCTCTGTCTCCCCAAAGGCATCTGGGTGGGACAGTGTATCAGCAGGGCTTGGATCTAATGACCTGCTGAAAAGTAGCAGGGTGAATGAGGGTTCACCTCCTCCTGGAGTAACAGTACTGCCATGACTCTTTACTGCTAACAGCCATCTACTGTATGTGTGGTGAGAGCGAATCTGCAATCGGCTGACAATGGCATAAATTCCTAAAGCATTTCAACACTTGCTGTCAGGCACATGACAGTTCTATTAACAATCCAATAAGGCTATTCCCTTATGCCTAAACCCATGAAAACACACACATGCACACTCCTATGATAGATGTGGCATCTCAGACCGCTAACAGATAAAAACAGGTAAGGTCAAAATTGTCTGATGCCTACATAACACTTATTTCGGAAAATACTTAAGCAGATTCAAAGTCGTCCTCTGATTGGTTGTATTACACAAGATTTACAGGATACATGCGTCACAATCTTTAAAAGTCCACCGGGAAACAATACAAAGCCATGTCGTGTTTACATCGTGACAGTATGCTTCGTCAAGATCGAATAAACGCTGCATTTTTTTAAAGTATGCAAGATATTTTAACATGTTTTTATATTGTTGTTATAAACTAAGCTTGCATGGATAAATTGGATAATTACATGTATTACATACAATTAAAAGGCAATAACTGTTTTATTACACAACATTTGCCTGTTTATTGATTTCCCTGCTGAAAAAACCAGCATACCAGCAAGACCAGCATATGTTGTGTTTTGGTGCTGGTTTGCTAGTGAACACCAGCTAAACCAGCACCAGCATTAGCACCAGCTAAACCAGCACCAAACCAGCATTAGCACCAGCTAAACCAGCATTAGCACCAGCATCCCATGCTGGTCATACCAGCATATGTTGTGTTTTGGTGCTGGTATGCTGTGACCACCAGCTAAACCAGCATAGACCAGCATAATTCCCATGCTGGTCCATGCCGGTTTGATGCTGGTTTTTTCAGCAGGGTTAGTAGCTTTTATTTCTGAATAGTGTATTTGCAGCCAGTGAAATCACTTTAAGGCCCAAACGTCCTCATTTAACTTGGTGGACCCATGCAGTTGTTGATGACACCAGGTTCACTAATCTATATAAATGACTGGATTGCGCATAGAACGCTTAACGTAACAGCGTGTGGTGAAGCCAGCACAGAGTTCGAGCGGCCATCTTGTTAAGCCCAACCGGCAGAGGGCGTCATTGAAAATCATGATCTAAATTCACCAGGGGCAGTATTCACAAAGGATTTTATCTTACTGTACCACTGTGAGTACTCCTAAATCACACTAAAAGATTTTAGCTAGGAGTTTTCTCTTAAAAGTTATTCACAACGCCTTTCAGACCTACTCTTAGTAAGGAAAAATGACAACTCCTAAACTAAGAGTGAGTCTACGTTGCTATGGATGACGTCAGTTCTCATGCACGAGCTTCCTCGCAATGATCACGGTGATTGGTTGTAGATGACAGGTCCATCATGCGGAACATAACACAGATGCACTTAATCATGGAATTACGACATCTATGTCTGTGTCCTACACAGAAAAATAATAATAATGTCATCGAAATGCATATATTTGTGCAGGCCCCAGTGAAGTGTAATTCTAAAAAGGCAGAGAGAAAGAGAAAAGTTGTGAATTAAATTAAATAAAATAAAATCAAGGTAGCCTAATACCCTAATGAAAACCACCACTTGCATAATAATGAAAAACGACACTTCCAAATACTTGCTTGGTTAACTGACATCCTTTTATTACTTAAAGCAAGGAAATGTTGCTCCTATTGAAGTAGCCTAATGTAAATTAAATGACGGTATATTATAAACTCCCCAATACAGAAAAGAAAACCCAACTGGATGCAGGATCAGTTACTGCTGCTGGCCCAGTTGGTACTTGAAAAAAGAAATATAATAAAAGGGAAATTTAGCACTGGGATATCAAGCCAAACTAAGTGTGAGACATGGAAGCGGATTTGTTTGCAGATCAATGCAGCATTCCCGCTTGTGTTGCGGACCCCGGACGACTGTGAGAGGTGGTGGTATGTGCTACAATCGCAGTCGAGGGTTGAGATTGCAGCCTTTAAACGTGCAAGCATGGCAACAGGTAGGCGTATAATATTAAATATATAATATCATTATTGTTTTATGTAATTCAAAAAATGTCTTGCTTGAATGTAATGAAATATGAAAAATGTCATAAACAATATGCTTACATTAAAGTGTGCTTTCAAGTGTTAAGGAGGCAATGCTTTTGAGTTGGTGAAACTGTTCATGTATGTATTAAGGAGGAGGATCAGTACCTGAGCCACTAAGCCACATTGCATCGGTGGTGTATAGTGTCATTGGGTCAGACACCAGCATAACGGGCTGTGAGGGTACAACTGACCCGGCAATGCAGCTGCCAATGGAAATAGAGGAGTAGGCTATGTTTATGCAATACAATACTTAAACATTTTTGGTGATATTAAATGAAGGACATACAATATCATAATGTGCAAACCACTCACCCACACAAAAAACTGTGTTCACAAATTATAAGATGTTTTACAGGCTACAATTTATGGTATTGGCCAAATGGAAGCCCAGGTCATTCAGATGGAAGTCATTGTCCTCTTCCTGCCCGTCTTCCACCCCTGACTCTTACTGCACCTCTTCCTCTTACTGCACCTCTTCCTCTTACTGCACCTCTTCCTCTTCCAAATTGGTTGTGTTCACTGTCAACATCATTATCAACATCGTCAAACTCATCACAATCTCCTGTCTGTGAAATGTTCCTTTGCCGGCACAGGTTGTGAAGAAGCGCACACACAGTGATCACTTTACTCGTCTTCTCTGGACTAAGGCGGATTTTACTATGTAAAATGTGGAAACGTCGCTTTAGCGGTCCAATCCCCCTTTCCACCACACTGCGTGTCTTCTTGCGTGCTCTGAAACATACACCCAAGGAACAGTAAACATTATTGATTTAACCAACAACACCAAGAGCCACCACTATAATTTGTAATAAGCTTTGATTATTTAGGTGCCATAATTCAATAGCATGACCACAATTGCTATTGAATTATGGCACCTAAATAATATAGCCAACATGTGCACTTACCTATTTTAATTCAACTGTGGTCCCACTTGTGGATAGAGGTAAGGTGTAAGGACCACGACTTACAGGGATAGCCATTGTCCCCCACCAAGTGACATCCAGCTGGCTTTGTTTCTTTGGAGTTGGCGAATGTCCAAAGGAAAACTTATGAACTGTTGAATAATACAGGATCTACAGAGTGCATTGATGGTTTGGTGGATGGATCTGCTTACAGTTGGCTGGGATATCGCTAAAACGTCGGCATTACACAATTGCATTTTCCCTGTTGCCAGGTAGCGAAGTGTTGTCAAACATTTAAATTCGGCACTGATTGGGTTGTTGCGATTAGTTGGCGCTGTTATTGCATCCCTCACAAGATCCACAACAATTGGTATTCCCTCACGGTTAAGGCTGTATCTTTGTAACAACTCTGTGTCACAGAGTGTCTCCAACACACTGCGTCGCGCGGCTATTTTACGATCCTTTGTGAATAGATCTTAGCGAGTTAGGAGTCCTCCGACTTCTTTTAAGCCGTCTCAGACTAAGGTGCTAACTTTAGGGCTAAAATGCTTCGTGAATTATTTTTTGTGAAAAAAAATTAGGAGTCCTAAAGTTAGGAGTGACACGCCCATTATTTTTAAGAGTTGCTCCTAAATTCGCCAGTTAGGCGCTACTTTTAGCCTTAAAATTCTTTGTTAATATGGCCCCAGGTTAACAGCATATCAGTCAAACAAAATATTTTTTTAGGATATGTGACCGAGAATTAATTGTTACTTCTGGTGTTATTTGCAATGTTTATATTTTAATTGGGCAGGATAAGGGATTTATAAAAAACTTGAAGGTGAATGTGTCTGCTGCATTCTGTTAGTGACACGGGTATAAACAAAGTTTTTTGACAGTACGCTATGGTCAGTAGTATTTCTCTGATTAAGTTTAGGTAACTTGTAAAGATAATTATAATACCGTAATTACAAAACCAGCAAATTATTTTGCACATACAGTACAAAGTATGATTATTTATTTAGATTTCAGAATGAGCACGTTTGTCATTAATACTTAATATGCTGTGGTCCGTCCACAGATCTAATACTGTAAATTATGAAGATGAATGTATAGTAATTTACTGTTTAAAAAGCAAATGTACAACATTCAATTAATAAGTATGTACATGATTAGGAAGTTTGCGTTGTAATAATGTACAGAGAGACTTTAGATAAACGGAGACTAGTAAAGTGATGTAGTATCCAGGGCTCTCAAGTTTTACCAAACGTTTGGAGGGAAATTGTTTTTTAGGGAAAGGGGGTATTTGCAGCAGCGTCCCCCTCTGCCCCACCCAATTCTCAAGTTTTTGCTAACAGTTTAATTGTACCAATTGTTTTGTAAACAAACCGTTAATGAGCCCCATTCACTTCCATAGTATTATGAACAAAGAAATTTATAGAGGTTTGTAACATAAGAGTGAGAAAATATGACAGAATTTTTATTTTTGGGTAAATCCCTTAAAATTGCTCAATTTTCACACACTAGTTTTGCACATAATATACCAAAAATTCTTCTTAAGTACTTAAAATAATCTAAAAAACAAACAAACATCTAAGTGTCCTTATCTGTGCTATTTTGAGATGCCATGAATATGAACTGAAATGTGCTTTTAACATATAATCTCTGTAGTATTACAAAAATGTATACCACTTGTAGTAAACTTGTAACCATCTTTCATACAATTGTGTGTGTGTGTGTGTGTGTGTGTGTGTCTCTCTCTCTCTCTCTCTCTCTCTCTCTCTCTCTCTCTGCTTTAATACCTGGTATTATTATATTATTATTAATGTCTCTTGTGACTGCTTGTGTTAAGAATTTTAAGTGGAGGTTTTCTGTTTTTGACGTTTTTGTCACTCAGTACATTTCTTGCACACCTTTAAGAAACTTGAAAGGTGAAAAACTCATATTTTAGAGTAAGAGATGATTGACAGGTATGTTGCGGCAGGTACATATTGCTGCATCCTTCAATGGAATGTCCACTAGAGATATTTGTCTGTTTTGACAAATAATTTGTTTAAAGTTAGGAAGCAGATACATACACAACTTAAACCCTGCTCATCTTTTTAAGTAGATTTGTGTCGTTTTTCTTATTTAATGTCAGTGGCGGCTGCTGACTTCTTTTTCGAGGGCCCTCGATGCAAGTTCACCACAACATGTATGTAGCGCATCATGTGTGTCGAGTGATCCTATGTGCATCACGTGTCTTGTCAAAATAAATGCCTGCTGCAGACGCGTCTAAAGAGTTTATGATGAAAGAGACGCTTGCGTTTGCCAGATACTCGCAATATTTTCAAACTATTGACACTTCGGTTTAGAGTTAGATTTGGTGTTAACGTTAGGATGTCACTTTAAGTATTGGTTTATACCTTTTTTCATTATTTATTTTTTATATATTATGATTTTTAAAGGCGCTCTAAGCGAATCTTTGTGACGTCACTTCTTGTTGACGAGTCATGAATGCACCCAACCCCCACTCCCAAATCCTTCTTGTCATTTATTGGCTGGAACACTTTGTTATGTTTCATGGTGGTAGGTTTGGCCACTTTGTTTTTGTTGCAGTTTGTGAGCCTGGGCTGTCTGCAGAGACCGCGTCTTTTTACAGTGTGTTCAGGGGACAGCCAGCTAGCAGACAGTGAGGAGATGTTTACTGTATGAAACAAAAAATTGTTTTATGACCTAAAATATGTGAATTCGCTTAGAGCTGGGTTTGGGTAGGGATGTCATTTTATGTAAATCTAACCCTAAATCGAAGCGGCAATGGTAAGAAAATAGGACAAAACAGTTGAGTAACAAATACGTGACAATGACACGTAAACAGAAATACGTGACACGTTCATGCAAAAGGTGGAAAAACGTGTCTGTGTCACAGAAAAGACTCACAAATTTACGTAAACTATAGGTACGTAATTTTGTGCTACTGGATTGCCCCAGCGCAACTGGATTTAAAGGGGATGAGAGATAAGACTCTCATTGGTTTATTGCACGTTACGCCCAAAACACACCCATTACTCATTATGAGAATAAAAACAACCCTTTTCGACCATGCACTCTGCGCACAAACCATTTTTCCCGTTGTTAAATTAGCAAAAGTGGAATCAGACACGCCTGTTTAGACTGTGCGCTTTAGACAATGCACTTGATCGTTAAAATAGGGCCCTTTGTCCCTGACACGCTAGGTCAGATTATCATTGTGAAATAAAATCACAAAAATGTTTTGGACACTGTATTTTTACACCTGTATTTAGCTCTGTCCACTTGTGATGGGATCACACAGAAAATAAGGTCTATTTGACTGTAAAAGTTACAGAGAAATACAGTTAAGGTCAAATTGACCTATTTGTAGGCTTTATGGAATTTTTTGCAAAGGCACATTTTCATTTTGGTTCTGGTATTACACAATGAATTTATCCTATTCTCAAATTGTTGACATTTAAATTCTTTGCAGTGCATTGCAATGCATCTTTAATGCTGCATGATTGCTTTTGTATTCAGTACACTTTCTAAAATCTAACTCATGTCAGCACTTCCCTGGACACGAAACATTAGCATGAGCAAAAAGAAACAGCCTGCCCTCGCCGGTACAGTATGTCAAAGAAGCTGTGTTCTTCCTGTTGCTGTCCATATATCATCCTCAGCTCAGTAAAATGTACAGATGTGCCTTCTGCATAACCCATCACTGACCTTCCCAACTTCATGATTTAAAAAGCACACAGGTCTATAGTCTGTCAAACTGTTAAACTTCAAAAACTGAACTTCAAAGATCAACAGAGATAATAAACGAAACAGATAAAGCTCAGACATTAGAGAGACCAGTTTTGGCACATAGAGGAGAATTGCCACAGATAGAGTCGTAGCAGACCTGCTTGAAAAATTTATCTTGGGCCACCTGCCCTTCCGGTGGAACATATGGGTGAGAGTCATAGCTAATAACAGCCATCACTACACCAAGGAAGCCATCTGCCTATACCTCGCAAGGGGATCAAACATGGTTCTCCAGCCAGAGCAATATCAGTGCATGTGTGGGCCAACACATGGAGTCTGGACCCAAGGTTCACACTTCACTAAAAGACACTGCCAGGTTGTCTGGATGTGATTTTCAGATAACTGATTGTGATTACCTTAATAGGTACCTGGATTGTCACAATGGTTTGGTTCAAATGATTCGAGGATCCTGATGTCTTTATGCCTGGCTGAATTCTGGGAAGTTAAAATGAAGCGCTGCACAAAAAAAAAGAAAAATAATAATGTCAGGTTTCACTCATCGTCTTCATTTGGTCTGTTAACAGATATTCTTGCCCCAAATGTCATAGGACAAGCCAGCATAGAAATGCATTAGAGTTTACTTTTTCAGGGAAAATCACCTATAAATAGCTCACAGTGGTTTGCTTTATGCATTTTGAGCTGGGATAGGCGATTAAACATGTGATCATTAAAGGGACATTTTTCAGCTTCCCTAGAGTTAAACATTTGATTTTTACCATTTTGGAATCCATTCAGCCGATCTCCGGGTCTGGCGGTACCACTTTTAGCATACCTTAGCACAATCCATTGAATCTGATTACCAAAGAAAGAAAATTAAAAGTTGTGGTTTTCTAGGCTAGGAACTATACTCTCATTCAATGATATTATGCAGTGCCCGAAAATAGTCCCCTGCTATTGAAAGTTTCCAAGGGGACTATTTTCGGGCGCTGCATAATATCATTGCGCTTCCTGCAGCCATGGTACAGCAGCAAAGTCCTTGATTATTACGCTGGAATGGGAGTATAGTTCCTAGCCATATCGTCCAATAAAATGGTCTTAGTAGACAATGTAACTACAGAAGAGTCAAGATTTAAATAGGAAAAATATCGAAACTCTTTTGTCATTTTTGAGGGCGGTGCTAATGGTCTAATCAGATTCAATGGATTATGCTAAGCTATGCTAAAAGTGGTAGCGCCAGACCCAGAGATCAGCTGAATGGATTCCAAAACAGTAAAAATCTAATGTTTGAGTCTAGGGGAGCTGGAAAATTTTAATATTTTCAAAAAAAGTGGACTGTCTCTTTTAATAAATAAAAAAACTTTCAACATTTTAGTTTGAACCCAGACAAGCATGTAAGTACCAACAACATTCATAATAATAAATATAGCTGCAAGCAGCAATTACCGGGGTCAAGCCAAAAAAGGCACAGAAGAAAGTAAATTTGAGTTTGAATAAGCAGAACCTAGGAAAATCTCTTGATTTTAGACAAAACAATAACAGTTATCAGCAAAAAAGCTGTGTTCTCATTTAGTGAAATCTCTCCCTCTCTTCTTGAGGAGCATTGACAACTAGAACACTGAAGGAAATGTGAGTGGTGCTTGCAGTGGCAATACTCAGCTCACAAAATGTTACAGTGGTGTTAATGAGTCAAAAAAGCCCATCCACATGTCTCTACGATGTTCTGATGCAGAGATATAACAAAAAAGTTGATAAGGTATTCTCATTGGTTGCTAGGGAGTGAATTTGCAACCACCAATGATTATAATCCAAGCCATGAAAGGAATAATTCATGATGACTCAAGGTTTTAGATGTACTGTTGCAGTAGTTCTAGGCAAAAAATACCTTTTCTATCTCAAAACCACTAGGTGGCGCAATGACAAAATTGTGCATGCAACATCAGATCATGATTGTGTTACATCTAGCTAGCTCTATGACTATACACTTTAGTTTAGTAAGGAAACAGTTGTATGACCATAGGGTTGGCTTGATATCAAAGGTTTTGTTAAATTATAAGGCCAACTAGTGGTGCAAGAATACAATCTTTTTTGTGTGGCCTCAGAATGTGCTCATACATCAGAGTATCAAATCTGGTGTAAAAATCTCATTTTGTTTTGGAGTTTTAACTATTTATGTGTAAAAAAAACCACAAAATTTGGAGGTAATTTTTCGCTTTTGGCAATTATCTGCCATTTCTTATGGAAATTTTAAAATAACGGCAATAGAACTTTTTGTTTAGAAGGTAATGTAATGTTCTTCCTATGGAGATATTTGCCTGTGTTTTTTAAGTGATGTATTGCTGCCCAGGGTTAACCATAAGGCAAATTCTGGCATGTTTGGTATCGTTGGACTCGGCAACTATTCAGGACTTCAAGGAAACAAGTCTCGTGAAAATACATTTATCAAAGCCAAAGTTATAGGTGTGTAAAGCATAAGTCTGACCACTCGGTGGCGCTGTGACGAAACGGTGCATGCACACTCAGTTCCTCACTGGCATCACAACTACCAAGTGTCGTGTCAATCAGTGTTAATTTCGTATCATCGAAGACGATGATGAAAAATATTCGTCAACGAATCTTTTTCACAGACGAAAACTAAATAAAACTAAATAAAAGTCAGATATGATGACGAAGACTGTAATGAAATATAACTGACACTTAAGTCAATGAATAAAAATAAGACGAAAATCTTAGGGAGGGACGAATGGAGAAGAGATCCAATCAGAGCTAATCATTTTGTGGGACAAGTTGTGAAGAAATCCAATCAGAGCGAATCTTTGAGGGTAGGTTAAAACCCCGCGGCAAAGTTCGTTTTTACAACAGGTTGTTTACATTATATTTAGTTGTACAGTCTTAGTTACCCAGCTTTGGCTGATGTCAGTTGACTTCCCTCATTAGCAACACGCTAACGTTTTGCAGTACACCCGGTCCGAAGACATGACTCATTGACAACAAAAGTGTCAGACCTAACATCTAATCTGGTCACACTTAATATTACAACAAGACTGCCTGTAAAGACGACTCATCCAGAAATACATGCGAAGGTAAGCAAACACGCTAAGGTTATTTTATCAGATAAACAACCATGTTTTCGCTAAACTTGGAATAACATAGAAACTAAAGGAATACACATCTGAACTGTATGGATTGTATTGGATTGTCTGAATTAATACTGAGGATAAATATTCAGTGTCCTCAAATTGAATTAAATGTGTAAGGTTACTATTATAGTAGATGTTGTACTGTTACATGACTGGACAAAGTGCGTGCGTGCGTGCCTGTCTGTCTGTCTGCCGTGCGTGCGTGCATGTGTCTCTGTGTGCATGTCATTCAAAGAGAATGCATATCTTTTTCTGGGACCATGTATATTTCTTAGGTAAAGCGGGACTTATGCTTATTTATGTGAGATTATCTTTTGTGAGAAAGCCACGGTCAGTGTTTTTGACCTTAAGAATAAAATAAAATACGTGTTTTCTACAACAACCATTAAATCTGTGTCTGTATTGCATATTTAAACCTTACCATTCCATAACAGACTGAGGATACTTCCAATGACTAAAAAACTTAAGACTAGACTAAAACTCTATTTAGTCGACTAAAACTAGACTAAGACTAAAAGATTTCAGATGACTAAAATAAGACTAAAACTAAAACTAAAAGTGCTATTCAAAAGACTAAGACTAAATCAGAATTTGCTGCCAAAATTAACACTGGTGTCAATAGGCATAAGTTTGGAGAAGATACAGACTAAAACCATTTTTTGCGCTCCATTTTTCTGAGCTGTCCTCAATCATTGTTCCAACCTATGTGCGGTTCTATGGGCTGCCATAGACTGCAAGGTAACAGGAATAATAATTTGCCCATTCTGGGCTTGACCCCTAATAATGAAACGTCTCGGTTACGGATGTAACCCTCGTTCCCTGAAGGAGGGAACGGAGACGTCACGTCGTGACCGACGAATTGGGAACTCGCTTAGAGAGACCAATCTGCTTCGTATACTACTAAAACGCCAATGAACTTGGCATTGAGATATTTGCATAATGCTGGCGCCGCCCCGCCAGGTGCCTTTATAAGCAGCAGGTGCAAATAGGGAAATTAGCTTCTTTTCGCTGAGAAAGCCGGGAAAATGAGACCGGCCGATAAACAGCAGGTGGCAGCACCTGTGGCGACGGGACGTGACGTCTCCGTTCCCTCCTTCATGGAACGAGGGTTACATCCGTAACCGAGACGTTCCCTTTCAGTCGGTCACTACGACGTCAAGTCGTGACCGACGAATTGGGAATCCCTACCAAAACGCCACTAGGGGCTGACCTCTTCCAGTGTCTGCGTAAAGCCCTCCGGTTCCACTTAAGGAGGAGGAGATAGGTTTTAAGGCAGAAGGCCGGGCACTAGATGTTCCTTTAACCCCACAGAAGTGCCAGCGACTGGGAAGCGCCCTACCTGAGCGGGATAGGAACGCTGCGGAAGCCACCGCCCGTCTTAAGGGCTAATGGTGGGCGAAGTCAACCGTAGTTGAGGAATAAAAACAGCCGTGGCTGTGTAAGCAAAGCAGTGCTCTGCTAAGGGAAACGTGGGCTGGTAGGATTAACCCCACGGAAAAATACTCACAAAGGAACCCGGTGGGACACAATGTGGAGCCCGAGCCAGACACGTAGGTTCGCGAGGATACAGCTAGTGAAAGGCTGACAGCCAATGCTCCGCAACAAAGGCTGCCAAGGCAGCGGAGGAAGAACAATTCAAACCATTACGCATTTTTGTTCTGAAGGCCTTCCATACTGACACAGTTATGAAGCATCAGTTGGACGCTGCAAGCCGACCTGCGAGACTGCTCTCCGTGCTCCCCCTGGTGAGGAAAGAACACGAGAGGATACAGGCTCGATACGAACACTGTAAAATCTAGTGAACGTATTAGGTGTCGCCCAACCAGCAGCTCTACAGATGTCTGTTAGCGAGGAACCACTAGCTAAAGCCCAAGATGAGGCAACACTCCGTGTGGAGTGCGCTCTCAAATTAAAGGGGCAAGGAATACCCTGAAGATTATAAGCCAGGGCGATAGTATCAACTATCCAATGAGACATCCTCTGCTTAGTGACAGCTTTCCCTTTCTGCTGGCCACCATAACAAACAAAGAGCTGGTCTGAGGTCCTGAGGCTTTGCGTGCGATCCACGTAGAGTCGCAGTGCGCGTACGGGGCACAACAAAGCCATGGTTGGGTCTGCGTCCTCCGGGGGCAGCGCTTGCAAGCTCACCACCTTATCTCTGAAGGGAGTGGTGGGAACTTTGGGCACGTAGCCTGGTCTGGGTCTCAGTGAGACAGCAGGACCAAACTAAAAGCACGAATCGTCAACAGAGAATGCATGTAAATCCCCTACTCTCTTCATGGAGGCCAATGCTATCAGGGTCAGAGTTTTCATTGATAAAAACATCAGACTCGTAGACTGCAAAGGCTCAAAAGGGAGACCTGAAGGCTTCAGCACCATGGACAGGTCTCAGGAGGAAAGAGGGAGGGCGCGAGGGGTTTAGCCTGCGAGCGCCTCTTAAAATGAAATAATTAAATCATGCTGGCCAACTGATCTGCCGTTGATAAGAGAGTGATGAGCAGAAATAGCGGCGATATCAACTTTAATGGCGGAGGGACAGCCTACCATCTAACCTATGTTAAAGATATAAAAGCACAATGTTAATGGGCATTCTCTGGGGTCCTCGCGTTGCGAAGAGCACCGGGTGACGAAAAAGGTTTCTTTAAGCGCGTAAGCCCGTCTTGTGGACGGTGCTCGAACCGCGTCGATGGTGTTAGATACCGCTTGCGATAAATCACCTAAACCTTGCGCGCGCTCAACGACCATACATGGAAATCCCACAGGTCGGGGCGCGGGTGCCATAATGTGCCCCTTCCTTGAGAAAGAAAGTCTTTCCTCAGGGGAAATCGTCAGGGAGGGGCTGTCGCGAGGAGCATTAACTCTGAAAACCAATCCAGTACGGGGCGACTAATAAAAGGCTCTCCTCGTCCTGCCTGACTTTGCACAGTGTCTGCGCAATAAAGCTCACTGGAAGGAATGCGTATTTACGCACCCCCCGCGGCCAGCTGTGTGCCAACGCATCCACGCCGAGGCTGCCCTCGGTTAGTGAATAAAATAGGCGACAGTGGGTATCGTCCGGCGACGCAAACAGATCTATCTACGCACAACCAAACTTCTTCCAAATTAGCTGGACCGTCTGGAGGTGGAGTCGCCATTCGCCGGGGGCGCAGCTCGGGAAGCGCGTCTGCCGCTGTACTGAGCGAACCCGGAATGTAAATGGCACGAAGGGACCTCAGATGCTTCTGACTCCAAAGGAGGAGATGACGAGCGAGATGCGACAGGTGACGAGAGCGCAAAACCGCCTTAACGGTAAATAACGCAACAGTCGCAAAGTTATTGGTGTCGGCTAATACATCCTTCCCTCGCATCTCCATAGCGGAGCGTACAAGTCCCAGATATACAGCGCACCGCTCGCGGCAGTTGGGGTGCTATGCACACCCCTGAGACTGCAAGCCCGTCATACGTGGCTGATCATCCCGTGCTGAGGGCATTGCAATATACAGAATGCCAGGAGACCCCTCAGGGGCATCTCTTCTATCGGAAATGCCGGGTCTACCACAGGGAAAAATTTAAATGACACGCAGGTGCAATGTTTACACGGTGTATGTCGGTGTGCCACGCTCTCCTCGAGACTCGATCGTAAGCCAATGCTGAAGCGGTCTCATATGAAGCAGCTCGGGCGGCGTCACAGCCGCAGCATGCTGTCATATGTCCAGGAGCTTCTGAAATTGTTTCAGAGGGACCGCGTACTTCCCTCGAATTAAACCGAGGCAAGTCAGAACTGACTGGTTGCGCGCTCTTGTTAAACACGCCAATTAGTCGATCGAGTCTTATTTCCATACTGAGAAAAAGGATCCTCTGCACGGGGCAAAGTTGCTCTTTCCCAGTCGACCTGAAGACTTAAACGAGCGAGATGCCGAAGCATTAACTCTGTGTTCGCGCACGTCTGCCAAGAACGAGCTATTATAAGTCGACGTAGAAAAAAGCAGAATGCGAACAACGCTCTCTCTCTGACATTTTAATGCCGTGACTACACATGGAGACACGGAGAGAGAGAGAGACAGCTCGAATGGTGTACTTAGTATTAATATGCCCACCCCACGACGCAGAGCGAAAAAACGGTCTAAAGCGAGGGGAGATGGACACATAAGTACATGTCTTACAGGTCTAAGGCTGCAAACCGACTTTGCACAGTGTCTGCGCAATAAAGCTCACTGGAAGGAATGCGTATTTACGCACCCCCCGCGGCCAGCTGTGTGCCAACGCATCCACGCCGAGGCTGCCCTCGGTTAGTGAATAAAATAGGCGACAGTGGGTATCGTCCGGCGACGCAAACAGATCTATCTACGCACAACCAAACTTCTTCCAAATTAGCTGGACCGTCTGGAGGTGGAGTCGCCATTCGCCGGGGGCGCAGCTCGGGAAGCGCGTCTGCCGCTGTACTGAGCGAACCCGGAATGTAAATGGCACGAAGGGACCTCAGATGCTTCTGACTCCAAAGGAGGAGATGACGAGCGAGATGCGACAGGTGACGAGAGCGCAAAACCGCCTTAACGGTAAATAACGCAACAGTCGCAAAGTTATTGGTGTCGGCTAATACATCCTTCCCTCGCATCTCCATAGCGGAGCGTACAAGTCCCAGATATACAGCGCACCGCTCGCGGCAGTTGGGGTGCTATGCACACCCCTGAGACTGCAAGCCCGTCATACGTGGCTGATCATCCCGTGCTGAGGGCATTGCAATATACAGAATGCCAGGAGACCCCTCAGGGGCATCTCTTCTATCGGAAATGCCGGGTCTACCACAGGGAAAAATTTAAATGACACGCAGGTGCAATGTTTACACGGTGTATGTCGGTGTGCCACGCTCTCCTCGAGACTCGATCGTAAGCCAATGCTGAAGCGGTCTCATATGAAGCAGCTCGGGCGGCGTCACAGCCGCAGCATGCTGTCATATGTCCAGGAGCTTCTGAAATTGTTTCAGAGGGACCGCGTACTTCCCTCGAATTAAACCGAGGCAAGTCAGAACTGACTGGTTGCGCGCTCTTGTTAAACACGCCAATTAGTCGATCGAGTCTTATTTCCATACTGAGAAAAAGGATCCTCTGCACGGGGCAAAGTTGCTCTTTCCCAGTCGACCTGAAGACTTAAACGAGCGAGATGCCGAAGCATTAACTCTGTGTTCGCGCACGTCTGCCAAGAACGAGCTATTATAAGTCGACGTAGAAAAAAGCAGAATGCGAACAACGCTCTCTCTCTGACATTTTAATGCCGTGACTACACATGGAGACACGGAGAGAGAGAGAGACAGCTCGAATGGTGTACTTAGTATTAATATGCCCACCCCACGACGCAGAGCGAAAAAACGGTCTAAAGCGAGGGGAGATGGACACATAAGTACATGTCTTACAGGTCTAAGGCTGCAAACCGATCTGAATATTGAAATACGAGCCTCGGCGTTATCATCCAAAAGGAACACCTTCGTAGAGCCGGTGCGTAAATCAAATCGATCGTAACCCGCCGCGTATTTTGGGTACTATGAGATAAAGGCTGGAAAAACCCTATAATCATCATCTCGGTAAGAGGGACCGGCTCGAACATCCTTCGCCAACAGGATATCGACTTTTGCACGCAGTACATGTGCATCGGACGCTTTCACTACAGTGATAGAAAGCCCGAATTTTGGGGTGTGCCGGATTCGTAACCGAGGCGGATCGTGCGTAAAACCCAACGAAACGGGCTGGGAACTGAAGCCAAGCACCCAGGCACCGTACGAGGAGAAATAACGACACTATCGAAGTACCCGCGGTGGGGCAGCGAAGCGAGACAGGTGGGACTGCCGGTGCGTCTGCTGTGACAGCATAAACATCTACAGTATGTGTGTGTGACACTGACCTGAGCCCGCTGAGGGTAACGGTCGTCTGGTCTCCTCTACGGAGAGCGCAGACTCCGATGAGGGTGCTGGTGGTCCGGTCTCCTCAGCGGAGAGCTCGGACTCCTCAGGTCACCCGCTGGCGATAGAGGAGAGGTAGGGGAGCTGGTGTGAACCCGCTCACGGCTCTCTCGATCCTCCGGAGACCTAGAGAGGGAAGAGGAATGCACTCTTATGTGTGGTTAAGTGGGTACCGGCCGAACAGCCGGTGGAACATATGCAAACCAAGGATTTTCCACCCGACCCTCTATCGGGGGAAGGAGCTCCATCTCCTGAAGAGTGATCCTCTGCCAATCCGGGTCGCCCTTCACTGGCCACTTAAACTCCTGAATTTCACGGGAAGCGGCTAAGCGGGCGGGGCGAGCTGCTGACGACCGGTTCCCCTGCGCTGCCGAGATGGGGTCCGAGGAGGGGAACGGAGGTGGTCGCCGCAGGACGCCGACGGCGAGAGGCAGACTGAGGAGCCGGCGTGGTGGACCAAGGGCAGCTCTTTTCCGCCGGGGCATGACCTAGGAGATTGCCTCAGTCTGCGCAGCGGAGCTGTACGACTCCCGTGGCTCGCCGAAGAGGCCGGTCTGTGAGACAGGAGCATTCAAGTTGTTCTCGTCTGCGTCCGTCATGTCAGCCATTCATGTCAGCCGCCATCTCCGGAACGACTCTGCCTCGGAGGAAAAATGGACACCCCTCTGATGCTGCAGAAGTGACGGGACCAGAAGGAGGTCCAATGGATTCGGCAGACATCGTAGAACACGACTCTGCAGTCTCCACCGGAGCCTCAACCGGCTGAGGATGAGAAGGCCGGTAGGTGGAGGACGCATCCTCCGTCCTACTCAGCGTAGTGACGCGAAGGGCGCCCTGCGAGCGCTTGACAGCCGCACCATGGCGGCATCAGCACTGCAAAGGCGCGGACAGCGTTCCCGTAGAAACGACAGTCGTCTCCGCAATCCAAGAGGGTTATGCTCTCACAGAGAGAACAGAAACTCTCCACGAACGCAGCCCCGGAGTGCTCGATGCCTGAGCACGAAGACAGCGCTCGTGACCGTCACTGGAACCCTTATACTTCTCGCATCCAAGATCGCACGGGCGAAAAGCTATCCTGAAAAGGACGCTGATCTCCGCATATACGAGAGAGTGGCTGCCTTTAACAAGGCACAAAGCTCTCTCGTATCACTCTTTTAGGGAAATTCACTCAGATGCTTAGTTGATGAGCGCACAGGAAGGCAACGCACACACTAAACTCAAAACAATAAACAGATGTAGAGCCGTGGAATAAGCGAAGCGTCCGCTGTGATACTGCTAGTTCAACCAACTTCAGCAATCAAATCCCAACAGAGTAAAGTAGCTTCTCAGTAGCAGATAAAGCCGGCTTTCGAAGCGAAAAAAGCTAATTTCCCTATTTGCACCTGCTGCTTATAAAGGCACCTGGCGGGGCGGCGCCAGCATTATGCAAATATCTCAATGCCAAGTTCATTGGCGTTTTAGTAGTATACGAAGCAGATTGGTCTCTCTAAGCGAGTTCCCAATTCGTCGGTCACGACGTGACGTCGTAGTGACCGACTGAAAGGGAACTATTGTTCCAGGACTTTCATCTTTATAAAAGTGGAAAGCTCCAATTATACAGGGCAAATGGGAGATTGGGAGAAGTTGCAGATGGACTCTGTGTCACAGTGTCCAGAGCACATGCAATAACCTCTAAAACATGGATTTTCATAGATTTTGTTTTTGGTATCAGGCCATACGTGACTGTTTTTTTATTAGGGTGCAAGACTCTCTATTCTATAACTGCATGCAAGAACGTTTCCCCCATAGCAAGTTTGATAAAAACATCCTTGAATCATATAATTCCCAAAAGGGTTTTGTTGTATTCTAATTACAGAGAAATTTTATTGGGTAATTTTGGCAAGCGGTTCCTCGCTTTAAACACAACCTTCCCATGGGGCTCTCAAAAATATTGGTCCGTTACCCTGTTGCCCTCTCTCATTATGACTTTTATCGCTGTGCCTCCTTAACAGAATGTTTTAAAGATATGTAAAGCACTTGTTTGAAACATTTAACATCTCAGCTATGTGCACAGTGTATGTGTGTGTTATTGGCATGCACACCATTGCTCTGCTCAGCTGTCTGTGGTTGCCCGAGCAGGTGGGGACTGACCATCTGTAAATGAGCTGTTTCGCTCACAACAATGAAAAGACTCATGCAATTAATTTTTCATTATGTGCCTTCACCGCGGATCCTAATCATTTCAAATTGTGCACGCTAGCAGTGGAAAAGTGGCATTTGTAACAGTGCTTTCAGACAGCTCCAATGGGAACATTTGAATGGCTTTATTATTTGTTCATTAAACAGCCTTTTTTGCTTTGATCTGGGCTCTGTGGCAAAGCTCTGTGTCATAACCTGATCAAAAGCAACGTTTTTGGGGGCTGGGAATGACATCGTGCGTATTCCCTTTTTGTCTGATTCCTTGAAAAATCAAAAATGCTGTGTGTACGGAAAGAAAAAGGCCTTTCCCACTGGAGCATGTGTGTGTCTGAAGAAGTTTCTGTTGGCAAACTGAAGAGGTCATAGTAAGTTCATTGCATCAGCTTAAACTTTTGACAAACAGAATAAGTGAGATGCCAGAAAGTGTTCTGGAGAAGCTATAAGATATTCATTGGCAGAAGTGCCCTGTAGGGGGCCCTCAAGAGATACTGCTCCTATAAAAACAGTGAAGCTAAGAAAAACAGAAGAAAGTCTGCTGAAAGCATCTTCATTGTTTCTTGACTGCCTACACCAATTATTACAACACATGACTTTATACCTGTAAGCAATAGTTTGCCAAAATATAAAACATTTATCATTTCTTACTGACATTTCTGTTTTTTACAGCCTCACTAAACACAAAATACAGTACAACATAGTTAGTGGTAGTGACAGCTATGGTCCGATTGTTGTGGAAGTGTGTATTAGTACGTGTTAATGATATGCAAAAGGTACAAACCCAAAAGTAAACACGATGTCGCGAGTTATGATCTCCAACGTAAACCTCTTTTCTTGGAATACAACAAACACATGGATTGTAGGCAACAGTTTACTTCCTGGGCTTGTTGAAGACAAACATTATCATAATTCCTCACACTTCGGAGTCAGCCTGCAATTTAACTCCTGTTAGCATTGCATTGCGAGCGAATCTTTCAAACATGGTAAGGAGCTTCACATTTCCGGCTGACGTCAGAGGTATTCAGGCCAATCATAACGTACATATTAGCTGGCCAATCAGAGACACAGCGCTTTTCAAATCGACAATGAGTTTTGTACAAAATCACTGCGTTTCAGGAAGACAGGATATCTGGAGCTACAAAAAATGTACGGTAGGTGGAAAATAATGTGTTTCTTGAACCACAAACCATGCAAACACACTGTATTATACCAAATACACAAATAACATTGTTTTTTTTTTAGCAATGAAATAGGTGCACTTTAAACACTTTAAAGTTTTTGTCTGTTCTTTACACAAAACTGCAGAGCTTCAGAATACATGGACAGACCCATGGACATTATGTCTAACATTTCACCATAGACAGAAAAAAAATGTGTTTGAATTATATGAAGGGGGTAAAAAGTGACAGAATTGTCAATTAAGTTAAACTATTTATCGCTGACATAATTTCTTGGTTAGTGCTAAAACAAATATTAAAATGAGAAGTAAAGGACATGAAATGTAGGTTATCCATCTTTTCACGGATGTGGGCTCCTCTGAATTGTGGGTAATAAGACACAGTATAGATGCCCTAAAGGGACAGAGCAGCAGCATGTCTAAATCCACAGTCATTTGCATGCTGAGTGCTGCCAGTCGTGTTCAGTATGGTACGGTCTTAACTCATGAATACAGAAAAGCCTAAAAAAGCTTGCTTGCATCAATTAGACTGCTGACATTATGAATTTGGACTAAGGGTATAATTATAACCTGTGAGGGGTTGAAGGGAAAAGAATAAGAAGGGAGAGGGGGTTTGGCTGAATATCTGAATACAACACATTGTGGTTTAAAACTCCAATTCTGGACATAATAAAGGAATCTGATCCCACATAAAATTTCAATTTAAAATTTAATCTGTAGTTTTATTTGTAGTAAATCCATAGTAACTACACATTTACCATGATCTCACTATAGTAACCATAGTTTAATTTAAACTATTGTAATTCAAATGGTACTCATTCTGCCAAAATTCACACAATTTATGATGTTGAGTTTACAAAAAATGCTGGGGATTTATCTCACAGTATACCGATTCCACAAAAAGTGGAAAAAATGGGCAACAAAATGTCAATAAGTATGCCGCAAGGTGGCTTATTCGTACGAATTCATACAATCTCATTTGCACATTTCAGCACAATCTGCTTTTGCCCCAGTAATGTGAGGTTATGGGTGGGGTTTCATTCGTGTGGTCTTTTTTTGTGAAAATTTTACATTATGCCATTATGTTAAACTGTATTTGTTCTTTTTACAAAAATACAACAAAAGTTTAGCATGTTTTCTTGTTTTTAACCTGCTGTAAGCTTTGTTTTAAGGAATTAAGTCTGCATTATTTACATGCAATTGGCAGACGCTATCATCCAAAGGGATTTACAGTGCATTACAAAGTATACATTTTAATTTGATGTGTTTCTTGGGATTGAACCCACAACCTTTTGCGTTTGCTAACAGAATGCTCTAAACTACAGAAACAGAGCCATTTACATTTAGGATTTTTAGCGTACGCTTTTATCGAAAGTGACTAACAAAAATAAGGAAACAATCAAGCTATTTGTCAGGCTATAATACAAAAAAGTGCTTATATCAAGTTACAAGTTTTCACAATTCCGATGCATACAAAGCCTGTTGAGAGAGAAAGAGTGTTAGTCAATTTTTTTAGCTTTCTTGTAGTTTTTTAAGATGAAGAAAATGTGAAAGTATGCTGATGCATTGCCTTATATCTGACACGTGCTTCAATCGGTAGCCAGTTGGGAGGGATGAAGAACGGCGTTACGGTGTTGTGTAGCATGCTTCGTAAGGAATGGGCGTATATTCCTTATATTGAAGATACACCCAAAGCTGCTTTGCTTTTTTTACAAACATAAACTGTATAATCTAGGATGATATATGACTCAGAATGTCATTGCAGTGTTTGTGCATTATTTTCATGAAAAGAAGTTGTTCTTAAGAGCCGGTGTTATAGGTAACAGTCTTCTGCTAGTAAAGCTGTAATTTGAATCATGCAGGTTGAGTCTCAGGTTAAGGTGACCTGTGAAATGTTTATATAGTGTAGTACTGTTGTGCCTTTCAGCACTTTATCCAAAGTCACTTTAAGGTTGCATCATCTTGCCATGTTCAGCGAAACAAAACCAAACAAAAAATACTGTAAAACAGTTCTGTATTAAAGGGCACCATTATGCAAAATCTACTTTTACAAGGTGTTTGCACATAAATGTGTTGTTAGCATATGAACACAACCACCGTACTATAACAAAAAATCCACCCACTCCTTTTTTAATCTCAATCAAACCAAAGCAGGTTTTTTGTTAATGTGACATCACACTGATAAAGCCCCGCCCACAGCCACTGACTAACAGTCTTGCATAACCATAGTTTTTACCATCAGCGAATTGTATGCAGTCCGTCATATCTCAATAGTGGGATACTATTGTCTAAGACTGTATTCACATTAATCAGATTTATTTTTACTAAAGGCACTCAGTGTCTCTTTTGGAAAAGGAGTGAGGAGCAGTAGCTCATTTGCATTGAAAGGTGCAGACACAAAAACAGCATGTTGGACATGCTGTAATAAATGATCTGTGAGATATTTTTAGATGAAACACATTCTGGGCACACTTGAGACTCATATTACATCTTGTAAAATGGGCATAAAAGGTGGCCTTTGAGCATACTAAAACGTTAATGTATAAGTACTGTATATACACCCTGGCATACAAGACTTATACTGACAGTGTGATATTGAATTTTTTTTTCAAGTCTATTTGTATTATTTTTATACATTCTGTTATTTAATTAAACATTCTTAACAAGACACTTTAAGCCATAGCAATTCCAGCATCCATTGAAACCCATTCATGTAAAGGTCTTTTCACACTGCATCTGGACCCATTATGATTTTATTATAATAGATAGTGCCAGCTATTTAGAGACGATGAGAAATACTAATGGTATTTTTGACCTGTAACTTGCTGTTGGATTTTTTCTGTTGTACCACAAATCTATGATTATTGTTTAATAAAGGTGTCCTTGACCAAATTACACCCTGGTGATCATTAGAATAGAAAAGCTGCTATTCATCAAATCTATGTATAGGCCACACATCTGTTTTTATCAAGAGCTACTGCGTGACCGTGCCAAAGAACTTTTGCGACATCCGATCGGCTACACCTGCCACTCTAACTGCCTCTCAGCAGGTTGGTCTCTCAGCTATGATTATATCCACTGACTTAGATGTTTCCATTAAATATAAAAAAGATGCTGATTGGAAGAAACATAAAACTCCCCTCTTCTTCTGGCTGGGGGCTACTTCAGAGGTGTAACCATACAGCAGTGGATCGATACTAATGGGTATAGCTTTCCCATTTAATTACACCATCTCATAGCTATAAACAAACATGATAGTGCCCCCTAAAATTCTCCTGCAAGAAGATATCCGATACGCACACACAAAATGCATCTCTATCTTTTTGTTTTGGGGATCAGCTCACAAAAAGAATGAAGAATGTCGCCCCCTAAAGGCACTATTGGAATACTATTGGAATACTATTGGCAATTTTTGACTAGCTCGGGTGATCATGAACAGGGTGATTTAATGGATGTATTACTAATATAAGTTTATTGGGTAACACTTTATAATAAAGTTCATTAGTTAACATTATTGTAAAAGTGTTACCGTTTATTGTAACACATATTTTGATTGAATTATATCGTTTTATAATAATTTTTTTTATCATTATTGTGTTACTTAATAAGAAATGACCTCATGTAGCTTCAAATACTCAATTTTATACTATATTCAAAAACTGCCATGCTTTGTTGTTCTTTGTTGTTCCTTGCTCTTCTTTGCATTATACCATCTGCTTTGGTATAATGATCATTTTTTAAAAGTGCTTTATAAATAAAATAAAATTGTTAAATAATATAATAAAATAAAAATTTTAAATAATAAAATTGAATTGAAGTTTAAGTTTGATGATTGAAATCAGTAGAACTTATATTTATTATCAGAAATAATGGCTACACCGGTTTTGCACTTATTTGACATGCTGTCCATATTTATATGTTTTTAGGTATTATTTTATTGATAGATTTAGCAAAAAGCACTTTAAAAATATTTAAATACGTTAATAACAGAACTAAGGTAAAACTACATCAGTGTAAGGGTTCCCACGGGGTTCCCACAAGTTTGTGAATCTGGGCGAAAAAATTCAAGGCCCTGGGAAGTTTTTGAAAACATACATACAAAGATACAGGTTATTGAAAGTGCTTGAAATCTATTTTATGCAAGAAGTTTTCTTGAAAAAAAATTCATATTATTCCCTGTGTAGTAAGTGTAATAAAAAATTCGAGACGTTTTAAGCACACATGCTAAACTGTTCCCTTTAAATGCTTATATCTTCTGTATGGGAATGTTAAATTCATACCAAATACTTTTGTGTTTAACACATGAAAACGTCTCGGGTTACGTATGTAACTGTTGTTCCCTGAGAAGGGAACGAGACGCTGCGTCTCCCTTGCCATAATTCCTGCGTCCCTGTAATGCCGTCTTAGGCAATATTTCAGATAGCGATATACTTCCTGACTCCCGCGTCACCCTGTCTTTGTCGTTAAACCTCACCATTGGTTGAATTTGACATACACATTCAGACGCACTTATCCCTGGAGGCGTCCCCAAAGTGTAACCGCAGTGATGCAACGCAAGTTCCCTCGAAAGGGAACTGTAAAAATGTATCTTAAAAGGTAACACTATGTAACCTCGCTCTCACTTGAAATGTGTCCCCACATTAAGTCCTTGAATTTGATGGTATTGGACCTGGAACGTCCTTGAAAGGTCCATGAATTTGAATTTAACTAAGGTGTGGGAACCTTGTTTTTCCCTTAGGAGTTAATTTTACTACCTGAATGTAAGTCTCTGTATTCTCTTACATTATGTTTAGAGCAACCTTATAACTGGAAGATCATTAAAACTACAACATAGCAGAAATAAAAGTATTGGAAATATTTTGTGAATAAAAACAAATACTTCTTTTATTTCTTAGATCCTGCAGAGAGAGCAATAAATGAGCCATTCGAAAATGTACTTTCTAAAGAGTTTTACACATTGCCGTGTTTCTCACTAGCTAAGCACCTGCTGAGAAACAATCATTTTCAAACTACTCTATCTAATGGTGTACTCGCACTATGCATACTGAACAATACCCAAGTATGTACCAACCAGTACCCAAAGTCTGGTTCGCTACTGGTCCGTACTGTACCAGGGTGCTGTATGCTGTACCATGGTATGCTTGCAGAGGTGATCTCTGGTAGAGTCCAAATTGGTTTTGGGGCGGGGCACAATAGGGTGAGTGCAAACTGTGATGGTGAATGGATCCGAAAGCTTGAGGTCAATTATTTGACAGTTTATATCTACTTCATGCACTGAAAGGGAGACTGCAAAGCATATTATAAAGCAGTGTTATGCTACTTTAATGTCACATACACTAATCATTCTGCACAGTGCCGCATGAATTCAAACACGTCTTAGCCACAAACTTAAAATTACAATGAGCTATATTGTGCTGACTCTGCTGAGAGAGCACCTATGTTCTGTTTTTTCTTTAAAACAATTGCACATAAGTAAGCATATGGGTTCGGATCATTAAGTTTAGCGTGAGTGCAGACCAGCGGCGGAGTGGGGAGGAGGGACAATCGCACACGTTTGGTACAGGTAATGAGTATGCCCTTAAAGCCTGGATGGGTGCATAGGAGTTGATGTATTTAGGTGTCAAACAAATATACAACATTTAGGAGTCGGTTTGGATGCAAACAGTGCTTCTTAGTTATTCTGTTGACCCAGAAAAAGTGTTATGTTAGGCTTCACAATCCCAGCTGACTTAATTACTGAGCATAAACTCCAAGCTGAACTTTATAACCTTCAAATCATTGCTTGTTCTCTTAAGTTTTCTTTCCCCTCTATTGTGTCTACTTATGCTCAGACCTCTCCGCTGTGAGACTCTTCATTTCTCATGGTTCTTAAGAAGAGAAACGTCTTAATCCAGTCAGTCTGGTGGTATTACGTGAGACGAATGGCACACTCCAGTTGAGCAGCATTGCAACCAATTAACCAACTGCAGGCCGATTCTGTGGGGAATAACTGAATAATCAGTCAGCGTAATTCATTTGCATTATTTTGAGGTCTTATTTTATTTTCACTTAGCGGTAACATGAGAATGCAAAGATACAACCTGTTTTCTCTGTCTTTAAGGATACTGATGCTGCGATATAAAGCAGAGCTCAATGTTCAAGTCCTCCCAGTTCTGGGAGTTCACCATAGGGTGAGATATTTGAAAGAAAATATGTCACAATATTTTCATTGGAGCTATGTTATTTTGAGATCTGCAAGCTGCTGTGAAAAATATTCGTTGCTGCCTTATGTACCGGCTTTGCCAAAAACTACATACGTGGATTTCTCCCTGAATGTTAGAAGATGCATTCTCTTGAAGTCCCAGAAAGCACATGATGGATGGTTTTAATCTACCTAGTTAATATTCCTAGTTATGTCGGTTCGCATACACTGCTAAAAGCCTAACCTAAATATTCCCAAAGGCCTGAAATTCCCAAATGGCCTCACACAAGAAATCCTTAGAGAATCAATCAAACCTAAACGTACGTTGTCCAACTTTTGGAGCCTTATATTATAACCTTGGCAAAATGTATCAAGCTCCAGGATGGGAAAGTGAGTGAGTTCCAAAAAATGGCACACCAACATATGGTCTTCAGCTTATTTGAGTTGTAAAGCTCCAGTGGGATGTTTGATCCCAGCTGCTATCGAGGTCTTTCCTGTATTGCTGCACGTGTCCTCCTCCATGATCTCCATCTGACCCTAAAGTCACGCAGTTGTACAAACATTATTGTTCTGATTAGAAATGGATGGCCAGATGTTAAAATATGAATGAATAATTCTGATGTTGATATTGCATATAGCAGCTATCCTCATCTACAGCACCATTCTGTGAAGAACATATGGAACTACTGGTGAATAATAAGTCAAACTAAATAGCTGGTATTTATTTTCCTTATTTGTAAATAATAATAATATTTATAACATGACTTATGCACTTGGGTCGTTCCTACAAAGAAGTCTATTTTCCCATCACATAAAGCATGGAAAAGTATTAAACTCTCAGTTTTTTAGGGTGGAAGTCATTTTAACTGCTTTCACAATATTGGGAGAAAATGTAATTTTTTTGTTCAAGCGGTTTCAATATCTTATTTAGTATGAACTTGTTTATTCCTTTAACAAACTAGGAAAGGAAAACAACATTATAAACATTAGTAAGTATTAGCAGTGGTTTATATGAATTATATGTGGTTTTGTTGTGTTTTTAAAGAGTTTGTAATAAAATTACAGAACTAATAATGATTATCTCAAATTTCTCAATAATAGTACATTTCTGTCAGTTCTCCTTTTTTTTGCATTGTGTAAATATTCAAGTTAAAATAATAGTGTGAAAAAGTAAAGAAGCTTGACCAGATTTATTAAAATCTGGTATACCCTTACACTGAATTACTTTTTTTTATTCCAACACAAACATTTTCATTTTATATAAAATTACACGAAAAGAGGAATGACCCTCACTTACACATAAAATATGTTATATAGTAAGCATGTTGGTGCATTTGTATGTGAGAAAACCCACGATGAAACAATAATGGCTGAGTCTCTCCGGTTTGATCCACTAGATGGAGCACAAAAGCAGCATGTGCTTGTGCCATGTGAGTCAGCCTGAACTACACATGGGGATTGATACACAAAACCTGCTGAAAAATGTGACTCACATATGCTATCTATCCCTCTTAAATTAAAAGATAAAAAAATATTCTGTTAAAATGCTTTTGTATGAATACATCCTTACATTATATACCTCACAAATATAAACAATGTTGATCAAATACTGATGTGCGCAATGGTATAGGCCTACTACATTTGAAAATGTCATACTTTTTACAAGCATTCATGAGCTCTGGGTCATTGAAACGGTTTTACAAAGGGAGCTTATAAAAACAGTCATCACAGGAAACCCCCAAGTTGCCTTTTTGCAATTCCCACCCTGAGTTAAATGATTCTGCAGGGTGTGAGGCAGCCGCGCAGGATGCCAGAAGGTCTCAGACTTGGTTTGCATGGCTTGTCTTTGTTTAAACCTGTGCTTACATCAGGAACCACTGAATTGGTTTATTCTCTAAGGCGTGCGGATATTTAAAGGTCATGTCTTTCGTAATACAAAGAAAAAGTGACTATCGCCTCAACACAGTCTGCTGTTGTTGTCTGTAAACAAACAGGAATTATTTACAGTCTCAAACCAAGCAGCGTGTAACTGAGTTTAAACACTGTAATGAAGCGTGTAGTTTGTTTCTGTATATTTGACGTTTTTTCTATTAAGGTTAGTAGGAGGAAATCATGACTCACATATGCTATACATATTTATTTGCAGGGCCGGAGTGGGGCCACTTTTCAGCCCGGGAGTTTCAGGCCCAAGACCGGCCCACTTTTTCCATGGTGGAATTCCAAATTAGCACTTTTTCCAAATTGGATAAATGAAGCAACAGTTCAGCTCTTACTATCAGAGGTGTAAAGTACTTGAGTAATTGTACTTGATTACTGTATTATTTTCGGGGATTTTTACTTTACTTGAGTGCAATTAAAAATCCATACTTTTACTTTTTTAAGAAAAAAAGGAACTTTTTACTCCTTATAATTTTATTTACAGCCAAAAGGTAATTATTTTTTAGAGATCAATTCATTCTATTTTCCCTTGCTCTTACCAAAACAATTGAATTGTGCTGATGGCCAGTTTAACCTAAATGCATTTCATTCTGGATCCTTTGGACCATTCTAAGTAATTGGCCAACAGTTCATCTGATGATGAAGATTTTGTTGCTTCTTTGAAACCCATGTGACATGTTCCCTGATATTTGCAGCCTCTCCATCAAGACTAAGACCTTGTTCACACTGTCAGTCCAAATTTGATTTTGCTGCATTTCCAATTTGACAGATTCGCTGTCACAACTGTTCAGGTCTGATCTGTGTGTCATGTGGCGTCCTGCCGTTTTCCGAATTATCTGCACTGTTTCTATGGCAATGATGTTGCGCTGGCCTGACAATCTGCCTCGACGTCTGACGTGTTTTACGTGATGACGTAACCAAAAAGCTACACAAATGCGATCAGGCCGGTCAGACTGAAATGGATTTCTGGAAATGCGATTTGAAAAACCATTTCAAACCACCTCTGGGTATAGCCTAAAACAGATTAGGAAAAATGGATTTCATGTGTTTTTTTGGCCGATCACACATTCTAAATGTGATTGGATTCCTATCAGATACGCACCAAAATCGGATTTGGACTGACAGTGTGAACAAGGTCTAATACACCTCTGTCTGCATCGGCTGCCTGTGAGAGGGTTGATAGAGCTTGAATTTTGAAAATTCTGCTTTAGTTAAATTCGAGGTTTTACAACTTTGAGTAGCATGTTACGTACTGAAATAAGTAAGCTTAAAGATGCGGTCGGCAACTCTGGAGGATTGAAATGATTTCGAATGTTTACAATTTTCATGCCCCTCCCACACTACCACCGAGCAACCTCCCTTCGAGCTCGTCCTCGTCAGTGCGTGTGCACCAATATTTTGTGAATGCATACTTAGCACGAATACTTAACACTCAGAAATACAATCAATGATAAAGCACAATTACCTGTCGAGAAGAAATGTGGCAAACTCTGCAACCACCTTAAACCCTTTAAAATCCCGTAGATTCCTCCACCTTTCAAATTCCAGGCCGATATTGATATTGATCCTAGTTTTTATTATGGGCACTTTCACTTTCTATCTTTGTTTCCTTCTTTTCATTGGTTGTTTTCCTAGCTCAGAGGAATCGGAAGTTTGTTAGTGAATGTTCTCTCCGCCATCACGCTGATTTCAATCCAACACACTTGTGAACTTCAGGTGGATGGATGTGTGACGCGTGCGATGGGGAGGGTGGATCTGTGGTGTGTGCATGAACTGTGATTGACAGGCAGATTTTACACAGCCCTGCGCTGATTGGACCAGATGAACCGGGAGCGGCGGATTTTTGCCAACCAAATAACAGACTCTAGGGGGAGGTAGAAGCACGGATTTACAGTCAAATTTATGTTGTTCTGTCGCAGCATTGTGTCGGTTTCAGTAAATATAATTAAAATATCTTGCCTACTGCAGCTTTATACTGTAGTTTGATAAGTAAAGAATAATTGACGAAGGGCAGCTGAATTATAAGAAAATAATGCACAATCTAGGTGGTAATGTGGAATGACGCAAAGCGGATATTCTTCCTGTTACTTTTACTTTTAAGTACAATTCTAATGTGGTGCTTTTTTACTTTAACTCAAGTATGATTCTGGCCAGATACTTTTAATTTTAATTGAGTAAAATTTACACTCAGTACTTGTACTTTCACTTGAGTAACATTTTTGAGTACTTTTTACACCTCTGCTTACTGTTGTGTAGTTTTTATTAATATCATGGTTCAACAAATAATGTAAAGGTTAAATAATAATTCACTTATTCACTACTAAAAATAACTTTGTTGTCACTATTAAACTGAATAATATTTGCAAAGTCTATGAATCGTCATGTATAGGGTGATTCACAAAAGGCTAATATTTTGATGAAATTTTATATTTTGCTTGTGAATAGGTTGACAACGATATTAGATAAATAATGCTGCTAATGCTAATCATTACTAGTCATTTCTCTCTTTACCTGTGCCCACTTGTGTTTGTCCTCTTGAAAAAAAATTGGTAAGCTTGGCACATTTGGCAGCATCCTCTTCCAATGCCTTTCTTTTCTTCAATCTGTTTTTTTCAGACCCTCCTGGCCTCTTCCTCCCACCCATTCTCCCTAAAACGCTTACTATTACGGTAGGGCCAGTCCATCTATCGGTAGGTGTCAGCAGTAGCCTACCTGAGAAAAGTTTTGGAAAAGACGAGCTATGGACCGAACCATCTCTTTGGGAGGGGAGAACTACCTCACACGGTACAACACGTGCAGAGGCTGTGCGCTGCGGTGTCAGAATGCGGAACGTGTGTAGTGTTATTTAAGATAAGACAGACTCATCAATGACAAATGTAAAAAACTAAATCCTCGACCAGCCCAAATGTGAACAGCCCACCGGGAATTCTCCCGGTTCTCCCGATTACCCACCCCGGGCCTGTTTATCTGAGATACATTGAAAGATAAAACACTACTCTAAACAGAAAATACAAATAAAGATTGTTTTGGAAGGGGAAATTATTGTCACTTTATTTTTTATGGAAGCTTTTAAATGCTGTACCATTTACATAACTATGCTTGTTTTATAGGAATCTGACTTTACTTCCAAACATTACTATTAAACTGAATGAAAGGTAAGACTGTATGTTGATAGTACTTTTTAGACACTTTAGACTGACGAACTTTGCGACATCCAGTCACTGAAATATAGTCTGCTTAAAGGAGCATTTCACCCGTAGAAAAATGTATCTTAATTGAAAGTGAGTCATATTTGTAGTAGAAATGTAACATAGATTTAGAATTTGGTGCTTATTTGACCAAGAAAAGGGGTGTTTGTAGTCTCACCCCCTCAACAAAGATATTGGACTTCCTTCTTTCAATGATGCAAAATGATGATTTTTACATCATTGAAAGAAGGAAGTGCAACACTGAAATCTGTATTTCTCCTGTCTTAGCGGCAACTGAGGAAATGATGCATGACCATTCAAAAACATGACTGGGGTTCTACATAGCCCTGTGTGATAAAGTGCTTGCCCCCAAACCTAATAACGCTTTGGGCTACCTTAAGCAGCAACAACTGCAATCGAGTGTTTGCAATAACTTGCAATGAGTCTGTAACAGCACTGTGGAGGAATTTTGGCCAACTTATCTTTGCAAAATTGTTGTAATTCAGCCCTATTTGAGGGTTTTTGAACATGAACCACATTTCTTAAGGTCATGCAACAGCATCTCAATAGGACAGGAGGTCAGGACTTTGACTACGCCACTCCAAAGTCTTCATTTTGTTTTTCTTTTGTTTTTCTTCAGCCATTCAGAGGTGGACTTGCTGCTGTGTTTTGGATGATTCAGTCTTTCAGGTCCTAAAGCAGCAAAACGCCCCCAGACATCACACTACCGCCACCATTTTTAACTGTTGGTATAATGTTCTTTTTCTAAAAAGGCTGTGTTACTTTTATGCCAGATGTAATGGGTCTCACACCTTCCAAAAAGTTTACCTTTTGTCTCGTCAGCCCACAGAGTATTTCCCCCAAAATCTTAGGGATCATCAAGATGTTTTCAGGCAAACAGTGACAAGCCTTTATGTTCTTTTTGCTCAGCAGTGGATTTCATCTTGAAACTCTACCATGCAGGGCATTTTTGCCCAGTCTCTTTCTTATGGTGGAGTCATGAACAATGGCCTTAACTGAGGCAAGTGAGGCCAGCAGTTCTTTGGCTGTTGTTTTGGGGTATTTTGTGACCTCTTGGATGAGTTGTCGCTGCCCTCTTGGGGTAATTTTGGTCGGCCGTCCACTCGTGGGAAGGTTCACCACTTTCCATGTTTACGCCATTTGTGGATAATGGCTCTCACTGTGTTTCACTGAAGTCCCAAAGCTTTATAAATGGCTTTATAATCTTTTTCAGACTGATACATCTCAATTGCTTTCGTTCTAATTTGTTCCTGAATTTCTTTGGATTTCAACATGATGTGCAGCTTTTGAGGATCTTTTGGTCTACTTCACTTTGTCAGGCAGGTCCTATTTAAGTGATTTCATGATTGCGAACAGGTGTGGCAGTAATCAAGCCTGGGTGTAGCTAGAGAAACTGAACCACGTCACTACATTTGGACTTTTAAACAAGCTTGGAGTATTAGTTAAGTGTTCTTCATAGGTTTTATTATTATTATATGGCCAGCTCCTGCGACTAGGCTGTTTGACACAGAGACCCCATTCAAACTTTAAAACGTTCCAGCAGTGCCGGTCTAAGTTGCTTGAGGACATGACGTCAACGATCCATGTCTTTCTTGCACCATATTGAATTGAAAAAAAAAAGATTCAAAGGTTACACATTTTGTCCTTCACGAAACTGGACGTACATGAACGTACCTTGGACCAAGCTACACAAAAGTTACTAGAAGGATTTTTGATTTTCGGAAGCGTTTGCCTGTCACAGACAAAGCCGCCAAAACAGGAAGTCCTTCATAACTCAGGAACACTTTCGCGTATTAAAACCAAACTTTGTTCATGAACCTGGGACTTCAAGTTGAGGATGCACAACATCAAAAAGAACAAAAAACATTCTTAAATTTTACACCGCCAAACAGGAAGTTGTTCATATCTCAGGAACTTTCAAGTATTGAAACCAACGTTTGTACATGAATTTGGGACTCCAATTTGAGGATGCACAAGATTAAGAAACTTAATCGGCGGCACCAGAGCGAGCACACTTTCCCAGTTCCTCTGGAAATGCATTTTCTAGTTTGTTTTAGGTTTGATTTTTTTATATTCCCTTCTTTTAACAGTCTTGAGTTTTAATGTGTTGGTTTAAGTTCAATCTGATTGTAAATACACTTATGGAATTGATTTCTTTTGTCTGTGTCATCTATTTAACACTGTTTTAATCTCACACAGTAATAAATGTGTTTAACTCAGCTGATAGGGCTTATTGATACAATCTGAAACTTTAAAGTGGAGAAACATGTAAAAAAATTAAAAAGGCCAAAACCTTTTCTTTATCTACTAACACCTTATTGTAATAATCCACTAAGTACAGTAACATTCAATTAAACATATGTACCTTGTCAACTTATTCTAACAATAACCTCTAACGGTCTACTAACACCCTATAAGTTGGTTGACATGTAGTTGCAAAGTTACTTGGAGTTAGTTGAATGTCTAAAGTGGACTATTAAAAAAGGTGTAACCAAAAAAAAAAAAAAACATAAAAGGTGCCATAGAATGTAAAACTGTATTTACCTAGGCATAGAATAATAATACGAGTACATAGTAATGAAATATCATGAGCCTCAAACACTATTGTTTTCTCCTTATATAAACCTCATGCATGCATAGACAGCTGGAAAAGAGGCCAATCCCAACATAACATCAACTGTGACGTTACAGTTGTGTTTTGCAGGTCCATACTAAAAAAATCACATAAACTTGCCACTCACAAACATCAATTTCCCATCTTTGAATAATTGATTGTTCCTCAAAATCTGTATCTTCGTCTGATACAGGCTCAAACGCAAGGTCTGTTTACACACACATAGAGAGCTGCTTGAACTGAACTGCTCTGAGAAATAGCCGAATAGACCATTTCATTCTAAAGGCAAATCCTGTGGTTGTAAATTGACATTTCTGGATAATTGCATTTAATAAAGCAACATACCTTCTATGTAGATACCAGAGAACAATATAACATATTGTATCAATGCATTCTTTGGCACCTTTAAGCTAAGCTAATGTAATAAACTTTCCCTTAGGAAAAGTTCATTGCTCAGATGTTGATCTATCATTCTCAGGATATGTAATGATGTCACAGTGGTTTCATTTCAATGATGTTTCTCCTAAAATGTTCCTATTAATGTGATCTCATCTGTGATTTTTTTCTTATAGGTTGTTGGTTTGTGCAAAAGACTGTAATACAATTAAAACAACTCATTGTTAAGTGTAAACATCATTTTCCAAAATACAGATCCCCCCAGGCTGGCTCTCTTCTAGACCTAGTTAACAATAAGTGTAGGTATTTGGTCTGGGCCTTTGGTGGTCAAAACGTAAACACTCTTATTTGAATTTGTGCCTATTAAAAATATCAGGCCCTTGGAACAGAATCTGCACAGAAAGTACAAACATGGCCCAAACACACTTACACTTCACACTGTGTTTGTCCTGACTAACAGCATGAAGTCTGATCCAGTTTGCAGTTTATTCTGGCCGAGGATCACTTGGACAGGAGGAGGTAAGTCTAGCTGATATGAAAAGGCACCAATCACAGTTTGTTTCATTGTTACATTGTGGATTCATTTGTTTACATGGCAAGAACTAGAAAAAATTTATGGAAATGTGTTGATTACATTTTATGAATCAGAATCAATGATTATTTTGCAGACAGGAACTGGTCAGAAGTACGTCTACCCTAACTTGTTGGTGAACATATATTGTGTAAAACTTAAAAAAGAAGAAACTAAGTAAGAAGCAAAACTAATTCAATATTTTGTTCCCATAAGAATCTACAGGAGTCGGTTTGTCGGAGGATGTGCAGTTGTTTCCAGAATTACATGGACAGACAATACTTCCCTATATTCTATAGACATACAGCACATTCTTTGACTAAGTGACTGTTCATGGTCAGCTCTGTGGATTGTAAGACAGCAGGTGTGCGGCAATGGTAAATTACTTCTCTACATGGTTACTGCTCACATATTATATCTATCATATTAGTGAATTCCTGCCACGCTTTGACTTTCTCAGATCCCTATCCTATTTATTTGACCAAGTGTTTGGGTTCTTTTATTAGGTATTTTGATTGAGCTGATTTAAATTATTTAAAACGTTATTTGCATAAAAAGTTTACCCTAAAGGTTTACACCAAGAGCCATAACTATAAAGATGAAATAAGCTTCTGTCCACACCAACAGTGAAGGGGCAGCGTGACGTAGGTCTGTGGCCGAGTTGAAGAAAATAATTCAAGATGGCCGAAAATGTGTATTTCTGTATATATCTGATAAGTTTGTCATTTTATCTCATATATTTTGTTACTTTTATCGAGAAATAAATACTTTTAAATCCAAAAACATTGTTCTTGTAACTTAACAATACCTCTAACGTGACTTTTGATACCGCTTTTATGTACTAGCCAAGGGAAGCCCATCAAGCGAGTGCATGTCGCTCTGTGTCGCTCACTTTTGTAGCTAATGTGACTGTAGGGTTTATGGGAATTATATTTCTGCCCATTTTATGTTAGTGTACAATAAAGTTAAAATGATAGTTAACCCAAAAACGAAAATTCTGTCATCATTTACTTACCCTTGTGTTGTAACCTGTTGAACACAAAAAAAGATAATAAATAATGGTAAGCACACAGTAGACTGTACCCATTGACTTTCATAGTAGGAAAAACAAATATCATGAAAGTCAATGGGTAGCGTCACCTATGTGTGTATCGTTTATCAAAATATCTTCTTTTCCGTTCAACAGAATAAAGAAACTCATACAGGTTTAGGACAAATTAAGGGTGAGTAAATGATGACACAATTTTCATTTTTGGATGAACTATACCTTCACGTTCTTCCTTATCCCTTTTTTGAAACTTTTGTTAGTGTGTAATATGGCTGTGGAAGCATAAATAATACCTGTAAAATGAAAAAGTTTACTGCCAGGCGATATATTTTCTTTAACAGAATTCGCCCTTTCAAAGCCTACAGCGAACAGCCGGTTTGGACAAAAGCCCTCTACTTCCCGGTTGAATGACATCAAAATCAGAGTTTTTGACTAAACTCCGCCCACAGGAATACATCAGTCGCCAGCTGAGCTAAAATGGCACTGCTAAGCTAAGCTGCTGTTGAATCACAACACATTGGCTGCGTCCGAAACTGCATACTGTATAGAAGGTACTGAATTAGATGAAGTACCTACTTACTTGGCGTTTAAACAGTAGGTTCTGTATAGTATGAATCCTTGTAGTATAAATGATATTTCCGACGTACTACATCCGCCATGTTGCTACATCATGTGACATACGTCGTCATCACGTCATGTTATTTCAGCCGCATGCCTCTTCTTCTTCGTTGGATAACTCCTCTCACAGGGCATCATGGGATAGTGAAGTGTCCATCGTATGCACACTGCTAAATCTAACCGGAAGTAGTAGGTCATTCGGGTACTTTTCGCATACTGTTTTTCGAATACTATATAGTATGAAGTAGGCGGTTTTGGACACAGCAATAAACAAGCTACACAATCACAATTTGCTATGTATTTTTGAAAGAGGGACTTCATAGAACAAGGAAGACATCAGCCGTTTTTAGGACCGTGAAAACAGCAATATAGAGATAAGTAAAATAAGAAACAGGAACACATGTTATATTGCGCACTGTAAACACAATCAAAGCTTCAAAAACACAGAAAGAACAGGACCTTTAATGCTGGATCCACAAATGATTACAATTTGGTTGGTGTTTGTTGGCTGCCACTTTTCAATCAAAGTGTCTTATCAGTGTTTTATATTACTTATAAAACATTTACTATTGAGTAAACTTGAGTGTTAGTGATGTGCTTAAGGGCACAATGGAGCAGGGCCATGATGCTTGATTTTCCATGTTCTTAAGTCATTTCTCAGCAGGATTCATGCTTTGTGCCAGCAGCCCAGACCTCTGTTATTTGTGATATAGTGTGTGAGGTAAGGACTTTTAACTGTCCATTATTTTCACACATGCAACCGGGAGCTTCATGGGAAAACAGTTTGCCACCATAAAACAGCTGAACCAAAATGTTGGCATATGTTTGAAAGAAACACAGAAGAGAAGAAACACAGTTGGAGACTGTGTCTAATAAAACCTTGTCAACTCATTGAGCATCTGTCAGTCTGTGGCAAGTTACAGTGAATTTATAGGTTAAGCTTGAGACATTCATTCAAAGTATGATTCATTCTGCTTGGGATCACTGCACATTTTACATGCTGTAAAGTAAACTTGAAATCTGGGGTGGCAGTGTGGCTCAGTGGGTAACACTGTTGCCTCACAGCAAGAAGGTCCCCGGTTCGAGACCTGGTTAGCCAGTTATGTGGCCTTTCTGTGTGGAGTCTGCATGTTCTCCCTTTATTTCAGCATTACTCTGGGTTCTCTGGTTTCCCCCCACTGCCTAAAACATGCAGGTTAGGTAAATTGGGAATGCCAAATTGCCCCAGCCCAATGTGTGTAATAACTAGAATTTGCGATGAAGATGCTAATAATAATCTAAATTGACATTGCTTTCCTAATTCAAGAATAAAAATTTAAAGAATAACATTAGTTTGCTTTTGTTACAGCAAAGCACTGAACAAATCAAATGCTTTAAAAATACGACACATTAAGGAACTTTTGTAAAACTTTGAACAATACACTGTAAAAAAAATACATGTTGCACTTTTTAAGTTCAATCAACTTGAATTTGCAATTAATTTTCTTTCTTGAGGTTATAGTGAGCCTTTATAATGAATAGCAACTCCTTACTAGTTAAAGTGACACTTTGTAGTTTTTCAACCTTCATAATATATTTTCAAGACCCTTGTGATGGTACATCGACTTAAAATAGGTTGAATGACATGTCTACTATAGCCTGACAGGGTCTGTATCGCTTTAAAAAAAATCTGCTTTACGGCATACATCATTTCCTCCACTTCCTCAAATTCGGACATGAGAGCGCAACTATTTATTTTCCTGATGTTTTTGTCATGGCCAAAGCAACAACTAAGAAAAAGAAACACAAGGTTTTGTCGGAGGAGACCAGAAAGAGAAAACGGGAGAATGACAGAATGACAGAATAAAAAGAAGGACGAGGATCAATATTGGGCCACCGTTTGCTCACTGGCGTGAACTAAGGAAGGAGGAGGGGTTCCTGACCGATGCTGACTTGGCCATCATGCTTTAGGACTAGTAATTAATGTTATATTGCTTGCATATATAAGTCCTGTCTGGTGCCCGGACACAATTTTACTGGAGGCTACTTGGAGTGTAGAGAGTGACTTATATCATGTGACACTGTGGTGTCGTTTTAGTGGCCCAATATTGATCCGGGTTCGATTCCCCTTTAAGGCAATATTTTTTAATATAACCTTTAACCAAGCGACCACCGTTACAACTGGCTTGTAAACGTGAGCTACACGATCTTTTTGCATTTGAAATATTCGTTTGAAATATTTTTTATTTGAAATATTTGAGGAAATGAACACATTCTGTAAAAATCTTTTAGAGCAGGATTATCATATGATCTAGGTTTTAAATAATTTTAAACAGGTTTAAATTTTCCTACGTCCATATAATGCCACCTCTTATGCTGATTGAAATGCTCCCGCAGCATGTTAATGTTTTTTTTTTTTTGGTGATTTCTTTAGCTTTTCCCAAAACAACGCAACAGAAAAAATAATATGTCCAATCAAAGCACAGCGTTCATCCACCAAATAGAAAGCAGGGATGATTGACAAACTGTATGGCCTATCAATAACAAGAGTCTGCAATCGACGGAACCACTAAATCCAGCGTGATCTCCTTCCATTCGCAGTTTCTGGATATTTTTTTAAGTGGAGAGTCAAGACATCTGACTACTAAGGTAAACTGGTCGGGGTGGATGTGGAAAGTTGAGATATTGAATTATACGGTCTCCCAGTCTCCTTTCATAACGTGCACTTGACCACAAGATGCGCTAACATTACTTCAGATTTGTAAATGAGCATAATTTATAAATGAGCACTTACCAAAAGTTACCATGATTTTACCATACTGTACCATAGGCGCTGATTTCGCTGGTGGATTCTCACACTTAATAACATGCACTCGTTTCTGCAAAAGAGCATAGAGTTTTGGTGCCATAAAAACACAAAGTTCACCCTCAGTGAAGGGAATTCCCCTGACATCCAAGAGAAGCAAGATTAAATGTGCTGCTCTGCAATAATGCGCTCTTGATAATTGTCAAGAATATAAAACATTGTATAACCACCTTAAATTTCAAGGTGAAAAACTCTCATAATATCAGCAAAATGTAAAAATCTTGTCTTGTCGTATTCTCGTGAACCCAATCTCATGTCTCGCTTTCCGGGGTGTCTCGTCTCGTTTTTTTGTCATGAAAGATAAAAGGTTTTAAAAAACACATGGACCCATGCACATTGGACTATAAAATTGGATTTTATTGTCGTGTTATAGGTCTTAATTTTTATGGTCTTAAAAAGGTCTTAAAAAGTCTTACATTTGACTTGGTGAAACCTGCAGAAACCCTGATTTACTTGTAACATCTTGCAAACATCAGATTTTTTTATGATGTTTCCAAAGAACCGGACACTGTTCAATTCAATTTAATTGTCCATTAGCCCTTTATTAGTACACATAGGCCTTGGTTATAGACCGTTTCAGCAGTAACAACATAAACAAGCGGCTGTCGCGGTCCACACGTAACTTCCAGTAAACTCCGCTAAGAATAAATAACAACAAAGTTCTTTAAACGTAGTTTATTTATATAACAAGCAAAAAACAAAACATAGATTACCTAGGAAACCAAAACATTTGTTATTTTCAACGAGGCATTCGTTCAAGAGATAGTCAGACCATTAAAAAAAGGAAACCGGAAGTAAGGTTCGGATCCAGACGTGTATCACGTGCGTCCGATGAAACCGTCTATATTAGGACATTTAAGTAGTTTTTACAAACAAACTTTACAAAAAAACATTACTCGTGTTCATCTTGAGACAAAACAATGATAATGATATATCTTAAGATGTCTCAGTGCAAGTTGTTTTTAAATTAAGGCAGCTGAAACATGCATTTTAGTCTGGGACTAGGATAAGCCGTGTACGGGGAAACCGCCCAATTGCGTTTAACTTGGAATGGTTTGATCAGACAGGCGTTCACAAAGCTCACTCTGTGAACAGGGCACTTTTTTCAGTTTCCTTTTAAATTCAAAGGTCTTTCTTATTTTAACAGATGTGGGCAGGCCTGTAGCATTCACATGGGATCATTCCCATGTGACCCTAACATGCACTTCCTGTCCAGTAAGCAAACACCCAGGAATGAAACAATCCCACTTTGTACCTACAAGTTCACCATTTCGAATAAAGTGCTTTCTGTCTCTGCCTTTAATGTTCATTACTCTCCATCACAGAAAGACTTTATTTGAACCGGTACTTTTTGAAGTTAGCCCTAAGACGGACCAATCTTTTAAAAAGAAAGAAACGGCTAAACAGCTTAATCTGGTTTACAGGTTTTGAATGGTCTGGTTTTCTGGGTTTTGCACTTGTCAGCTTGTTATGATGGCTGACCAGGACAATTTACATGAATAAACCATCTGAGGAGCAAAGAAACAGTTTATGGATGAATAAACTGGCTAATATTAGCACTTGAGCAATTCAATTCAATTGAAATGTCATTAAAATATGTAAATATCAAAAACGAATTATGATACGACCTTATTTTTTAAATGCAAGATTTTACTGTTTAAATTTCTGAGGTTCACATGTGGTAATGTGGTACTTGAGGCTTTACCACAGAATGGAAATCCTTTCCACTATAACCAGTTGTTTACATTTATTTGAAACATGTCAAATACCCGGTTGCCACCCTGTGGTGAACTTTGTTGAATATTTTGGTCTTTGTCTGGATTTCTCATTTGTAAGCATCATTGTGAAACACCATTTTCAACATTGAATTTTACTTCCTTATTTAATGAGCATGAGAGACTTTAAAGAGCATAATATTATTCTAACTTTCTTTAGTGTGCATTCTTGCTGTTTGTGCATGAAAGATGTCTTCAAAGTTACAAGCACAAAGTCCACTTCAAAGGAATATATTTCCTCTAACAGAAAACACTTTTCCAGAACTGCACTGAACACCTCCTTGGTAGTATTTTCTTCCCGGACCGAAGACGTCACAATATTCCACATTTAACATTCTTGCCTAAGTTATTTACAAAAATGGGATAATGGCAATGCCTGTTACTCTCAAAGACCCTTTTCCATTGGGGCTGGCTCCGTGTCGGCACTGAAGCTGGAGTACCGGCTAAATAGAGAACTGAGTGAACTACATCATCAGAATTGCTCAGGGTGATAATATTTTACTGCTGCCTGTTATATTATATTACTTTACCGCTTAAGTGTAATAAGGGAACATTGTACTTCACTAAAGGCAGTTACATCCTAACAGTTAAAGAGTCAGGCCTGTAACCCAGAGGTCGCTGGTTTGAGTCTCATGGTCGGCACCACTGCTCCAGGTGTGTGTGTGTGTGTTTACGACTTGCAGTATGTTTGTTCACTACTCACTGGGATGGGTTAATTGCAGAGGTTACATTTCTAGTATGGGCTATCATACTTGACAACCATGTCATTTTCACTTTTGTAATGTAAGCGTAACACAGTTATGTACACTCTCAGAAATAAAGGTACAAAACTGTACCTTTTCTGTCACTGGGGATGTACCCTTATAAAAAGTACAGCTTTGCACCTAAGTATTTCATTTTAGTACCTCAGAGGTACATACTGGGACCAAAGAGAGCTTCCCAGCTAACACAAATACGTAACTGTTACGTAACGTCGACGTAATATGATGACCAAACTTACGTCGTGGCGACCGGAAAAGTGAAATTCCTGGATTCGTCGCCTGCACGTAACTTCGCAACATAATCTGCCTATCGTGGGCACGTCGTCACAACATAATGGATTGAAAGTTTTATGTTGGTAACCAGTTAGTAATTTAAATCTTTTATTTAATATTCTTTGGGCGGACATCTGCAGTAGGCTACAACTAATTTAACTTGTCCTTATTTGCCCATAACTAAAAGACTTACCATAACATATGAATGACAGACTCCGAGATGGAATACTTCATTTTATTGAACATGAACATTTACATTACAAACATTTAAATAAACATATGTTAAAATAAACATTTAAATGGATTCTCCATATAATATAAAATGTAATTTCTGAATTGTGCAGGCGTAGTTTTGTCAGACGGAGAAAGTGAGAGAGTGTCCTCTTCATGTTCCGGTTGCCAGGGTAACGCTGCTCTAACCTTAACCAGTCCAAAACACCAAACATGTCCCACAAAACTTTAAAATAAAGACAATAAAATAAATAAAAGTTAAATAACATCTACACGTTTTCATAAATATCGTTTTATTTGTTTAATTTGTGAAGTAGTGTCTTACCTAAAAAACAAAATTTCCTGTCAGATGAACATCCTGTCAGTGCAGCATTAAACGCGGTTTATACTGTCGGGCGAGAGTCTGGGCCGGAGTTCAGCTGGGCCGGAGGTGCTATTTAATGTTTCCCATGTAAATGGCATTTCGTGTGTATTTAATCTATTTTGACTTATTTAAGGGAAACTTTAAAACTGAAAAGTTTTAATAAGCTAACCTAAATAGAAAAGGAAATGAATGTTTATATAATTGTATAGGTAATGAAATTACCTCCCTGGGACGTAACAGTTACGTTGCCAGTAAGTTATGAAATTACCAAAATAATACGAATTTATTACGTAACTGGGACGTACTTGGTTATCTTGCGATGTAATGAGTCCGTACTGGCGACGTGGTGATTTGGTACTGTAATGGTAATGAAATTACCTCCCTAGGACGTAACAGTTACGTTGCCAGCTGGTAAGTCATGAAATTACCAAAAATGACCAATAAATTACGTAACTAGTACGTCGTGTGTTAGCTGGGTTATAAGTTAGATTAGATTTTACTCGTACAAGTAGTACCGGCTATGCGTTATTACTTTGGAGCGGTTATTATTTGAAAAGAACAAACCTGCAAATGTCTCAACTGACCAATCAGAATCAAGCATTCCAGAGAGCCGTGTAATAAAACCTTTTAATGGTACCACAGAACCAAATTGTTTATATTTTTGAGGGAAATTAACCAACTAATGGCTTACTTAAAATTGTCTATGCATATCAAACAGAAATACATGAAAATATAAAAAATAGACCAGATTCACATTATTCCCTAGTAAAATACTTTTCCATATACAACAATTCTTTGATTAAATAATCAAACAGGAGCTAATAAGAAATGTACAAGTAAACTAAAGAACTGTTATATACAGTATAAATATATATTCCACACAAAGCTCCATTGCTTAGTGCTCACAACTAAAATCTATAAAGGAAATCTTTGTCCTCCCTGTTCTGTAGGCAGGCTTCAGATATAGGCAGCAGTCCTGCTCAAAACAGACGACACAACACACATTCAGACTGAACCTTGTCTCCACCCCATCAACACCACGTGAGGGGAAAAAAGCCATGTCGTTGGGAACGCCGCTCTCCGTCAGAGAGACACTTCAT